>JAOXNO010000041.1:25197339-25232332 GCA_028565335.1 Limnodromus scolopaceus | reverse complement strand
GAGACTGATTTTGATCATGTGAATAACACAGGATCTACAGTAATTCTTAACATCCTTGGGAAACAGTGGAAATTTTTGTTTACTTCAGTGATAACAGTGGAATATGAGAACCCTGCTTTGTAATAGTAGTAGCTAAAGAAACAATCCTGAAAAAGGAGCTTTTTTTATATGCTTCCTTCAGGAGTTGGAATACATTTATGTATGCCTTCAATAATTAAGAATGAAAAGCTGTTTCAGTCAAAATAAAAAATACCTACAGTACCTATACCCAATTATACAATAGTGTGTGCTGAGGTTGGCACATGCATCTGCTGAAGACTGGATTGTGATCTTTTAAAATACTGTGAATCCATTACCCTTTAACTAATTTTAAGATGGTGTTCTTTTATAGGCATACAAACAAAAAGCCTCAGCCCGCAACCTTTTCCTAACCAATAGCAAAAAGGTAAGTGTTGTAGTTTAGCTTTATACTGTTACTTGCACTTGATGTAATAAGCAAACTGTAACCTCTTTATATTTCTTCTGTTTCTTGTACTAGCAGGGCAGTATTGGAGAAAGCCCTGTATAGAAGTAATTTGTCATTTGATATAAGGCTTTTCACCTTTTAAATGGGTCATTTTGCTGTGTTTCATAAGCAACAGATGAAATGAGCAACACAAATTTCTTCCATGAGATCTTTTTGGATTTCATAAGATGTAATGTGTACATTTTTAATTTACTGATCTTTGATAGAATAAATTAATGAGTTTGGTAGGCTTTGTTGGCTTTTGAACTGCCCCCCACTAGCTAGAATTTACTCGTTTAAGCATTCTTGTTTAAATCAAAAAATTTTGATTTAGAATATTAAGTGTGTAAATTTACATACATATATATAGGAGCTGAGATTAAAAATAGAACAATTTTCTGCTTAAGTGATTGCAAAAGGAATTTATCTCCTCATCAGAGCCTTCTCTGAGAAGGGTCATTGTTTCTCCCTAGAAGGCTTTACTTTAGGAAAACTTGGTAACGGCTTTCTGAGCATTTTCCAAGTGTTACTACACCCAAGTGTCTGATTCATTTCTATAGCTAATGAAAAGCTAATCAAGTATATGGCTGAGAATCATCAGAGACAAGATGAAGTAGAAAATTTTCCATCCTATATATACTTTATCAAAAAAGGGAGTATTTTCTGTGTAAGGGATGCAGAAAACAGGACCCGCACGTACATATTTAAGAAACTTTGCTATAGATAGGTTCTCTGCTGTCGCAGAGCTAGCAGATGGTGTTAATTTATTTATACTAGAACAATAAATTACATTGTGTTATGCTTCTTCATGAGATGTTAGGAAAATTGCAGAGGATACTGCTCCGCTTTTTAGTGTATTAACATGTGAGTGGGATTGTATTCCACCAATACTGCTGTTGTAGCAGCCTCATTAAAACAGTGGGAAAGCGTGGGGTACCACAGAAGAGCGTCTAGAGTAGGTGAGGCAGAGTTGCAGGCAGGTCTTGGACTCTGGGCTCCCGAGTCCCTTTCAAGGAACCTACCCATCAGATCAATCCTTGAAGTACCATGCCACATGGAACTGACTTCAGCTTTTGTCTTCTCCGCAATCTCAGGAGGTTTTTGGAAGTTCTTGTTCTCTCGTGCCATTTCACAAGTGTTACTGTTGAGTGAAGTATCACGGTTTTTCTCTTCTGAAGGATCAGGCTTGGTAGTAATTAAATTTGGTGGTGTTTATTGCTGGCTTTCTTGAAAATCTGCCCATTTTACCACTGTTTCCAAAATGTTATTTCACTCTAGCTTGCCCATCAGTGCATGAGGGAGGTACGTCGAGCTGCTATCCAGGCCCAGAAAAACTGTAAGGAAACTTTACCACGAGCGCGTCGTCTTACCAAGGAGATGCTTCTCTATTGGAAAAAGTATGAAAAGGTGGAAAAAGAACATCGCAAACGAGCTGAGAAAGAGGCTCTGGAGCAGCGCAAGCTGGATGAGGAGATGAGAGAGGTACTGCAAAAGCACGGTTTGCTGATAATTAATCTGAGAAGACATAGAAGCATCTAGATAATTTGAGTTTCTAAATCCAGGCCGTGAAATTCAGTTATTTGTTCCGTTTCAGTGGTATTCCATGTATTTTTACTGCTATCTGAAAATTATTTACATAATTCTTATAACATTAGCTAGAGCTGATAAAAAAGACCTTCAAACTGCGTAAACTCTTTACAAATGAATGAAATGAAGGAAGGGATTAGACAAGCAGCATGTCTCAGACGTACGTAACTCAGTGTTACTAAGTGCCAGGCTTTTGTGATGATTTCATCATTCTGGGTCTAGACAGCAAACCACCTTTTCATTTGCATTGAATTTCTTTTTCTCTTACCCTCCCCCCCCCACCCCCCGTAAACTGATAACGTAATTTATATATGGGGCACAGATTTTTTTCTGTGATTGCTTTCTTTGTTGGGCAAGTGATGGCTTCATGGACTCCCACTCAGAGTAACAGGGGTTGAACTTAAGAAAATCTTTCGTGCCAAAGCTCTCTAGTGGATTTATGGTTGTTATCTTACATGCATGGTGATAAGTTACGGTTGAATCTTTAGAATACCTTAAGTTTAGTTTTGTGCTCAAATTATGCTTTTATTTATTGTGTTTCTCTCATTCTTGCTAGTTCCTAAGCATTTTGTGAAAGTTTCAGCTGACTTAGATTGAGTCAACTTTTAACTGAAGCATTTTTTAACCAGAAACTAAGAATGAACAGAATTTCTACAACGTCTTTCTGAATCCTGAACTACAATAATATCTCAGCTGTATTACCTAGTGACGTATTTCATTTATTCTACCATAACTCCCTTTGTTAGTAAATAATTGAGTGTTGGAGTTAGGTTGTCACGAGAGGTTTTTTAACCGTTCAGTTCTTTTACCGTAGACCACTAAAATCCTGTTTATTTTTGTCAATCTTTTAATTTTTCACTGTAAACAAAACTTTTAAACTTTCTTTTATTAGATTATGGTGTTCTTTGACATCATTTCTGAGTTTAAAAGAACTTTTCACTTACAGCAATTCAGTATTTTAATATAGGTGTTTATGGTGGTGGTCAGTGTTCTTTTGTGCAACTTGTATTCTAGCATTTTGGTATCACAGGTGATGTGCATAATAGAATCTAGACAGATTTGTTGTTGCTGTATTATTAGATCAAGGTTTTTTTTTTCCTTAATTATATTTTAAAGATTAAACCTTTGCCTTATGGGTTTTCTTTTCCCCTTCATCTGTTTTTTGTAAATGATCTTCTCTTAGGCTAAGAGGCAGCAGCGAAAACTTAACTTCCTGATCACACAAACTGAATTATATGCCCATTTTATGAGTCGTAAACGAGATATTGGACATGATGGAATACAGGAGGAAATCCTACGCAAACTGGAAGACAGCTCTACCCAAAGGCAGATTGATATTGGTGGAGGAGTCGTGGTCAACATCACCCAAGAAGATTATGGTAAGCGATTCATCTACAATCCTTCCTGTGCACTGTTTTGAAATTTACTGTACGCTGCATGTTATCATGCAAACTTAACAATTTCAAGCACAAAATCTTACTATGCGAGAAGCACTACTATGATTACTGAAATTTACCTATGTGTTAATTTGGGTGGTTACTGCTGCAGAGCTCTAACATGGAAATGTTGTTTTCAGATAGTAACTATTACAAGGCCCAAGCTCTGAAGAATGCTGAGGATGCTTACCAGATTCATCAGGCCCGGGTATGTATGTTTTTGGTTCCATGAAGTAGAAGAGAAAGCAGAGGAATTGGTAAAGTTCACAGAATCAGGATCTTTCATAGCAGCCAAGTCAAGCAGGTTTGTTTAATCCTGGGCACCAGATTTGAATTTAATTCAGATTTGAATTTTATTCCATTGCCACTTTCTGTGCTAAACAGATAGAAAACCAGAATATAAAGATTTGGGCTCCAGGAACAAGTGGGGTTTTTTCTGTTAGTTTCTGGCAGACATCCTGTGTCTTAATGTGAAGCGTAAAGCCTTTTATTCTACAGTTTCTTGATAAATTAACATGTTCATCATCTTATGCATACTTTCCTCTTTCTGTTTAGACCAGATCATTTGACGAAGATGCAAAGGAGAGTCGGGCAGCTGCTTTACGGGCTGCGAACAAGTCTGGTACTGGCTTTGGAGAGAGCTACAGTTTAGCAAACCCATCTATCCGGGCAGGAGAAGATATTCCACAGCCTACTATTTTCAATGGAAAACTGAAAGGTTACCAACTGAAAGGCATGAATTGGCTGGCCAACCTATATGAGCAGGTATCTTAATACATCTTGCAAATTTTTAAAACTTATGGGATTATTTTAAGTCGCTAGAGTAAACTTGGTCAAAAAAATGTAATGGATTTAAAACTATACATTCCATGTATAATAAATCTGGAATGTCTTTAGAAGAAAGGAAAATGTTATGTAAGCCACCTATCAGTATTCTTGATTATTTAGGAAATAACAACTTTGAATGGGGCATTAAGTCCGAGATTCTTTATGTGGCTGTTTTTACAACTGTTGTATCACTTAGATTATACACTGAGGAAACTTTTGCTGCTGGAAGTTGTGTACTGTTTCGGGCTTTGGTCAGCTCGTAAACTGGAGGCAGACTTGTCCTTGTGGGCATACCCAGTTGGCAACGGGATTGCAAAGTGCAGACAGACTGGGGATAAAAATCAGCACAAGAAATGAATGAAAGTGCGATTGAGATAAATTATCTTAGTATAAGACGTAAGAGACAATAAGGTGTTTCAGAGTTCTTAAGCTAGAGCCTCTCCCCCTAAATTCAGCGGTAACCCTTCTGGTAGTCCTGCGTAGATTAAAAAATAGTAAGGTGAAAGGTGTTCATTTATGGATCTTTTGCAGGGTATCAATGGAATCCTGGCAGATGAAATGGGTCTGGGTAAAACAGTACAAAGTATTGCTCTCCTTGCACATCTGGCTGAGGTAAGTGGATTCTAGCTTCTTCCTGGTCAGTATGCTTGATAGAAGAGAAGATGTAAGCTTTTCACGTGTTTGAAATGAATTATAAAGCTTAAATGCCTTAAAAGACATTTTAGCTGTTGCATTTCCCTTTGTTTTAAATCTACACCTTTGAAAGTGGCTGTGCCTATGTAAATACTTACGTGTGTGTGATTATATATGTAAGTATATATAAATAAAAATGGAATTTTTATTTATTCAGAGTAGCATCTTTTCACTTGCACTTAATGTGAAAGCCTGATAAGAGAACAAGTTGTAGACTTCCTGGTTCACTGACTTGTACAAATTAGAGAGACTTGTAGAAATGAGGCCCAAATTCTGAGCTTCATGGCAACCTGTGGATTTGTGTTTTTTTTCAGGAAGCATAGTTACTCTTCTGTGCCAGGGCAGACAAACCGAACAGAAAAAGCAACAGGAGCTTATTTCTTTATGCAAAAATAGATTTCTTGATTTAAAAAAATAAAGCCAACAAAAAAAGTCTTGGTTGGTATCCAGTCACTTGCCTTAAATAGGAGAGATCAGCCAATGATACTGAGAGCAGATCTAGCTGCAGTAGTGGCCAAATGACAGTTATGTGCATTTATTTATGTTCCTTTTGATACCAGTTCACTGGCACTATCAGCCGCTATAACAGAAGAGCGCACAGAGCCGAGGCTTTTGAGCTCTTCTGTGTGGAAGGGGTAACAGATAGGCTTGTCTCCCTCTTGCACTGAAAGCTGAGATTTTTGGAAGCCTATACAGGGCTTTTAGGTTTTTCTGGCTCTCCCTTCTGCCGTCCAGCTTGTAAGTACCAATACACTAATGGCCCAATTTTTGTTATTCACCAGAGGGCATTCTAATATGAAGTTATGGAGCAAAGCTTGCCAGTGCCACCTGAAGTTCTTTTCCTCCCCAAAATGACAGGGGCTGTTAATGATGGGAAGGTGGAAATTTTCAGAAACAAAGGAACAAGCCAGATTGAGATGGTGGTGGTTGTTCTGGTCTCCTGTTTCGAAATAAGTCCTAGTTAAACATTAGATCTGCTCTGTTTGACTTTTGTATTGCCCTGCTGTGCTGGGAGGAGGTTTTGTTACCTTGCATATAGTTTCTTGTGTAGCCACTGTCATGTAGTAGTTGTAAAGCTGTATCAAACTGTCTCCATGTCCCCTCCCCCCAATTAATTTCTGGGTGTTTTTTTTTTTTAATGTGTGTATTCCAGAGAGAGAACATCTGGGGACCGTTTTTAATAATTTCACCTGCCTCTACTCTTAACAACTGGCACCAGGAGTTTGCCAGATTTGTACCTAAATTTAAGGTAATAAGCATGTGCAAGAAATTTATTTCTGTTTTCTCAGAAGCAAACTGTTTTGTTCTCCTGAGTTCATTGCCACATCTGAATGCTTAATTATCTTGGAATTTGAAATTCTGTAATGGGCTCGATTCTGATTTTTTTTTCTGTCATCCTGTTTTTTCTGGAGCATTCAATTATTTAGTGTTTAAAAATGTTCTTACTTGAATCATGTGATTTTCCTTTTGCAACAGCTTGAAGACACTTTCTCAGTAAGGAATTGAAGTGTGGCGGGGAGTGGATGTTCAGTTCTAATGTGTGGGCCTGGCAGCAGATAGAAGAATAGTATTTCAGTCTTATGTACTGTCCTTAGGGTTAGAGCAGTGTCTTCAGTCATTCGTATCAATTCGGATAAGATGAAGATTGTATGTGAACAAACCTGAAATCTAAACAGATTAGAGGGAGAGAGAATGCAGTTGTTATTACAGAAAAGTAGAAGAAGAACCATAGACATACAAGCAGTAATCAAGGAAAAGGAGAGGAGTGAGGCACAAACAGATAAGAGCAAAAAGATTAGGAGAAAGTAAATGGAGTGCTTCAGGTATATTGTGAATGTGAAAACACAGTAAGGTAGAAAGGAAGGAACAATCAGTCACTGAACAGCATGCTGCTTACACGTTACCCAGTGGAAAAAATTGGTGTATTCCAAAGGAAGATTAGAAAAGAACGTGTGCTGTTGAAACGCTGCTGAAATTTTAGAATTAAAGATAGAAGTGTCAGAAGCTTACAGCTGTTACCTCTGCAAAGAAGAATAGATTATAGTTTAAATATTTGAGTTGTTAATGATATGAAGAGGTCTTGATAATTTTTTTTTTAAACATCTGATTTTCTATTTTACAGAGAAAATTTAAGAACAGTAAAAGACACCTAGTTAGAAGTAGCTACTATACCAGTAACATCCAGGCTAATTGTTTTGAATTCTTAGCTTGCTTAATAAGTTGGAGGAAAAGACTTGGAAGTATTATTTGATTTCCTGATCTGGGATAGGGCAGTGTTAAAGGACTTGCCTTTTACCAAATAGCTTGCTCTGCAGATCCCTGATGAGACCGTATGTTGGTTATGGTGGTGTATAGTTTGAGGTATCTGTATGAGGAGAAGTGCTAGAACACAGTTCAGTACTGCATGATTCACGTGTCTTATATTTTGGAATAATTTGGGATTACTGAGACTTTAAAAAAACTGATGAAGAAATAGAAATGCTTGTTAGTGAGGAGTTACTTTAAAAAAAAAACAAACCAAAAATAAACCATTAATATATTTGCATAGCCCATAACAATAGGGATCCTGGTTAAAAACCCTGGAGTAGAAAACATTAGAGCAGTTGCCCATTCTACCTATTTACTCTCTCATATCCTTTAATTCATTGCATAGAATAGGCAAGCAACTGCTTATGCTTTCTCCTTTTCATGAATGAAATACAGAAGAAGTTTCAAAAATGCAGTCAGGATGCCGGTTTTTGATTGAAGAAAAAAAAAAAAGCTGTTTCTGTCATTATATAGCAGTTCTTTGTGTTTATTGCATAATAATGTTTACCTCATCCATGGAAAAGAACACTTTTAAAAAGGAAGCTTTCTAAACTTATGATTGTTACAGGTTTACAACTTGGAGCAATCTTTTTTCAACCATCTAATCATACACAGGTGCTTCTAATCATACAGAAGTGTGTAGTCAATAAATCACAGCAGATTAATTTCTTCAGGTCTATGGCAGAATACGCAAACTAAAAGGCAAATCACTTTTTGGGTTAGTCTGACCTTTGTTTTACTAGCGTCCTTGTTGCAGAACAGTGGGAAGAACGTTCAGCTAAAGGCACTTTGAAATTTGGAGCTTGTCAGGTAAAGGATCAAGACGTTTAAGACGTTTGGCAACCTCACAAAGCGGCATTCCTCAGTAGTTGAGTGTAGTCCTTTCACCAGGCAGAAGATGGCAGTACCGTATTACTAACCCATAAGTCCCGCTGCCAGCGCATTGCAAAGATCTGTGCTGAGTAATAGGACCCAGGAAATTCTGGGCTGTAAGTGGATTAAAAGATTTCTTTGGCAGTAGTACTTATTTTTTAAAATTCTTATATTAAATATGTCCAGGCCATATTTTAGCTTTATTTTGGATTTTTGGGGACAGTTCTGAAATACAAAATCAGTCGGACAACAGGGAATGTTAAACAGGAGAACGAGCCCGCTAGTCCTGTAGGGTTTACTGTAGACCTCTTTCTGCCATGAGCAAAATATCATTTTTAATTTTTAGAAAAAGTTGGCTAGAAGGTGTAATGCACTACTGGGTATTTTGAAATTTTCACCATAGCTTGATCCAGTCTTTGTTCTAGGCATAAGTTGCTTGATACCTTTGCCTGGAATGCTCTCTAAGTACTTTTTAAGTGCTTTATGATTTTTCTCTGTGTTAAGAAAGAGAATTTCCCTTTTTGTTGTAATGGAGAAAGAGGTCTGTCTTTCTCACTTTGTGGAATACATAGTATAAAATTCTAGAGCTAGATTAAAATAAATATCTTTATTTGAAAATAATGTCTTTCTACTTTTGTGCTGTTCCAGGTGCTACCTTACTGGGGAAATCCTCATGATAGAAAGGTGATCAGGAAGTTCTGGAGTCAGGTAATAACACGCCCATGTGCTTCAACCATTTTTGTTATTTGTGAAGAGTAAACCACAAGCTTTTGCTACACCCCACCAACCTAATGATGTGTAGATACAGGATTCTGTTTCTTCATCCGTCCATCCATCATGTAGTAGCATATTCATTAAGGTATTGAGGTAGAAAGCTTCTCTTGTGCTGGAGAGCAATATGGTGCAAGGCAATTCAGGGCAGTATGGAGTTTGGTTGAAGAAACTAGAGCTCTGTAAATAAGGCAAGAAGTTTCAGTGCCAAGGACTGTTTATTCTATTTGAGTAACCAACTCAGGATGCCCAAGCCTAGCATCCCTGCAGGCCTGTCAGATTGCTCCTGATTTAACAGCAGCATTTTGCAGGGTTCAATGCCTGGGTCTTGTCTGGCACACTAAGAAGCATCTGAAATTGTTCAGGGACTAATGGGCTGAATTCCAGATCCACCAGTTGAATAACCATGCTGTAATTAATTAAAAAAGTCAGCTGGGAAAAAATGCAGTAATAATGAGAAAAGATTATGAAACAAAAGTCTGAAATTACAGTTTACACAAGTGAACTCTTCACAATGTATTTACATTATGTGGACATTTGTTTCTTATTTTTTGGTTACAGAAAACATTATATACTCAGGATGCTCCTTTCCATGTGGTGATTACCAGTTATCAGCTGGTAGTACAGGATGTGAAGTATTTCCAGCGAGTGAAGTGGCAATATATGGTGCTGGATGAAGCTCAAGCACTGAAGAGTAGCTCCAGGTAACAAATTAACTGGAAACAAAATCTTCCCTCTGTATCAGTCTCTTGAAGGAATATCAAGAAAACATCAAGATTACACAAACTGATGGAAGTTTAAATTGACCCACATAAGACCCATTAATTGTCTAACCTGAGTATCTCTATAATTCTGTGACGCTGGATTGATCCATTAGGTTTTTGCATTTACGTTTTCCTTCTCCAAATATGTAAAATGTAATTAAAAAGTAGTTGTGGAGCAGAAACTTAGATGGAGCACAGGACAGTTAAAACAAAACAGTGTGAAATACTGTTCACCTTCCTTCCTCATAGAATTCTGCCTAGTGAAGAGTCCCTAGTCTTCAGTGTGTTATTGCTTATATTGGCTCCATTAAATGCATTATTTTGATTCCTTCTTCAGTGGCACTTCCAGACACAAATGAAGGTCAGAACCCTGTGAATACTGTTGGCTGCAATAAAGCCCAATCTTTGTCAGAAGACTCTGTGCCAGAAAGTTTTCTGATTGTTTTCAAGTAATAGATTTGTCCGTCTTTACTTCTGTAATTGCTTTCCCATAACCTTTGCCCAAGTTGCCACTGTCTGCATTGGGTTCAAGACTGCTTTAGAGGTGGGCTTGTTCTTGCAGAAGTCTGTCTCTTTAGCGTTCTTTGGACACTGCCCCTCTAAGAGGACAGCAATGTCTAGCTCAGCGCTCCTGCCACAGTGGCCCATCCACATAGTGTTATCACGTCTGAAAAATATGTGGCGTTCTGATTCGTACTAACTGTTTCTTTTGGGAAGTTAATTATTCTAGTGATGAGCTTTTATAAGTATCCAAGCATTTTTATTAAAACTGAGGAAAAGGATACTTAGAAAAAGAATATAAATTGCACGCATTTCTTTGTAATTTGAAAGAGGCTACTTCTTCCTCTAATTGTCTTTTGAAAGACTGGGCAGTAGCTGTGATAGTTTCACCCAGTGACCTCTAAAAGTCATTTGGGAAGGTCACTGGAAGCAATTGGTCTTAAAATACCTTATGTTTTATATCCTTGTACAAAAAACAGTTTTAATGACTTCTCTTAATTTTATTCATCAGTGTTCGTTGGAAGATCCTACTACAGTTCCAGTGTCGAAATAGATTGTTGTTGACTGGGACCCCAATCCAGAACACGATGGCTGAGGTATTCAGGAGCTTGCAAGAGTGGAGTTTTCTTTATAACAAGAATGTATACTAAATACGTGTGAACAGTTGAGAAACCTGTCGTGTTTGTGTGGTTGTGGGATCATGCTTGTAGCAAACCACTGGCAAACGAACATGGAATCAGCTCTGTGAGGGGAAAATTTGGAAATGTGCTGTGCATTCAAATAAAAATAATACTTAAGATACCTGATAGTTAGTAATGTCTAGATTACAGGGTGAAATCTAATTCTTGTGGCTTTTCCTTCTGTTGGCTGAAATAATTGTGCTGCGTTTCTCACTGCTTTCTGAGAGGTTTTTTTAAGTTGATATATCTGGCATTTGTTGTGGGGGGGCCAGGGCGGGAAGAGGATGAGACTGAGATTTTGTTTAATTTTGCTATGTCTCATGGTCTAGTAAAGTGATTTTGCTCACAAATAGCTGCAAGGGTTTGGGATCCCAAATTACCTTGTCTGCTGTAGGGTGACTTTTGCTCATCTGCTGTTTTCTCCTCTCCTTTTAGCTGTGGGCCCTGCTGCATTTTATCATGCCAACACTGTTTGATTCCCATGAAGAGTTCAACGAGTGGTTTTCTAAGGACATAGAGAGCCATGCAGAGAACAAATCTGCCATTGATGAGAGTGAGTGCAGGCTGTAACTGCGGTAGTTTTTATATTAAAAATCTGTTGCCTTTTCCAACTGCGAATGGATAAACTTTATCTCACGTTTTTTGTGTGAGAATTGTCGTCTAAAGCAGAGGGTGCATAATGGGATTGGAATGTTAGAGATTGTTGTCCACAGTTTATGTCAAGATTTGTGTTTCTGACTGTAATGTAGCATGTGTAATGAACAGGAAAACACGTAGTGAAAATGTTGATTTACTTCTTGTCTCCAGTTCTCTTCCTTCCCAAACACAGGAGAACAAATATTTGAAATATTTTAAGTTTCTACAGAGCACACAATCTTGGAGGAGTCCTAAGTGTGTTTCAAGTTCCAGGCATAAAAATCCTGACACAAAGCACTAAACACTTTTTGAGGAGCGTAAGAAAAACATAAAAAGGCTTTAAAAAAAAAAATCTTCACAGTAAATTTTAGGGGTTAATCATGTAGAAAAATCTAGCTAGGTAAAATAGCTGATTTGTAATTAAAGTAGAACAGAACACAGTTGGAACTTGTCACAAAAGTAAAGGCTTTAGGAGTTCTCAAATACCCCGAACTTTGTTTCACAGTTTATCATAAAGGCTGCAGTTGTCTGTCAGCGCAGTATGCCCTGTTTTGTTGATGCTGTAATTTCAGGAGGCAAGACATAAAAGTGTAACGATCTCTTTTCATGAATTAGCAGTGTCTCGTCTGAAATTTTCTTCTCTACTAATAGTGAGTGATAAATTTAAATTTATATTGCTCAGCCTGGAGAAATATATAACACATAAAATGCTTTAGAAGTTCATTCTTTGAAGCAGATTTTTAGATTCATAAGTTAAACAGCTTAGCTTAGCACTTATTTGAAAAAAGAAAAATAAACAGAGAAATGCCAATTCTGTGCAGTTAGAATTCATATGGGGGGTAATGGCTGAGCAGTAAGGGACTTAATTTGTAGTAGAACTCCATATAGTTTTCTTCTTTGGTGATGTAATTGTTCCTTCTTCCCCATTCCCTGTATTGCAGACCAGCTATCCCGCTTGCACATGATTCTGAAGCCTTTCATGTTGAGAAGAATCAAGAAGGATGTGGAAAATGAGCTGTCAGATAAGGTTAGAAAAAGTATTTATCTGGAATGAGTATTTCAGCTTTATTGTCATAGCTCTATTCTCTAATCTGTTTTTTGCAAACTCATTTGCCAGACTGCATACCTGAAATTTGATTGTAGACCTTTCACGAACCTTCAGTTTCTGGCACCACGGCCCAGCAGTCTCATTAGATGTGAATGTAGCTGAAGAACTCCCAATTAATAAACTTTTCTTGTAGGGAAAACATTTCGTTAACAGTTACAAATAAAAAAATCTTTAAGCCTGATTAAGTTGACAGAAATAGCACTAATTGAAGTGAAGGAGATTGATATGAAAATGACTGGGTGATAAACATCTCCAGTTACCTTTGTAAAGGATTTGGCATGGATTTAGGATTCTTTTTTCTCGCTTGTAAAGAGCAAGAAATGCAGTGGCAACATCCTACTCTTCTCTCTTGTTAGTGTCTTAATTTCGTGTGGATTTTAGCAACACTGGATGATTTTGTGGTCAGCATGTCCCCAAGTTTTGGGACCACTGGCTGAGAGACATCTACTTTGTTCTGATGAGCTTACTAAATTTTGAAACAAGAACTTTTCGCAGACACTGTTGTTACGTGGTGCACCTGTGGTTGTCATGGGCTCCTGACACCTGTTGAAGATGACTCTAAATGTGTAGCAACCTAACAGGAGCATAGTAGAACTGAGGTCAGATGTTAAGCCGATCAGCTGCAGATGTGATCTTTTCGGAGCTTTTTAAGAACCTACCTGCTTACTTAGTTGTGCTCACATAGTTTTAAAGGTCTTTCTCCTCCATCATTACCTAAGCCTTCCAAAACACTCCTGTTGGTTAAGTCCTTTCCGGGTTGGATCTTGAAATACAGATACGAATGCAACTGCCTTTATGTGTGTTCTTTGAGAAAGTTATGTTTTGCTTTAGGTACATTTCTCCTTTGTGTGTACTGATGTCGTCATCCTCTATTTCAGAGATAGAGAAAGCTAAACCTTTGTTACTGTTTTGCAGATTGAAATTCTTATGTACTGCCAGCAGACAAGTCGACAGAAGCTGTTGTACCAAGCTCTGAAAAACAAAATATCTATTGATGACCTCCTGCAGTCCTCGATGGGCACTACTCAGCAAGCACAGACCACCACTAGTAGTCTCATGAATCTAGTCATGCAGTTCAGGAAGGTAAGGCTATTTTCATTAATAATTTTTTAACACTATAATCATTCATTAGCACAAAACTAAAATATGGCTTCTAGAAAACACCATGTTAAAAAAATTCTGGCATAGGTAAGCAAATTTGCATGCAGTTCAATTGTGTTTCTGATGCAGTGTAACATGATGTTGGGGTAGAAGAGCTTTAGCCAAGTGGTGCGTGCATCTGCGAACTGATTTGGTTCCAAATTGGTTGTTGAGATCATTCGCTTGGGGAGAAAAGGCAATAGCTGTTATGTGAATAGGAAAAGATATGATGCTGTATTAAAATTTAAGTAGATATACTAAAATAGCTGGGACATACTAATCAGTATTAAAGTTTCAGTGATCAATAGTTGTAGTTGATTTGGGATGTAAATGCTGCATCAGACTAAATTAATTCCTCCCAGTGTTTGACGTGCTCTCTCTCTCACAGGTGTGCAATCACCCAGAGCTATTTGAGCGGCAAGAAACTTGGTCTCCATTTCACATCTCCCTAAAGCCATACCAGATTTCGAAGTTCATTTACCGTCACGGACAGATCAGGGTCTTTAACCACTCACGGGACAGGCAAGCCTACTTCACTTCCTCTCCAGCTTAGCATATTCAGTATTATTACTTAATACACACTTATAATAATACTTATTTTAGCTTTTTAAGTGCTAAGTAACTGCCTTACCTGATGTACTTAAAGGACGTTGGCCAAGCGATGCATTCCTAGTTTTCTTTCATTCATTCAGCTGTTAAGCATCTGATATCTGATGCTCTTTCTTGATGGAATACTGATCATCAAAACACCTTTGATGGAATAAGAAAGTCAGGAAAAGGAATTCAGAGTTGTTGCTGATGGTGTGTAATAGAATTAAGCTTTAAAAGAATTCTTAAAAAAAAAAATCAAACTGGTTTCCCCTCAGTGAGTTTTCATGTTTAAGAAAGCTATCAGTGTCTGTCTGTTGTGACACGGAATATTGTGAGCATCTTCTAGTGCCTTGACAGCTTTTAACGCTTACCGTGGGTGAATAGAAGCTGCCCGAGTGCAGTTTCCTGTTTTCTCTGGAGGTGGCAATTCTTGATTAATTTTGTTTGCGTTCAGTTATGAGAAATGCTCAGGGCAGAGGTGAAAAAGCTATGTTTGAAGATCAGACCAGCTGTTCTACAGCAATTCCAGAACAATGGTGTGTCTCAGTGTCAAAATGACCAGTAGCGCATGTGGACTGATGGTGCTTTTCTCTTAGTGCCGTGCAATTCCAGATATCCAGGGCGCTGAAATACTGACACTGAGGAACTGAATGGTTACCCTACATTTTCTGCTGCTTGTGTGATTGAACACTGTATGTGTTAACACCTTCTTAGTGATTTTGTTTGGTTTTCTTGCTTTCATTTTCAGGTGGTTACGGGTTTTACTTTCGCCATTTGCACCAGACCACATCCAGCAGTCTCTCTTTCATAGGAAGGGTAGGTTTACAGTCCTGGGAAACAAGTTGGGTTGCACATTTGCATGTGATTTTTGTAATATGTCTTATTCATGGGGAAGGACTGGGAGGTCAGATCAGTTAGTCCTCAGAGATTATCTGATTAGAACTTGTTTGAATTCTGTTAGCGTTTGGACTTGTATGTATATTTCATTTGCTCAATGAGGAAAGGATGGAAACAACTGGAAGAATGGACAACTTGTTATTTAGTCACTTCTTAATCCTACTGCAGTCACTTGTTCCATTCCTCCTGTCTTGTTCTAACTTGCTTCAAGGGATTAATGCTGCCTTTTTAGTCTAATGTGGATTTTTCACACATTCAGTTCAGAGAACTCCTGGACTCATTTCAGTGCGGTCTGTATTGTATGTTAAACTGCCAGCTTCTCTTCAAGTAAAAAGTAAATGAGATTCAAGTGACCCAGGAGTGAATCAATGAGCAAAAAACCTGCATAAGCAGCTTATATTGACAAACATAATTTATTATTATAGATGATTGATTTTTTTTTTTTTTTTGGCTAAAAAGAGCTAACTAGATTGCTCAGCTGCTGGGGTGGGAATAACTTCAGGAGAAAAAAGCAAGAGAGGTACTGGCTGCATTACTGTGCTGAAATCTGTTAGTATGGACCTCTCAACTATGCAAAACCCTTTTCAAGTAAGAAGAACCAGATGCAGCTGCAGGAGTCTGCACTTGTCTGTAACTCTCTAACTTCTGTATATCTTGCCGATTATTCTGGTTTCTGTTTGTTTTGGTATTCACAATAGGCTTTTTCTTTGGGTCACTTTGGGGCATATCATAAAAGGAAAATAATTTGGAGAGTGTAATTTTTGTACAGAAGTTAAAAAATAAAAATATATGAATGGTATTGAGGGTACACAGTACACATGGGTGGGTCTGAAAGGCTTTCTTCATTAACACTGGAACATACCTCTTCTTCTCCCCACACTTCACTGCAGTGCATCCATTGTCCTTACCATATCTGTGGCATCCTTATGCCCATACTCACATTCCCATTTCCTACATCTCCTTCCAACCTGTCTGGGTGAGAGGGAGCATGTTTGGCAGGCATCCTGAGGTGTGTGTGTTCTGGTCATACATCTGGCAGATACGTGTTTGGATACGTGTTCGTGCACGCTGCCTATTGATTCTTAGGAGGCAAAATCAATGTCCTTACTGGCTACATGGTTTTCTGGCCAAGAATATATTTGTTTATTTGGTAAATGCCCTTCTCTTGCCCAGACTAGAAAATGAACTGGAACTTGGAGTCAGCAATTCAGATTAAATTTTCAATATTTCTAAAAGATCTAACTTAAATTAGGATCTCCTTTTTATTCACCTAGGTTTATCATTTGTCAGAGAATGTGTATCTTGAATTGATGAAGTGAATGTATCTTTTTAGCTATGAGTGTCTGTGTAATGTGTTGGCCTAACTTCAGTGTTTTTGTGATATAGGCATCAATGAAGAAAGCTGTTTTTCTTTCCTCCGATTTATTGATGTCTCTCCAGCAGAAATGGCAAACCTCATGAATCAGGGACATTTAGCCAGGTGAGGATAACTTTTTTTAAAATTTATTTTTATAGTAATTAAGGTGATGTTAGAGGCATCTCTCTGTAAGCCTGCATTTTCTATGCTTCCTAATATTATCACTTGCCTGTCATTATCTAGTATTATGGCAACTTCTGGAGTATTCCTCTAGGTGTAGGGTACTGTCATGCAAGGCAATTTTTATGCCTCTGTCAAAAGAAAACCTCTGTTACGGAGATTTGACATTCTAAACACACAACACAGTCAAAGGGCAACAGAAGAGTTTGCTTAGGATCACGCTGGAGATTGCTGGCACTATCAAATGCAAAATCCAGATTTTTGAAAGCCAGTTTATTGCAGTACTTAGTAATTGAACTTGGGCTTATGTTTTAACACAGGCAGAATGAGCTTGTTCTGTGGTAGTTGTTCTTCAGCTCCAAGCCATATTGTCTACTTTCCACATGTGCTGTTTTTAATAGGGAATGGAACTCCAATGTGTAGGCTAAGGATAATGGATTTTTAGCACCATGAGCTGTATTACCTTGGAAAGGGAGGTGATCTATTTAAGTACTGGAACAGACAGTACTCTGTCTAAAGTTAGATAGTGACTGTATGAAATTTGAGAATAAAAGCAAGTCTTTATTGATAAATATAGGTGTTTTACTTAGGGCTTTGTAAGCATGATGTTCTTTTATTTTTGTGGTTATTTTGGACCACTGTTTCTTGTCTGTGTTTCACTAACATAAGACAAATCTGTCTTGATCTATCTGAATGATCTTTATGATAAACTCTGTATGGAGCAATATACAGAGAAGTCAGAGTGAAATTTTAACTAGTAGTGGCTAACTTGGGCTTGACCCTTTTAAACAAAGTGCTTCAAAGTGTATTCTGATTTAATCACTTAGATTCAGTTAAGCCACCTTAGCAAAAAATGAAAATAAGAGTAATATAATTGGAAGACGTCTAGCCAAAAATATTTCCTTTAAGTTTGGACACTGTAAACCTGAAATTCTAAAAAAACATTTGTGTCAAATAGTTATGTTGTAAATATACTCAAGCCTTTCTTTCACAAAGCAGTGAATAAATGTTATCTACTGTGTTTTGTTTCAGATGGTTAGCTCTTTTCCTGTCTCTGAAAGCATCCTACAGGCTCCATCACATGCGCTCCTGGATGGAGACCGAAGGGGAGAAACAGCAGGGGTCATGCTGTCTGAGGAACAGGGATTTCTTGCTTGATGTAAATTTCCCGCTGTCTTTCCCTAACTTGCACAGCTGCACTTTGCTGCAGGTAAGCAAAATTTCTGTGCTGACCACATCACAGTAGCAAATCCTCACTAGTGAGAAATGACGAAAACAAACTTGGAAATAGGATGGCTTCATTATCTGCCTCATTAGATATAGTTAATACAAGTTCAGAGTGCTCAACAGAAAAATAGTTCAACTGCTGTCTTCCTCCCATGTGGAGATACCATTTCAAAACTTACTATAAAAAATAAATCAGCTCAAAGTCTTCTAATTAAGTCTTAAAAATATTACTGGAGCAACAGAACTAGATTCATGATTTGTCAGTGATGAATTCTATATGTAAACTTAAGAGTTTTGTAATATTTTTCTATATGTAAGATTCCTTTTTTCTGACTGAAAACAACTCTTCTTCTCAAATTCAATACGTAGTTGCAGCAACTGGGGAAAGCAGAGACTTCAGCCTAGCAGTTTTTCAGAGTTGGTGGATGAGCATTATCAATGGTGTCTTTCTACTCTGAAACTCACTTCTGCTCCTGTCTGAGAGACTCTAAATGTGTTCGTCTTGCTGTGTAACAGGAGGTTATTTTCTCCAGTCTTTTGCCTGGGATTTATGTGAAGGTTTTGTCTTTTTGTGACTAAATTGCTGTTGATTTCCTGAGTTAGGTTACAACTCCATTGATTCGTTTCACTAGGAAATAAGTTCACAAAAGTGCTAGCGTAAAGTCAGGAAAGCATCTTAGGGCAGTTAGCAGATATGCAGTACAAAAATCTTTTCTAAAACAGTGAGATCGTGCCAAATTTCTCTAGGGAATATTGCTTCTGTTCATGAGTGTGGAAGGGGAAAGGAGATAGCCAGAATTCAATTGAATAGCATGTAGAGGAAGTTGAAATTGAAGACGCAGAAGCAGTAGGAAACCAACCTTGGGCTTGGTGTCATGTTTTGCAGCGTTAACAGCAAAGCCAACAAAATGAGTCCTAGTTATCAAACAAAGAGCAAGCCAACTGAGATGTATGCCAGTTAACTCTGACCATGCTGGTGTTTAAACACTCTGCGTTTCCATGTCTAGCTTGCTAAAGTGTCTGTGGATTTGCTCACAGTTTGTTTAAGATTATATTAAATGGTTTGTATACTGACTGTGTAATGCTTATCTCTGAAAGTAGATGCTGTAGTTCTGCCCTCTCCTTTGTATGGTTGAGGAAAACTTGGGAGGAGTCATAAATGTTGTAGCCTAACAGTTGAGGAGTAGAAGATGGTGTCAGAAGTTGTATACGCTTACAGAAGGTAGCATGCGTTTTTATATATGTAGAAAGAAAATCTAGATTTTTACATAGCCTTTGGGTTAGTGTGTATAAGTATTAAAATGAAAGTCATTATATTTTCTTAAAGAGCAAAAGGTGAGTTAACATTATAGATATTAAATATGAGATACGGAATATTCACATGTAGGTTTAGGCTGCAGACCCACCCCGTACCACAACCTGGCAAGACTTAACCATAATTTGGTTTCTCCAAATAATTACTGTTCTTTGAGAAAGTCATTACTTGCGTCTCTGGGGGTCCCAGTGCTGTGACTGCATGTAACTAGTGACTGGCGTAAGCAGTACCTTTTACATAGAAACAGCAAGCTGAAGAGCAAAGTTCATCAGTGTGTGCAATACAGCACATTTGTGATAACCCCAGAAAATCTAAAGGAAGTTTAGCCCTACAGTTATGACAGATTCTTTAGAACTGTTTTGCAACCTGCATCTTAGACAAATTACCAGCTAAAGTCACTTTAAAACAAGCTATGTCTGCAGAATTTTGTTTGCACAGCTTTCGTATAGAACATCAGAAAAAGAAAAAAAAATGTCAAAACCAAAGGGAAAGTTGAAAAACAAACTGCTCTTTACATGCCTTTTAGCAGCATCCATCTTTATCGTGAGTGAAAATGAATTCACTTTTATCTTAGCCCAAATTTGAGAAACTTTCAATGTAAAATTTCCCAAGGCTTCCTCCAGGGCTTAATAAGATAGTAACATGTAGGGAGTGAGGAGGGGGAGAAACAGAGGAAAAAGGAAATGGTATAAATCTGGAAAGGCTTTTCTTAACTGCTCAGATCAGCATTTCCGATATGAGACAAACTATGAAAATAAGTCAGTAGACAAAAAAAAGACACATTTATTTTTAATAGAACTTTCTGAAATTGAGGTAACATCTGTCTAAAGATAGTAAGAGTTTCTTCATGTAAACACAGAAATGTCTTGCGGTGTGAGGTCTCTTCATTCCCCTTACTTAGCATCTCCACGACGTTTGTATTTGTATACGTTGACTTTGATTAATATAAAACCTGATCTGTTGAGGTGAGCACCACGCTCCTTTGTTTTCTTAATTTTCTTCCTTTAAAAAACTCAAGAGTGTTAATGCGCTTAATTGCTGGTAGCAATCATAGAGGTCCTTGGAAGGGACCTCTAAAGATCATCTTGTCCAATCCCCCTGCAATGAGCAGGGACATCTTCAGCTAGATCAGGTTTACCCGTCCAACCTGACCTTGAATGTTACCTCTCTGGGCAACCTGTTCCTGTGTTTCACCACCCTCATTGTAAAAAATTTCTTCCTTATATCTACTCTGAATCCACTGTCTTCTAGTTTAAAATGGTTACCCCATGTCCTGTTGCTGCAGGCCCTACTAAAAAGTCTGTCCCCATCTTTCTTGCAAGCCCCCTTTAAGTATTGAAAGGCCACAATAATGTCTCCCCGGAGCCTTCTCTTCTCCAGGCTGAGCAACCCCAACTCTCTCAGCCTGTCCTCACAGCAGAGGGGTTCCAACCATCTGATCATTTGCATGGCCTCCTCTGGACTCACTCCAACAGGTCCATGTCCTTATGTAGGGGGCCCAAGAGGTGGACACTGTACTCTAGGTGGGGTCTCACCAAGGCAGAGTAGAGGGGTAGAATCACCTCTCTCGATCTGCTGACGACGCTGCTTTTGATGCAGCCCAGGGTGCAGTTGGCTTTCTGGGCTGCCAGCGCGCGTTGCCGGCTCACGTCCAGCTTTTCATCAGTCACACGTATTTATGTATTTATATGCAGCTCCGCTTGCAGTCTGGAAAAGCCTCTTTCAACACTTAACTTTGGCTTGCGTGGTTGCAGTAGATGTGTACGTACTTATTTTTTAACAATCCTCCTCTTCGGCTTCTTGGCTTTGTTGTTCTAAGGTACATGATCCATTTTGGAGCCGTGGCTGTGTTCAGCTGTGTAACCTTACCTGGTCTGCTCCATGTTTGTGACTGACAGGAGGCTGGTTTCCCCTCTCCCTCTTATCTCTGGTGTCTGCTCTGCTCATGAATACTTAATGGCTGCCTATGTCAAGGAATTCAGAGGGGGATGTTTCTTATGTGACCTGCCCGTAATTTGTACACAGGAAGCATGGTGCTGAGAACCAGATTAATGCCCGGCTACCAGAGCTACTTATAACACTGTGTACATGCAAAAATAATACTTTTATTTTTGGATACCTTCTTGGAAGTTTTCCTTTATGTTTCTTCATGGATACGTCTAATTGGGCTAAAGCCATCTTAGATACTGGCTTCCAAAAGAGAGTTAAGTAACAGGCTTGCACAGCTTTGGAATTACAGTATGTTAGCTTCCTCTCTATCCATTTCTTGACCTCTCACTTTCTAGGAAATAAAGATAACGAACCCTTCTGACGACCAGGCCACAACCAGTATGCCAGTGCTTGCTGTCGTAAGACTTACTGGAAACCCCTTGTGACTGCGTGCAATGTTTATTCCTCCTTGTAAAACCAGCTGTACCCCCAGTACGTGGGCCAGGGGTGGGGAAGACGGGGCGGGGGGGCTTTGAGCTGAAGTGCTTGTGCGTCAGTCTGGTAGCCTGCTGTTGCTGAGAGGGAGGTCACTTTTCCCCGCTGACCCTGGTTGTCCTTTCGTTACTCCCGACCGCCAAATCCTGCCTCCGCTGATGTGGGCTTGCACTGGCCACATCCCTGCAGGAGCTGGTCACAGGCAGCTTTGTGTTTTCTTACCTGTTGAATTTGTTCTCTGGTTAGATGTGTTGCTCAAGACGCTCGTGGAGGGGTGTGACAGGTGATAAAACTAACGCAAGAAGTGGCACAACTGTGTCATGGGAAGGGACTCCCTCTTGTCACCAGCAGCGTTGATGCTGTTTTGCCACCATTTCTGGTCCTCAGAAAGATAATCCAGCGTTTCCATCCATTGTCTGCAGCCGTGTACTCCCAGCCTTGTGTTGCCTACTCTGCCGTTTCAGCGCGCAGCCTGTTTTACCAGGTGGTGAAAAAAATCACAAAACGAACTCAGAGCGGAGGGGCAAGGGTTTATTTTCACCTTCATCAGCATCTTAATGAGTGCAGGCAGCTAGGCCAGCAAGAAGGGGCTCTGTGGGGACAGGAGTGAACATGTGAGACAGTTGTTGCTTAAGCTAGCATTACTGATGAAGAATTGCCAGCTGAGTAAGAGCCTGTTTTTGGGATCACTTCACATTATCCAGTGTGGCCCAAGCTTTGACCTGTGCTTGTTTAGCCCTGCTGAGTGTCAGTGAAAGCCTATTGTCAGCTCTTTCTGCTCTCACCTTTTATGTAGAGGAGCAGATGTTCAGTCAGAGAGTATGAACTTTCTTTTTGCCGGCTCCAGACCACGAGTTGCTCTGGTAGCAGCTGCAAGACCCACTTACATGCTGGGACTGACTGATTGTATTTCTTAGGTGGTGTTGGCACGTATGTAGAGTAAGACTGTTTTTCTCCCTTGTCAGCAGGTTCCAAATTACATGTGTTAGCCATCTGCATCTTGTGCGGTGCATCTACGTCTGGAACCAGAAAGGGCCCAGAATGCATTATCCATAATATACTGGTGCTCTGGATGTTTTCTTGCATTTTCTGACATACGTAGGAATGTGTATGTCCAGTGTATGACATGATGGCATACAAGGTGTCTGCTTCTGTTCGGTACCCGGATGCTTAGAACTTCAAACACTGGGATTTTAGAAAATTGGGAGACTATGCAGAATAAAAGTAGCATGCAGTTAATTTTGGTGCTTTAGGAACTGGAGCAGAACAATGCCAAAGCTTTAGATGCTGTTTACGTTTCACTTAAGTGAAGTAGAATTGTCAGGATGGCACATCCTGTGATCCTGTGGCAGTGAGAAGTATACCTCTTCATGTTGCTTTTTTGTTCAACGTTTCCTATAGTATACAGAATAATGCTCTGCATGCTATAGGAAACAAATATACATGACAATATATAACAATTGGTTGTTATGAATATAGAAGAGTCAAAGCTAAGTAGCAAAAATGGCTTAGTCTGTAAGCAGTTTATTTTCTTGTTTGATGGAGATATTTACAATAAAAAAGGAAGTATAATAACTGATGCAAGAGAATAAAATTTAGTTTTTTGTTCTTTTTCTGCATAAAGTTGAGCATCTTCAAACAGCTCTCCTTTCTTTAAACTGCAGTGTCATCTCAGTGCCCACTCTTTTGGGTCAATATATTTTTCTGTGTCAAATGGACATTAATACACTTGTGGTGAATTCCAGGTTTTACACATGGCACCTTGGAAGTCTGCAGGATAACATCCAGAGCCATTTTGCACAGAAAAGGGGAAAAGGTTGGGAAAGTGAAAGTTCAAAGATACCAGTCCAGTCTCCTTTAAAGTCTTAATATTTTTTCTCTGCCAAATTTCATTTTACCCATGCTTCAGAATAGATAAAGGAGTAGCTAGAAAACAGTTTGATGGTCAAGACCTCCTAGAATATTCCTGTACTCCCTTCTTTATAAAAGCTACAGTCAAAAAGTTCAAAGAAGGAAGAATTTTTTTCTGGTTCCAACTGAGCATGAAGGCAAGTATTGATATGAGCTATTCTGATTTCAAACACTTCAGGATTTGAATGATCTGATAATTTCACAAAGATCGTATACGCTGTCACTGTAGAAGATATGTAGAGTTTCCTTTTTCAAAGAGAAGTATTTGGTGAATGTCCTTTGACTGTCTATCTCATGGGTGGTTACAAGATTTGAGAGGAGTTTTTCTTCATAGACATGGTAACTTCTTAATTTTAATTTTGTTTCCAGAACCTTGTGTTCAGTAGCCACTGTAAAGCAGTTACTGGCTATACAGATCACGTCATACACCGAAGGAAATCAGCTACCTCATGTGTACGGTGCTGCCAGGTGACTGAGCTGCCGTCCTTCCTGTGCATGGCCAGCCCACGGGTAAGTCCAAGTTAAATTGTAAATTATGTATTTTCTATTGTGTTTTAAATCTTGTTAGAATTATGTCTTAGGAACAGGATGATCTATTAGTTTTTTCTGGTTGGGTAGAACTGTAGTGAGGATATCCTTTTGCTACTGTATTCAATAGCAGGGTTTTTTTCATAGGGGAAGTGACTGTCATGTGTACTGAAGGGAAAAGGAAAGTTGTAAGATGCACCCAACAGGAGTTGTTCTGAGATACGTAGGTTTCACTTTCTCTCCTAATCCCAAACACAGTAAAATTATAGAAGAGATTGTCAAGTAGATTATTCCCCCCCCGGTAATCTAAGGGGGAGATGTAGGTGTGGTATGAACAGAATGGGTTGAGTGTTTGGTCAACTCTGATGACAAAGAGGGGCTGAGGAGCAAAGTGTTTTTGAAAAGGAGGTTGATTTTCTGTCTTTGGGTCAGTTTGTGCTCCAAAAAGGAAAAACCAAATTGCAATATCTAAGGATTACTCAAATTGGCATTTTCTAAATCTTTTGGATATTAAGTGGTACTGCTTAGGATTGTCCATCCACTATTAACTGAATTTTGAAGTTACTTTATCTGAAGTTTCCTGGGCTGACACGAGACCTGCATAAGTCTATGGCTGTTGTTTTCATTCCATGTTGTTGGATCTTGACAAAGCCGGACAAAATGTATTTATATTAGCAGGCTATCCAGATGCTATATTCTTTAGTTACTGTTAATGTTATTGCTGCAGGCTTGATCAAATGGGGCTGCATGTGCAATTATACATTGGCATCTGGAGAAGGGAGGATGGCAAGTAAGACTCTGCTTATCACCAGCGTGCCGCTCCTTGAGCTGAATTCATCTGTGCCTGCAGCTCTAGGGGTCAGGAATCCAACTGAATTCTCAAAGTCACACATTGCCTCCCTGTCAGAACACATTTACCTGGTTGAAGAACAAGCAGTTATTCTGAGAGTCAACTAGGAAACCCACTTCTTCAGATTCCTTGGATTTGTTACCCTTTGTACTGAAACCTGCATTGCAGATAAATATGTTGAATACTTCCTGAACATTAGGAATGGAGGAGAAGGGCTCAGAAGGCTACATAGGAAGGGAAAGGAAAGCTGGGGAGAGATCATATCTGACATACATTCTACTGAACACAAGTTGCTTGTTTTGGCTTGGCTGGTGTATAAAAATGATTAAGTGGAGGCATGGCTTTTTGTTTCTAGGAATACAAAGACTTGATTTTACGCTTGTTAGAAACTTTTGGCAGGAGGGTAGAAGACCTGAAGCAGCAGAAAGAGCACATATGTTGTCAGAAACTATAGCCTTCTGTTGTTGTTTGACCTGTGATGAATTTTGGGAAGTTAATGGAGCGAATGATAGAAATAGGAGCGTATGTTTATGTAGCAGCTGCAGGGGGTAGTGGTGAGGGGAGGCTTCCATGTTGTAGTTTTCTTTCTGTGCAAGCAATTTTCTGGAGTAGACAGTCCTCAATCACAAAAAAAAAAAAAGAAAAAGTAACTTGAAGTATGGATCTTGTATTCATTAAGAAGCTCATTAATTCGGTTTAGAGTACTATTGTTTGGTTTAGTTTAGCAGTTCGTAGATCCCAGTGTGTCAGAGGTATTGTGGTGAGAAGTGGTTGTGCGCATCTCACAATGTCTGAAGGGTTAACTTTGCATGGAGATAAGTGCAGGAAGCATTTTACAGTTAACCTCATTAAACTAAGTTATTGAATTTAAGGTGGCAATGCGTTCATATATTCCTATTGCTGTATTTTTTGGATGTATTTCTGAACCATGACTGTTACATTCAATCGGTTTGACAAGAATGTGTTGACATAGGAGGGTTTACTTCTAACTTTTGTTACAAGTAAAACCCCCCCAAAAAACATGGGGAAAAAATTCTTAAAAAGCTGTGCCATGACGAAAAAAGGGATAGGAGGAGCATGAACAAGCTTGAATGGAAAAATTTTTGATCTGTTTCAGAAATGTGTTGTTTTTTCTTGTAAGGCCATGTAAAAGATGCAGAAGTGTGTGTATACTTTTGTACAAGTATGGAGCTGACAGTAAGGATAGCCTTATGTCCTCAGATGTCAGTCAGCGTTACACGGATGTGCTCCCTATAGGGGAAAATTTGTTCTTGTTAATGTAGAAATACTGAAATGTAGCTTGTAGAATTTTATCATGTGACTTTATTTTTCTTTTAAAAATCCTAGTGTTCAATTCTCCATATTGATTTCAGTAGATAAGCCTCTTTTCTGTGTCAGAAATTACTCTGCTATGTTTTGTGTGTAGTGGATGCTGGTCCTAGGTCTCCTGGAAATAAATATGACAAGTTGGTTGTGCTGGAGAGAGAGTATTTGTTCCAGTCTATCCAGTGTAGAAATAGGAACTGAAATGTGATGGCTAATGGTGTCCTTTAAAAGAAACTACTAAGTCTGTACTGTCGTTGTGGTGTATGTCAGTTTTTAGGCAAGAAGACTTGAATTGTGAGAGTTTTTGCCCTCTCCCACAAAAGACAGTCCTATGCTTTGACTGCAGATGGCAGTACAAGACAGCATCAACTCTAACAGTATCTACTAAATAGTGGGAATGTATACAAAGTCTTGCTTAACACAGTCCCTTTGAATTTGCAGTGTTTCATGTGACTGTGTGCATAGACCTATAAACCAATCTGGTTTAAAAATACATCCTGGCATCTTGCAAAACAATAGCTTTACCATTATTGCTAAGATTGCTTTTTTGATTTTATTTTGATATGTACTATAATAGTGCTTACGAATCTCTTTAAACAATTGATTTGCCCTTGCAAAAAAAGTCTTTGTTTGTGAGATGGATTTCTTCCCACGAGAAGAGCTCCTGTAAAACTTCATTTTCTTGGTGGAAGCCTGTGATCCACTCATGCTTGATACCTTTTACTTTGAGGTAGTTGGTAAATGTTTAGAGTGGAGCAGGCAGCACCTAAGGTACCAGACAGCCTGTCCTGAGGTATGGGTTGCTCCCTTTATCTTACAGTTCTAAAGCATGGTATTTAAAAGTGTTGATACTTAAACTATTTTGTTGCTTATCATTTAGTTAATCTATTAAAATATTTTCATTTGCATGATACAGTGTTATGTATGTTCTCAATGCCAGAGTAAGCTGAAACAAAAAATGTATCCTCCTTCAAATACGTTAAAGCTTTTTCGCTGCGATACAAAGATATTTTTTTTTCACTGAGTTTAAAGTGTTTCAGTTGTTCCATTATCAAACCCCCACCCTTTCTCAGTTCCCCAGAAACTCAGCTGCTTGCTGTTCACCATCAAACCCTACAGATTCCCAGACTGTTTCTTCCTATGCAGCTCTGTATCCTTCTTTAAAATGTGAAAACTTTCACAAGTTTGATTTCTTCTGTGTTCTTTTTCATTTATTACATTGCTTTTCATAGTCCCCTAGGCAATGGGTTCATTTTGCACAGTGTTAGGATTCATGACAATGTTTTTAACTTACATGAATCTATGTGGATGATCTTTTTTAAATTGTAGTTCTGAAATAAAAGCAGCAATGGCTGCTAAAGTGGTGATTTGTTTGTTTCCTGTAGGGGTGAAGAAACCAACAAGCATTGCAAATGTATAATTTATCTCTGTTTAAAGCTCATACTGCAGGGTTACTCGTCTAATACTAACTTTTAGTTTCACTTATAAGTGAGTTTACAATATGTTATCTCTTGTTAATATGTGACAGTTTCTACTAACTTTCTTTTGTAAATGGGGTTATAAATAGCTTTTGTAAAAGCTTATCCCAGAATGTTGGCCCAAACCAGATTTATATTCAGAAAAGACAGGGGGAAGAAGTTGGCCATGTGCATTTTTATTGGAAAGATTCTTGTGCTACATAGTGAATTGTTGTGTATTTATGTTTGAGTGAAAGCGTTGCAATTCTTGTATTTACTTTGGATCGTGCAGTTTAACTCTTGGTGAAGTATCATAAGACAGACCCAGCAGAGTGGGCTGTCCGGGCTGTACCATGGCTCAATTGCACTTGGTTTTTATTACTTCAATATCCTGAAGTTGTGCCTTACCCTGGTAAAGAAGAGATAGGAAGTAGCTATAGATTGTACAAAGGACAGCCTTGTCTCCTGGAACGAGCTCTTTACTCAAGGATCTTGCCATTGGGCATATGCCTCTTTGGCTAAAGTGGACCTTCCGCTCTCTGTCCAGGTTTGGGTGGATGGGGCAGAGCAGGGGGAGTTAAAGCGATGGAGCTGTTCCAGAATAGTTCATGGAGTGTGAAATCAGAGTTCCTGTGTTTGCAACGCTGGTTTGTCCAGCTGGCGTGTATGTTCTGAGGCAGGTAACAGGGCAAGGGATTCACAGAACAGCCAGAAGAAAAAAGATCACCCTGTGCTCACTTGCACTGTTTCTGTTCAAATCAGATGTCAAGCCTGAGAAATGTGTTGTTCCAAAATAGGGCAGTTTTCCTGTTCATCCTGTTCACTTTTTTTTCCTTTCTAATTTATGTATCTTCCTAATTTTAAATCATCACATGAATTTCTGTTAAGGATGATACGTGAATCTCATCTCTGCTGGGTGAAGACTTGATTGTGAAGGGTAAAAATAAAAATAATTTAAAAAAAAAAGAAGTCCAGGCAAAGTGAGAGGTGCAGCAGGGATATTATTCTTTTACTCTCAGCTCTGCTATCGGTTGTGTAGCAATTGGCACAAGGCCTTGTTTATCAAAAGGCAAGTAGTCCATGCCTGATGCTCGTAGGACCTTTGTGTGGCGTGGGCAGATGTTGCACATTTGCTTATTTTAAACCAAGTCTTAAGATTGTTTTCAATCGGCACATGTCAGTAATGATTTGACTTTTAAAATTTGAAGGTACCTGAACTGCGGATTTGGGAATGAGGGGAAATCTGAACAAAAGCATTGATTGTTATTTTACTTGTAGGTAACAGCTGTGCCGCTGGAGTTCTACTGCGATGACCGAAGCGCAGAATACGAGCGCAGGGCACTAAGGGAAGGAGGAAGTCTCGAAGCAAAGCAGTGTGTGCTCCATGGAGCCCCTGAGCTGGCAGCTGAGTGGCTGAAGCAATGCTCCCAGTTCTTCCCAGAGTACCCAGGAGGGCTGTTAGGGATCAGGCCTCAGAACGGCTGGTCTTTTATCAGGATACCAGGTAAGGTACCAAACAAGATACAAGTTTGGAGGTTGTCATGGAACGGAGATGAGATAAATAAGGACATCTACTCTTCAGTAGTAATTATGCTTGGTTATGGGCTTTTTGAGGGGGCAGGGGTGGTTGGTTGTTCTTCCTTCTGAGTGAAATTAACTTTGGTATCTTAAAATAGTGTGATTTCACATCCTCTGTCTGGAGTAAAGCTGTCGATGGATGCCAAACAAGTCTAATACAAGCTTTTCTAATGCTTACAAACCTCTTCTAGGATGTCTACCCTCCAAATGACTGTAAAAAGATGGATTTGCTTACTAAAGCACAGTTTACTCTCACAACCAGATACTATTTTGAGGTTCGAGATGTAAAGATTGCAGGACAAGTAGCAGTCATACGTGGCCTCCTAGTGTGTTGGAAGACCTTTGTATTGACCTAAGAGACCTTTTGTTGGTTTTCCTAGTGAAAAGATAAACATTACTTGTAGCAGTCTACTAGGAGAAGGACAGGTTTGGGGACCAAGTTTAGAGAAAATAGGTCTGAGGGCATGAGGGATTTACTGAGTTTCAGTTGGAATAAAGAAGACTTATTCATATTTCCTGGTAAAGTGGGAAAAAGGTACCAGTGTACTAGTAAAATAAATGTGCTTCATTTTTTCCTAGAATTAAACTAACGTAATCCAAGATTTGCTAGAATTTCATTGCCAATACTGCAGTGGCTTTTGGGGGGCCAGGCGCAGTCTAGCAGTCAGAAGATGGTCTTGAGGAGAAAGCAGAGTTCTGCAGAAAGTACTAGAGATCTGAGAGATAGCCAAGAGGAAAAACAGCTTACACTGCCAGATGCTAAGTTATTCCCAGACCCTTTTGGGTCAAGGATGTTTGGCAGGGGAAGTTAGTACAGTAAAAGGAAAATGGCCTTTAGCTTGCTACAGTTCAGTTTAAGAACGTACCTCGTAAGTACTTGGAGTCATATGAAGCACATGCATGTTTACTTATGCAATGGAGAAATCACTTTTCATGAGCTTACACTAGATTAATGTTCAATGATACTGGATGATTTTATAGTTTCTTCAGGAATTCATTGAACTGTGTATCGGTTTTTTGGAAACAATGTATTGCTGTAGCAGAAAGGAGGGAAATAGTGAATAATTCAAGTAGAAGGCATAGATAGAGAAATGAAGAAAAGTAGCTGATGTAGAATAGAGAGAGGCCTGCATTCTCTTGAAAAGACTTCTGTTTTAAGCCGATGACTTAAGCTGACTCATCAGCAAAAATTTGTAGAGGAGTAAAGATGGGGTACAAGAACCTTACAGGAGTGGGTGAATAGGGGCAAGGTTAGGCAAATTGTTGTCAAAGCACAACAAAGAATTTGCTTGAGAGCTTGAGAAGGTGTTTGGGATGAGCGTCTTATGTGAAGCTGGCTTAATTTAGGAGGTCTTGAAGCTAAAAGTAAGGTGTTTGGGATGAGCGTCTTATGTGAAGCTGACTTAATTTAGGAGGTCTTGAAGCTAAAAGTAAATTTTTTAAAAAAGTAGTTTTGTACAGCTGTGTTTTAATTAGTTATAAGGTAGCATTCAAACCTAAACTTCTTCGAAGAGGAGAGGTCACATACCACAAGAGGACAGCTGTGATTATAGGTGCAGGAGCAGGCATAGTGCATTGCAGACAGTGACTGACATGCTGAAGAAGCTTTTACAAGGCTGAGGTCTAGCAAGCCTCCAGTGGACCAGTAGGTGTGAAGGTTTGTGGTAAATAGGGGACAAGAAGAAAAGGGGATACCTCTCTCTTCTAACCCTGATCTATCCTCTCCCGGATTCGTCGTTCCCAGTACCCTGGCAGCAGGCTCAGCTGCGATCACTGTGGGAATCTCTTGAGGCTTTTCCTGTTCTTTGAAAGAAAAATGGTCCTGGATTAAATGGCAGGAAGTGTCTGAGTCCTTTTAGCATCGATAAAAAGCACCGGCCTCACTGGCTGTTTACTGTGAGAGCCAGCTAGCTCCTCACTGACCCCATTGTGCCGTGCAGACTGTCAGGAGGGGAACCAGGGGTGTCAACTGGAACCCAGACTTTATCTCTCTTTCCTCTGCTTTTTGCATGTCCAGAGGCACTTTTTCTCATTCTCCAGAGAGTGGTGAGCCCAGCTACAGTCATCTGCCGGAGCTCCTGACTGGGGTTATTTTGAGTCATAACCATTTGTAACTCTTCTTCCCAGGCCATAGGATCCCACTGTATCCCCTTGTAGATAATTTATGTCCATGCCCCCTCATGGCTGGAGGCAGGGACCTTTTTTTCAGACTGAAAGCCATATAATATGATTTTATGGTCACTTTCTTGTTGGTCTGGTTCTGTTTTCTTGTTCGTTTCATACAGTGCTAAAGAACCCAAAAAACTGCAACTTGGGAAGAGTTCTTTGATATGCAGTTCAGGGTCTCTGTCACCTGACTAGTTTATAATGTTAAAAGTTTCTTTGATGCTATCAAAAAAAAAAAAACTTCTTAAAAAAATATATTGGAAGACATTGTCATTGGAAGTTTTCACTGATAACTTGCAAATCTACATTTTCCATTTTTAATTTTGAAAATCCCATTTTAAGAAGAGGGAACCTTCTTCCCCAATGTAAAAGGGAATGAGAAATAGAAGTGAGAGAAACTAGAGGTGGAAGAGAGTTTTTTTTTTTTAAAAAGCTGTGTTTTCTGAAGATGGCATGAATAAAGAAGAACATTTTCTGTTACCACTTTGCAGAGTATGTCCTTTGAATCACTAGGTGGCAGACTTTTTGCATGCAAAAATATTTGATCTTGGAAAATACAATGGTATCAAGATAGCAGGCTTAAAGATGCCATGTTAAAGTGAAATGTTTTTTTCTTCTAGAAGTGATAAATTTTCTTTTGTTAGTTCTGTTCTGCTTTCCTAAAAAAATAGCAACAAAAAACCAAAACCCAAAACTTTCTCTCCAGTGCAGTCTGATGCTGAGATATTGGACAAATGATGAACTGTTAACAAGTTGCTAACTTTTCAGACTGTAACACCATCTGCAAATAAGTTCTTTACTTGTAATTTGCATTTTATTGCTATTTAAAAATAGTAACTTACACAATGGAGACGTAAGGAGCCAGCAGCAAAGGACATGCATCATTTCCAGTCACCAAAACTTAATTCTACCTATTCATGCCTGTGTGAGAAAACCAGTAGCATTTTGCTTTTGGAAACTTTCTAATATGTTAATCTGAGCCAGCTGAGACTGACTTTTGAATAGGCCCTGTTTGTTCTCTCAGTTTCCTTCCAGTCAGATGGCTTTTGGTTAATAATCATATTAGTTTGTCATGTATATCTAGACTTTTCATGTTGCTTCACTCAATTTAATTCAGTCTGAAATAGAAAGCTGACCAATTAGAGTAAAAGCAGAATGTCATGGTTGTATGGATTTAAAAGAAAGAATAACATTTTTTAATAAAGAGTAAACATTCCTACTGTGCAGAGTTTTTGACTCACATAGATGTATTTTAAAACCAGATAACCGTAAGTCATTTTCCTTTTTACTTAATTGCCTAAGTTCAAAGTTTGGTTTTCCTTAGAAGAATGCATGAAACTATTAACTATTTGTGTGTAATCAAGACTGAGTTCTGTTCTAGAGATGAATGTATCATTATATGTTATGTTGCACTTAGAACAAATGCCAGCCTGTGCTGTGGTCTTGAGTTTTCCTTACAGTATTTCCTTGGCTTCGCTCTCTAGTTGAGGGATTGCCCCAGGTAGTTGCTAATGATTCAAGCAACAACGTGCCACTTGTTCCTGGCAAGGCAACAAGATCACCATCAAAAGGGAGAGCAAATTGGAGGAAAGCAGTAACTATCTAGGTAGGCAGACAAGCAAGAAAGAGCAGAGCTCTCATGTCTAGGTTTCTTATCTTGTGAATTGCAGGAGCACCACTCTAATGTTACCAAAGGAGAGAGCGCTCACAGCACTGGCTGATAATGCAAATAGAACAATTAATAAGCAATATTGACAACTCGCTATTTTTTGAATTTCAGAAAGCAGAGTTGTTGATGGCGTCTTCTGATGTCCTAATGTAGATCCCACTAGTTCCAGCATCAAGTCCATTATTTATATTTAAACTAAAGGACATTTTTGAAAGAGGGATATTGTGCAAGACAGTTAACTGCCTTACAGAAAACCGGAGTTTCTTCAGGCCATGAGTTAATTCGTTCTGTGCATCGTGAAGTGTGCAGAAATGTTACCTGCTAGACATGTTGAAAATATTTGGGTTCTGTACTAGCCTGCACCATCTGCAGTTGTCAACTTTCCGTTTTGGCTGTAAACCTAAATTCAGACATCCCAAAGAATAAAGAATCATCAGTGGCCTTTCCAACAGATAATTTTTTTGGAAGAAAATTTCTCTTCATCCTCTTTCAACAGTCATGTATTGTTTACTGAAGTTTATGTACAGAATGTACAAACAGGAAGATCTCCTTCCTGAAAAATACTTCATGAGCAATGCTGAAATAGAGAGGACATGAAGTATAAAATCTGAAGTGACTTAAAAGATTGCAATCTGGAAACATTTCTTAAAACAAAACACCACCAAAAAAAAAAACCAACCCAAAAAGCGGAGTGCAGGGAAGAAGAAGCGAAAAAAAAAAGTTAAGGGCAATGCTGTGAAGGGGCTGTTATTTTACAGTGACCTAGAAAACTGTTCCTCACTTTCCATGTTGGTGAGGAGTTTGATTTTGAAACTAGATCTGTGGAGGGTAGGTCTAAGGCTCAGCAGCAGGTAGCAGCAAATGTCCAAAGGACAGGATTTTTACGTGTGAAGTGGAGGAAAAAGTTCTTCATCTATCAAGGCATGTTGTGATTGTTGATCTGGTCAGAATGAATCCTCAGATGAAGGAAACGAGTGTCCAAAAAAGGATTGAGTCTATGCTCATGAGGAGACCAATCTGTGATGAGATTTTGCCAAATGGGTATATTCATATGCTCTTGTCCCAGCAACCAAAAGTTATTGTTAGCAGCGTGATTGTCAGTCAGAAGGGATGTTGCAGTTCCTTCCATCACAACTCGTTACTTTAGGAATTACAATGCAGTGAAGTGCTAGGAAAACTTAGAAGTTAACTTGTTCCATGTAGCTGTTTTGGCTTTATTAGTTACCTGCTTTTCTTCCATTTCTTTTTAGACAAAGAGAGTCTGATCACTGACAGTGGAAAACTTCATGCTCTTGATCTTCTGTTGACACGGCTGAAATCTCAAGGACACAGAGTTCTCATCTACTCCCAGATGACACGGATGATTGACTTACTTGAGGTAGGAGAGCTATAGCCTACAGAAGACAAATTCTGAAGATGCAGACTTAGCAACAGTGCTTTGGAGAAAATACTGTAATTTGGATGCAGCAAACCTAACATAAAATTATACAGAAGGGTTCCTAGTAAATGCATTGATATGAGAATATAAGAGCTGCCACACAAAGTTATAGAATCATAGAATGGTTAGAGTTGGAAGGGACATTAAAGATCATCCAGTTCCAGCCCCCATGTCGTGGGCAGGGACACCTCCCACCAGACCAGGTTGCTCAAAGCCCCATCCAGCCTGGCCTTGAACCCCTCCAGGGATG
>JAOXNO010000041.1:25176131-25193862 GCA_028565335.1 Limnodromus scolopaceus | reverse complement strand
AATAAGGTCTCCCCTCAGCCTCCTTTTCTCTAGGCTGAATAACCGTAGTTCCCTCAACCTCTCCTCATAAGACTTGTACTCCAGACCCCTCACCAGCTTCGTTGCCCTTCTCTGGACCCGCTCCAGCACCTCACCTTTCTTGTGGTAGGGGGCCCAAAACTGGACACAGCACTCGAGGTGGGGCCTCACCAGTGCCCAGTACAGGAGGATGATCGCCTCTCGGGTCCTACTCACCACACTGTTCCTGATACAGGCCAGGATGCTGTTGGCCTTCTCTGCCTCCAGCCTGTAGCGCTGCCTGGGGTTGGTGTGACCCAAGTGCAGGACCCGGCACTTGGCTTTGTTGAACCTCATCCCGTTGGTCTCGGCCCATCGATCCTACCTGTCCAGATCTCTCTGCAAAGCCTTTCTACCCTCCAGCAGGTCAACACTCCCACCCAACTTAGTTCTTTCTAGTACAGCAGTCTTTTTCCCCGGTTCCTTATAGTATGGCAGCTCTTTCACCTTTTCTGCAGTAGTGAAACAGAACAAAGAAGGAGGAGGAGCCCTGAAGGATGGGTGAAAAGGAGAACTGAGCATGGTACTGTCAGAAGGTTCATTAGGGTGCAAGCTCTGCCGTGTCTTCTCACAGCACATCAGTTCTGTATCTGCTGAACGCTGCAGCTTGGAGCAAGATGAATCCAATAGTTCTTGCTGCTGAAGTGCCATCTGTTTCCGTTTTGTCTTCATTTGCAGTCACAGCATCTCAAAGAGACACACACACCAGTAGGGTTAAATTTAATGAACGCAACCAGTAGGAGTTGCATCTTGTCACCCAAGGATCACATTGTTAAAATATCAGAGGGTATCTTTTCCAGAGAAACCCTATGGCTATCTGTATAACCTGAAGAGCTTTCTGTGTAATTCAGATTTTATTGATAGTTGCACAGGTACCAGAAAATGCTGAGTGCCTTAGAGCATGAAAAATGTCTCTTCACTGGAAAAAGCCTGCAGCACTCCTGGTTGATGCCATTTGATTTGCGTCCCAGGCCATGGTTTCAGTTCTGCTGCTTGGCCTGAGCTGTGGGCTGACACACCAATGTGATGTTCAAAGTGTTCTTGTGCACAGTGAGATTCACAAGCTCTTCACTAGTGAGATAAAGCGTGGACAGACATTAGTGTGCCGTGCTGGGTCCTTCAAACCACTACTCAAATGGTTTAAAATTGACAGCGAGCAGATATGCTTGGTTTATTAGGATTTTCTTATACAGTGAAAGCTCAGGATTTAGTAAAAATTTAGACTTTGTGAAAACAAAAGTTGTATTTTAGTGATTTTATTTACCTCTTTATTTATAGGAAAAGGGCATGTATCATAACATGGTCTGCAATGCAGCAAATGCATCCCCAGCTCTGAACTGACACTGTCATTTAGCTCTCATACGAAACGCAAAAACTGATGTATGGTTGAGTAGCTTTAATTTCTGAATTTGTATTATTTTGAAGTATTGCTTACATAAGGTTGCTTATAGGATATTTGTTGATAACATTTAGGGATTTTTTAATATTTTTTTTTAAGTAGCAATTCTGCTTTTATTGGTTTTTGGTTTGGTTTTTTTTCTGGGAGAATCAAGACTGAACAGTTTCAAGACCAAATATATTTTTTTTCTTGTGTGTTCTTTGCAGGAATACATGGTTTATAGGAAACACACCTACATGAGATTGGATGGCTCTTCAAAGATTTCTGAACGAAGGGACATGGTAGCAGATTTTCAGAACAGGTAATGCATTTTACAAGGTGTTTCTGTGCTAAATCGTGTGTTCCTAGAGAGTTGGTATAAGATGTAACAGAAATAAATTAAATTTGCAGTTAAATTATCTTTCCTGATATCAAATGGACCTCATTTATCCAAAACAGTTTCTAGGTGGTTTCCTGACCAGGAGTCACTGGTGTTGATATTGAAACCAGTTGTATTTACGAATTTATCATCTGTGAAGCAGTCATGGAAGTAATTTCAGTGTACCCACCTATTGTGTTTTTTACTGTTCCAAATATGCTATTGCTTATAAAGAAGCTCAGTAGAAAGGCAGCATATGTTCCTTGGTTATTGTATACTCTGACAATTGACACTATGAAGATGAGATTCAAAGCTCTAGCACATGCAAGATTTCCAAAGTGACCTAGTTTTCTGCAAAACAAACTGTTCCAGCATGTTTATGTTCAACATTAAACTAATATACAAGAGATAAAATGGGGATTTTATTAGATAGTAAGATATGCTCTTTTAATTTTGTAAAACAAAATGGATTCTTGCAATTTTTTATGAGTACATGAGGAAAGAAGAGTATGTAATCATCTTAAAATAAGTTAATATATTTTATTATAACTTTGTTTCCACTAAGGTGCATTATTTAGAATGATTGAATTTATGGCTATTAAGTTTCCTTTTAACTATGAGATATAGCGTGGTAGGATGTCACTTTGGTATGGTAGTTCACAATAAGGTTACCCTTCCTGGATGCTGAGGTGAGTTTGTAAAGTCACTTTCCTTTTTCAGAGGAGTTACAGATTGTTGTTTATAGTGGGGTGAAAGCAGCATTCTGGACTAGAAAATAGTCCTTTGTTAGCGGCCCCAAGGTATCATAGCTGAAGATAGGAGAGGAAGCCTTTCAGGCCACTGCTTCATGAGGCTTAAAAACCCAAAGGACTGTGTTACAATGATGGGTCTTCTAGTGAACTGCTGAGAGAAATAAAACTTGAAAACAATGCGTCCCAAATACCTGAAGTAAGTGAGAGAACCATGGAGTACCTTCTCCCTGTTTCCATGCGTCAGGAAGCATGTTCCTTGCAGGTTATGATGTCCTTCTGGAGTCCTGACGCTTCTTCCTGTAAGGTTCTTTAACCAAAAGAAGTGAAGAAATTTGTTTTTATTAATGAACAGAGTTTGGTTTTATTAGCAAACAGAACAACTGAAGAAAAATAATGATTTTGGCAGGAAATCCCTTTGAGATATGGGTCAGCCAGTCTAAACAAGAGTTCCTATTAAAACATTAGTTGAGTTCCTTTTATACATGATTTACTTATGAGAAATTTTTCCAGGGGAAAATGCCTGACTGAGACTAAACTACTCTGCAGGATATCCTAGCAGGGTGCTGAAAATATATGGCTATGGAATGGTAATTTGTTCCTGTAGTCTGTGGCACTGTCCGCTTTCTTTCCTTCCCACATGGCACCTCCAGAAGCATTTCAGAGCTGGATGTTCAAGTTACTGTCTATACGCACGTTCCACTACTGTTACAGGAGTGAAAAGATTTCCTGGCCAAGGATTGCCTACATTGCAAACAGGCACCTGCTGACTCCTTTGGCTTTGTATCTTCAAGACAAAGTTTATAAAGAGATTGACAGCTCAGCATCAGTTCTTCCCAGCTCTCTGCAGCTCAGGGATGGGTTTTTGTACTCTTAGATTTTGGACTGCCAGAAACCTTTCTAATTTTAGAGTTCTTGGTGCTTTTTTTTCGTGAATGTTAATTCATAATTTTCAGAATTATTTCTGTTCTCTGTTGGTAATTTCTTACCTTGGGGATAAGGGAGAAAATCTTACCTTGGACCAGAATGGGTTCTTTGAGAGTCTGGTTTTTATAATACAGCCTTGCCAGGTACTTGTGAATGTCTTGAAGTTTGAATCCTGAGAAAATAGTTCTACTTGACCTTCAAGGATACGGATAACAAAACCCTTAGGTTTTTTTACATTTGTTGAGTTGTATTAGTATATGCGTAATAGCGTGCAATACACCCACGCTTCCTCCAGGAAGGGCAAGAAAGACCCTTTAGATTTGATGAGTGGACTTTCAAGGACAGACTGCCTACACATAGTTAGTCAAGAAGGAAACGTCCCGTGCTGCTCATTCAGCAAGAGTTTCTGGTGTGTCACTTATTTTACATGCACTGATGTACACACAGCGTGGTGCCGAAAGGATGTGGCATTGCAGAGTGTCTTCTTTTAAGCAGAGGGCCTTGCTCTGTCACTATCAAAGTACAGTATGTCAGCCTCTTTGGAGCCCTTACTGGCACTCTCTGCTTTGTTTGCATCAACCCGTTTGCAGATCCATATAGCGATAATGCTTTAATTACTGCTGACCCCCCAGTGGCACTAGGGAGGTTCTCAACCTTAGCAGAAATCCTGGTTTCAGTGTTACCACTTGCGTTTTCATCAGTACTTGGTCATCCTGTGTACAGACCTGTCTCCTTAGTCTTCTGTCTGTGCAGTGTTAGAACTGCTACTGAATCTCAACGATGTTTATCTGACTCCTCAGCTGGGGCTTAGTGCACTGTTCCAGGGAGTTATCTTGTGTGCCCCACCTTCCTCAATTACATACAGGATTATTAGGCTTAGAGGATTATTCCAAGTCAGGTGTTGGGATGCCTCATCTCTCTTAGCAGCCAGCATCACTAAATCTGGTGTCAGGATGTCTAACCCTTGGGGCTGGTATAACTGTCCTAGGGTTTGTGAATCTCCCAGGGAGGTGTTCAGACATGGCTTTCCTGAAGTGTGTTGTAGAATGACGATCCATGTTCTGGTAGGGCCTTCTGTCTGGAGGGGCACATTCATCAAAGGCAACTTGTTTGTCGTTGGCGTTCATGCTGTCTGAGGAATCCCAAGGAATGTAAATGTAATACAGTTACTGCAAACTAAAACTGCTCCGAGGTGGGAAGGACAGCAAGTGTGCAGATAATAATAAAGATCACTTATCAACAGTGTTCAAAGAACTTGAAATGAATGAGGCTTGCTTTTGTGCAGTATTTGATCGTGAATATTGCCCATTTAGTCATCCTAGAAACGTTTTACGGTCAATCGCAACTGAATTGTTATGTGACTGTCTTGAGATGAATCAATTTATCCTCATTTTACAGATAAATGGACAAAGGAGATTAGAACTTTTAATTTGAATCAGTGACACAATTAGGACTAGGGTTGAGAAGTTCTTAGCCTGAAGGACTTCTGCTTGTGCTGGTGGACCCTTGTCCTTTTCTAATGTACCTTTATATTTGCCAGCTTGCTTTTATATTAAGGTAGTTCTTCTTCTTCCCCTTTCCCCCTCTTCCCTCCACCCCAGAGTTTTTTGTTCTGTTCAAAGCACAAAATTTAGAACAAAACTTGGATCTCTGCAGTTTCAATATTTATTTTTCTTTCTTTATGAATTCACCATTGTTAAGGCACGGTTTTCTTTAACATCGATCAGTTCTGTGAAACAATAAATTGTTCTTTGTCTGTATGAAATCTTAATTTCCAATGTGGGCAAGATAAACAAGCCCTGGTTTGTTTTGATAGCAATTATTAAGCTGCTATTGCAAACTGAATGTTTGTGTGTTCCAACAGTCCTGATCTGTAGATTAACTTCTCACTCATTCATATGTGGGTTTTTTCTTGACCATGAACTGCACAAAATGTTCCAAAGTGTTCAAGTAATAGAAATAGCCCTGGTCACTTTACATGAGTGAAAAAAAATTACTTCTGTTGTTATTTCTTGTTCATCATGCGCAAAATAAGGGGGTTTTAATCTTTTTCCTTTACAGGAATGATATCTTTGTGTTCCTGTTAAGCACAAGAGCTGGAGGCTTGGGCATTAACCTTACAGCTGCAGATACGGTAGGTGAAGTTTGGTAAAGTAATACAGAGTAAAAAATCAGCTTACTGATGTATAGTTTTCAGTATAAATATTTACTTGCTTTTCCTGACTCATATGCCTCCAACCACCATTTTTCCCCAAGGTGCTCATCTCCTGTCTTCCAGCCTCATGATTTATGTAGGAAAAATGGTCTTTCTGTGTGAACGTTGGCACTCTTTTAGCCACGCCGATCAATTCGGTTTTTTTTAGTACTGCTATTCACGTCATGAAATTGCATGACCTTGTTTGCTTTGTTCATGTTTATAATATAGTACTATCTTGATGATAAAGTTGTAGAATATTGAACACATGGTACACAACTGGAAATAACTTCCTTCTCCCCACATACTTCAGTACCAGAGTCTAGAAAGGAGTTGGATGACTGTCGGGGTGCACAGGTGCAAATAACACTTTCATACAGTGAATGCTGTTTCATGTGTGACTGCTCTTAAGGTTCAACAATGAAGGAATCTGTAGAACAGGGATCAGTTGCCCTTTTATTTTCTGGGCACAGAAGAATGAAGCAGTGCCTCTAAAAGTACAAAGTCATTTGTGGTTGAATATCAGCTAGTCAAGGAGGATACGTTTCTTGCCCCCTGCTCACCCAAGGTGTAAATGCATACTGATTTAGGTGAATTGCAAGGGTTTTGCACTCTGAGCAGCTTGCAGTAATCATTAGGGGAGGAATACTGACCTACATCAACCATTTCTCTCTTCACTAACAGCTATTCTTGTGCTTCTGACCCATACCTTGTGTACATGCAGATTTGACCCCAAGACAGACTGTAGTCACTCAGCCACACAAAGCCAATGACCTCTGAATCAAAAATGTTACATAATTCTTTTTTTAAAATACCCTATCATGCTGTCACGAGAAATGGGAGGAAAGCAAGTTTTATCTGTAGGATTTTCAGGGTTTAAAAGTTCTCTCAATTGAAATTGTTTCAATAGAGGAAATAGATGGAAGCACAGGTACGCGCCTGCAAGGTCCTTACACAAGCATTTTTAGTTCTGTGGTTTTGTAACTTTCTGAATATTTTACTTTGCTATCTAAAGGGGTTTTTTAAATGTTTTTATTTTGTATGCTTACCGTGCATAAAGTGCTGTTGGAATGATAGGGCAATACGAATGTAATGTGGCATTTCAGTTTTTTGTAGTAAAAAAAATTAGAAATGTTAGACTAGCTTAGACGTTATTTGGGTTTGAAAGAAAAAAAATATGGAGTATTACTTTTCATGTGAAATTCTGATTTGATGGGCTTCTCTTCTTAAGGTAGATAACACTAAAATGGGTTCATGATGTGGTTAGCCCATAACTAATTACATGGCGGTGATTTAATTTGGTGGCAAATTTAGGGATTTTGTACCTCCAAAGCAAATTTGTTGAAGATATAAAAGCCATTCGGTGGAAGCTGAAACATTCCCAACGTCAATTAGCTTGAATTCATCTGAAACTAACTAGGACTGGGCAAAGCTAAGTTGATGCAGCCTGCAGTGGGGTGGTGATTCTGTGGGGTGCGTAGCAGAACTTTTATTTTCATCAATATATTGGATTTTTGCTTGTTTAATCACCAGGTGCTCTAAATGTATGGTTTTATTGCAGGTAATTTTCTATGACAGTGATTGGAACCCAACAGTAGACCAGCAAGCCATGGACCGGGCACACAGGCTGGGTCAAACAAAACAAGTCACCGTGTACCGATTGATATGTAAAGGCACCATTGAGGAGCGCATCTTACAAAGGGCTAAGGAAAAGAGTGAGGTAGGAATAAAGAAATCATCTGGACAAAGACACAGTATCAGAAAACACATATCAAAATGAGTAAAGAAACAGAAAACGTATCTGCAGGGAGAGAGCAGACAAGACAAAAGGGAATGTCTTTGTTTAAATAAAAAAATTTGTGTTCCTAACACAGCAGCGTTACAGCTGCATTATATGAATTATGAAGAAGCTAATTATTTACATTATGACTTCATGAAAACTATTTCTTATCATGCAGTGGAACTACTCAGGCTTCTTTTAGACTGGAACGTCTGTCTTTGCTGTGTCAGGGCTACTGATTCCTCCCATGTTATACTGTTACACCACAGCTGGAGGGTTGAGGGTTTTTTTGAAAGAAATTTGGAAGGTAATCAAGTGAAAATTATTTGAAGTATGAGGGTTGCCAGAAAAGTTCAGTGTCCTGCAGCATCAAGCAGTTAAGTGTATTAGAAACTTTATAAACCTTGTGATGCTTTATTGGGTAGGAAAAAATTAAGCAGGTTCGCTTTCTTTGGTAGCAGTAGGTACACTATACAGAACATTCACATGTATTTGTGTACTTGGGGTTTCTTTTAGCTTTTGTATTAATTAGATGCTCATCATGGTGCTGCAGCAACAGAAGCATCTCCAGCTGAATGCATTCACGTTTCTGTTGTTGAAACCCATCCTCTGTAGGATACTGCACTAGAGGCACCTGATAATCAACTTAAAGTGTAGTCTTTTTGCTGGTGATCCAAGTCATTGAAATTGACAAATTGGCTTATGCTAAAGCTTATTCTCTTTTCCTAAGTTACAGTCTTTTTTGGGTTTTGTTTTTTTTTTTTAAATAGTTGTAGTCGTAGAGGTTGAGTAACTTGCTTAAACTGAGACACTGTCTCAATATGGAGATTTAGTTTTCATTCAAAGAAACTAGAAACGTCGTCCCCTCTAAGAATGTGATCCGTGTGATTCTCTGTGCAGATTACTTGAGAAATTGAACTGACAGGAATACTGCTGTATTTTTTTCTTTTTGTTCAGCAGTATATTAATAATGTTATCATTTGTTGTTTATTGCATGGTGCTTTAGATGTGCAGCTTTGCACAAGGACTGGCAATTTGCTGCCTTCTAGCTCAGTTGTTTCTCTTATTTTATATCCTTAATTATATTCTTAATAAAATCCTCCCTGAAATTTTGCTACTAACTTTGGTGTGATAGAGAAGTCAATTCTGACTTACACAGATGCGCTGGTATCTGTTTTCTGGCTGGCTTTCAGTGAAGGGTAGTGAGCATGGTTCATGGTTCCTTTGAGTAATTTTTCCTTTTTTTTCTCTCTTCGTTTTATTCCTTCTAGATCCAACGAATGGTGATCTCAGGTGGCAATTTCAAACCTGACACCCTGAAGCCAAAAGAGGTGGTCAGCCTTCTGCTGGATGATGAGGAACTAGAAAAGAAATGTATGTGAAATCCATGTTGCAGCATTTTGCCCGTGTTCCACTTCATTAGCTTATGAAATCTGTGTTTTTATCTCTACAAACACATGTATTGCTGGTAACAACTTCTGTTTCCTGGCTCTTTTTGTATTGCCAACTCTTGTTAGTACAAGCTGGTTTCATATCGCTGCTGAGCTGAGAGATGAAGTTGTGCGAGAGACCTGATGATGTGATAAAGTTTTTATTGGCACTCATTCAGACTCATTGCATTGTTCCCGAGTGACAAAGCTTTGACAAGAATTATGTAGGTCATGACTAGAAAAGTTTTAGTAAAAATGCTGTATTTCATCATACTTTTGAAGCTATATTTGAGGTATATGCTTTTGTGTTGCTTGAAAGAAGAATTTCACTGTAAGACTTTTTAGTAATTGGAATGCAAATAGTTTGAATACGTAGTGTTTTCAATGTTTTAGTTTTAATACAGCTGATTCTTCTTTGCAGTTCTGTTAGAACTAGAATTTCTTGTAAGATTCACAAAAGGGTATGAAATACCTTTCCAGTGGTGACAACTTGGTATTTCTTTTCTGACAGTGCGTCAGCGTCAAGAAGAGAAGCGACAGCAAGAAGAAACAAACCGTGTGAAGGAACGCAAACGTAAAAGGGAAAAATATGCTGAAAAGGTATTTGAATGCAAAGAGGTTGCCTGTGTCAGTGGTAGAGCCAGAAAAGCTTCAGGCTCACTTTTACGTGTTGTGAAAACATTTTATGCAAAGGCAATTTGTTGGGTAAAGCCTCTTCCCTTTATCATTGAACATCAATCTGTGGCACTTCCTTACACAGAAGAGGGATATTAAAAAATATGTAATGAGTAGTTATCTGAATTTTAATGTCCTTGGCAACTTCAAAAATCAAGAGGATACTGCATACCCAGACAACACCATAGATCACCAGTAGTCTACAGACAACAGCTTGCGGGTTCATGCTTGAAAAAATAAAATTATCAGTTGGTCATTCTGTGGCATATAAAATGGTGACTTAATCAAGATTTTGTTCTGCAAGGACAAAAAGGGAATGTAAACGAAGCACAAAACACAGATAAAACCCATATAACTATGGAAGTATGGAAGATCAGTTTGTTTAAAAAAGATCATTAAAACTAGTTTATGAAAATTCTGAATATTTGAGACAAAGAGGCTTTGCATTAATTAATTGGAATATTGTGTAATGGTAAAGAATTTGAAGCTCACTTCAAAAGGTGGTGGAAATTAAAGTAATTCTGTAAGAGTAATTCTCCATCATTCCAGCTATTTTAGGAGGAAAAAAAAAACACCCAACAAATGCTACTTAAATCTAAAGAAGGAGCCTTTGGGGGATCTGTTACTGTGTCATTTAGAAACTTGTTTTGGGTAATTCCGGGCATGGCATTCCTCAAGCTGCATTAGATGTTGAGATTTTGCGTTGTTTATTTCCTTTCTTCTGTGTTACTGTATTTTTTCATTCCTGGTGTTGTTTTGTTTATTTCAGAAGAAGAAGGAAGATGAATTGGATGGGAAGAGAAAGAAAGAAGGCATGAACCTTGTGATCCCGTTTGTTCCCTCAGCTGACAACTCCAACCTGTCTGCTGATGGGGATGACTCCTTCATTAGTGTAGACTCTGCCATGCCCAGCCCTTTCAGTGAGGTAAGACTCTCTGCTGCTCCAAACTATGTACTATTTCAGTTGTGGCCTTACGTCCTGTAGGATTCTTGCTATTTTAGCTAGTGTAGAACTTCAAGTATGTGGGGAAGTGAGCTGTCTTAAAGGCGAACCATGGCAATGAAAATAATTGATTGAAACATAATAGCTGGTAATAAGCTGCCTTACAGCTCCTCATGTTATTTGACATTCCATTATTTCCCTCCTTGTTTGCTGTCTGCCTCCCTTTTCGTACAGTGAGTTCGTGTCCTGACTCTTCTCCCTTTCAGCCCCTGAAATTTTTCCATTCCTGCCTGCAGTCCCACTTACTGTCTTCCTACTTTCTTCTCCCTTTTTCCTGTTTTTGTCATGTTCACGTTTATAACCGTGTGCTGCCTTCTATACCAATACCTCCCATAGCAAGAACAGTCTCTTTCTGCTCCTGAACCAAAGCATCCCTCAAATAGCTCTTTGATGTTCTCCTCGCTAGTCTAATCCACATCTCCATATCCGCTTCCTTCTTTACTTCTGATTCTGAATTACTGTGGGTTTTTTTTTCCTCTGGAATTAAAAATTTAAATTCTCAGTGGCACGCACCTCATTTTTCTTCATCTTTTTGTAAATAATAGCAAATCGGCTTTGGCAGCAAATATATTTTGCTCTATACCATGTTGATTAAGATTCTGATCTTGTACTGTTCCCATATTGACCAAGATTTTTACTAGCAGTAGTAGTAGGTTAAGAATCCTATTGCTTTCTCTCTCGCAGTTGAAGATACACAGTTTAACAGCAGTTTTCTTAAATCTCTGCTGAGACCGTTAGTCTCCTGCTTACCTTAACACCTGTTTTCATGAATTGAAATCAAGTAGCTCCTGGAGGTCTTTACTGCTCCTCGGCATGTGAATCAGAGGGTGTGGTGTGGTTACGTATCATGCTGCTAGTCTCACATAGAGAAAATGAGAGACAACAGAACAAGTACCAGTTAATTACTTGTGACTTTATGTCTTTTAGAGATCTTCTTACGTTTGTACCCTTCCCTTTCCTAACCCGAGAAGCTGACGGCTTTGTTCTCTGTCGTGTTTAGATATCCATCAGCAGTGAGTTACACATGGGCTCTATCCCTCCCGATGAGAGCAGCAGCGATATGCTTGTGATTGTGGATGATCCAGCTTCTTCAGCACCTCAGTCAAGGGCAACCAACTCTCCTGCTTCCATTACTGGCTCGGTTTCAGATACCATGAACGGTCAGTACTTTTGCTTTGACTGACTACTAACGGTTATTAAACACTGACTTTGCATGGCTAGGTGAGGCGTTTTCTGTGTTTTAACCAGAGTATACGCAGGGTTAACAAGATTTGGGGAAAAAAATTGCCTTTTCGTTAAGGAATTAATTCTGATTTGATAAGAAATTTGTTTATAGTTTCTCATTCACCACACTTTCCTCTTTTCTGTGTTAGTTACTCTGAAAAGTTTTGTCCTTTGTTATAGAGAGCTCCCCTTCCATTACGTGCATATTACCAAATTACAGACAACCACAGAACTACCAATCTCTAAGCTTTTCCCTGCTGTTGGGCTAATAATCAGTTCTCCATTTCCAGTGGGTGATTTGAGCAGCTGTAATTTTAAATACTGGTGAATGTTTTTAACTATCATAGTTTTCTTCACTGAAATAAGTAGAGACATAGTTCTTGAGGAGTTTCTTTAGAGGTAGCAAATTGAAGAAACTTTGTATCTGTCTTCAAGTAAGAAAATGCTTCATCCTGAAGTAGAACCCAGAATCCTCCACCTATTTGCGGATTGGATTCATAACAATAACGACAAGTAGTTTGAGATAACAGATGTGGTTCATGAAGAGGGAAGTTCTGCAAGCATAATTTCTTCTCGTGGGATCACTGCTTGCTAACAGTGTCCGTATTAATGTACATGAAAAGCATGAGTTAATAGGGACAGCATTGGTGGAAAAGGTGGGTAGCTGTGGCGCTGCGTCCATCGGTGAGTCATCTGAAATACTATAGCAGTTAACCATTTTAACATTCTTTTTTTTCGTGAAGGTGTTTCAATGCAAGATACACCTCTCACTGGGAGAGGCCAGTCGGGTCGAAGCCGGGGTCGTCCTAAAGGTTCTGGCAGTGGATCAAAAGGCGGCACCGGGAAAGGCAGGAGCCGGAAATCCATCGCGGGAAGCGCAGCTGCCATGGCAGGAGCCAAAGCAGGGGCAGCGGCGGCTTCTGCAGCGGCGTACGCAGCCTACGGGTACAACGTCTCCAAAGGTACGTGGGGACGGGGAGGCAGCAGCCGACCAGAGTAGAACCAACCACGTATGTTTGGGAGATTGTTATTTACAGCCTGTCAAAAAATAGATTAAAACCTGTTTTATTATTGGTATTGCTTGTCCATTCTATTCTGAGATCCAGGCAATACACAATGTGATGTGATCCTGAGTAACATGCTCTAGCTCTAGGCAATCCTGCTTCAGCAGGGGAGTTGGACTAGATGATCTCCATGGTCCCTTCCAACTCTAAAAATTCAGTGAAATTCGGTGAAATGGTGTGAGAGGATAGGCAGATGTCCTTGAGAGCCTGGTCCTGCAGAAGTTTCGTCTTCCCTTTGAATTATCTTATATCAAGTATTTTTCCTCTTGTTTTTTATTGTGGTGTCCAGACAAATCAGATAGTGGTGTTTCTCCCATGGGTATGGCTGCGGCTTTCCTGCATTGCTGTCACATTGAAGCTTATAGCATCAGTTCCCAAAATCAGCTAAACTGATGGTGGTGGAGCTTCAGCTTTACACCAGCTGCAGGTGCCCAGGGTATTACTGGAAGATGTTTTGTATCTTAAGGACACCCTCTTCATTAAACTCTCATAAATCATGAATACAGGGTGGTCTTAGAACTGTTTGTTGGTATATTGTTTGCTGTTGAAGAGCCACAAGTGGAATAACATTCTCACTTGGAATTTGATTCTCTTTTCCAATACCAGGCATGTCTGCAAGTAGCCCTCTACAAACAGCAATTATTCGGCCTTCTGGACTTGGAGATTTTGGACCTTCAAGCGCCTCCTCTCCCTTGAGCTCCCCTTTGAGCAAAGGAAACAGTGTCTGTGGGACCTCCAAAAGCTTAAACCTGACCAGCAGTCTCATATCAGAAACTCCAATTCGGAAGCAAAGCAAAGGTGCCCACACCTCAGGTGGTCGGTAGTAATTTTGAACCCCCCAAGAGCTTGTCTGAACTGCGTTGGCTTTCAGAGTAGGCCACCCTGCCTACTGGTGGGAGGCAAACGAACGCCTTGTTGCTGTCCAGCAAGTGTGTGAAAATAAAGATCAAAGCACAATGGGAGTGGGCGGATTATGTGAGCACTTTGATTATGTGTATTCCAAAAAAACTATCTTTGCAGATACTTTGAGAAGGAGGGAAGGGAGTCTGGGGTAACTGGTGGAGTGTCGGCTTGTGGTTTGTTGACGCACCTGACAAAGATTACCAAGAAAGCATCCAGCTACTCCATGCAATATCCTGCAGCTGTGTGTGCATGAAGTCACACCAATGTGTTTTCTCTCTTGTAGCTTGAGGTGGAACCCAGCGTTAGTTTTATCCTACAAAATCATTTATGTGAACCCCAGGAGTATCCTGTAGAGTCAGAAGACATTTCTGTGCTGGCAGCTGGTCAGTGTGCACGCGGTGGTGGTTGGGGGCTAAGCTGAAAATGTTGTGTGATCAAAAAAAAAAACAACAAAACCAACAAATAATCCTGGATTCTTCTAATGTGGGCCTCTGGGTTCTTTAAAGGTTTGAAAGGCAAAGGAAGTTGCCTCAGGTGGCTTCCAGGGAATGGATTCTTTTCAGCGCCATCTGTCAGGAGGAGGTTCAGAGCCGCAGAACGCAGAGAGCGCTGGCAGGCCCGGTGAGAGCAGCAGCACTGCCTCTGTCCCACGCAGTGGGTTGGTTTGTATTTCAGAGTTCTCAGCAGTATGGACACTCACGGTGTTCAGAACTGTCTTCTCGCTTCTAAGATGTGCAAAACTCTTAAGAGCTTAGAAACAAAATAAGGCCCTATTTGTACAAACCTCAAGGCGAAGGAAAGCCGAAGTGAGGAGGAAGAGTGTGGTGCTGCTCCTCTCACTGTGCCAGAGCAGAGCGCAGTTCTGCAGCTTTGCAGGGCTGCGAGGGGAGCAACAAAAAACAGTCCTGAGAGAGAGGCAACTGTGCCATTCCCCCTTCCAGCCAAATCCTGGCTAAAAAAAAAATTGTCTCGTATCCCAGCCATCCATTGACTGTTCATCCGGTGTGTTTTCCCTTCATCTCTGTGACCGTCACACGTACTAGCTTGGTTGAGTTCACTGCGGTGTGCGGGTACCGGTAGCTGTGTCCCGTGAGGCTGACGATAGAAGGCAGCGCTGCCAGTGCCCATCTGTGTTCCCGTTCTCTGGTTGCTCCTTCCCTGTTCTCGATGCACAACTTCCCCCCACCCCAAAGCCCCCTCGCTTTGCTGTAAGCGTTGTCTGCATTGCACTGAGATTTAGGTGTGGGGCAGTTCTTCTGTCTGACACGTTGAATTAAAAGGCTGTTCTGCCGGGGCACTTTCATCCCTTGAGAGAGAAGCAAGTTGAGTTGCAGGCCTGGGCTGTGACAGTGGAAGATGACTTTTTTTTATTATTATTTTAATTTTTTTCCAACCCCAAATCCTTTGCCTGGCGTCCTACAGTGTGGAGCGAGTGCTTCCTGTTGGCTCTGCCTCTAATTTGCACACCTGAAAATAGCAGAACTGAGCTTAGTTAGATTGATTTTTAAACAGATTCGCAGGGGATAATTGAGGGGGAGGTGGTGTTTAATTAACTCCTGAAGACTTCCCCCTTCCCCTTCTATTCACATGTATATATGTTATTTAGAGGGAATCAGACAAATGCCAAGCCTTTTTTTCTCTTTGAATGTGCTGTCTATTTTTATAACTGAACTTGTACATATGTATAAAGAGAGACACATCTTTCTTTTACTAACTGGAGAAGAAAATCTTAAATAAAATGGAGTGAGATAATTTTATGTAAATCAGTGTCTTTGTGTTTTTTATGGATATAGCTGTATGAATGAGAGGATTAGGGAAAAGAACGTGGTGGGTGTGCATCTGGAAATGCGTCTTAGAGAAACGTGCTGTTCAATCTAATGCTCTAGAGTGTCTGCAGTCTTCCAAGTACCCCCTTTGTAACCTTTTTTCAGTTATATCTGTACACTTATCACACGTCTGTGTTCACTGACTGTCTCCTAATCTGTTTTAGAGCAGGCATGCAGCAGGTGACAAGACAACAGAAGCAAGTACAGTATGTGTAATTACAGAGTACCTGGACTATGATGGTTGAATTCAGTACAGTTGATCGTTTTGGGACATCGTTCTCTACAGGTTTTTTGGCTTGTGGTGGTGGTTTTGTGGGGTTTTTTTAGTGGGAGTTGAAAGGACTTTTTTGTCTTGATTTTCAAGCCGCTAGACAGTTGCATCAATAAAAAAACATCTTGTAACTTGAAAAGACAGCAAAATAATAATATGTATTGTTGCATGCTGTACTTTTGGAAGACTAAATTACTGATATTTTTAAAACTGGTATCTAATATAATCTTCAAAAGAAATACCAACTGACACCACAAGCTGTGGCAAAAATAGCAGTAACTTGAGAAACGCTAACAAATTCAGAAAGGTCTAATGTAGCAGTGAAGGGAATGAACTGCTGGATCCTACCCAGCTCAATTCTGTAAAAAGTTAAATTTAGACAGATCCATTCTTTGTATTATGCATCACAGAAGAACTGAAATTCAGATCAAGGAATTAGGAAACTTCAACTTCACGTGACAGCTATTCTGATTTCTTGATTTGGGGAAGGAAATAGCACTAGAAAGACAAAGATGGAATTTTTTTAAGGAGGTGGAGGTAGTTTTGTGACCGACGCAATGGGGAGCATTTCTGCTGGAGTGAGTAAAACGGACACACACGCCAAAGTTCTGTGCTTTGAAGTTTCAGTCTGAGCATCTTTTCACTCCGACCGTGTTGTGCGCTTGTCTTGGGGATTAATGGCAGAGGAGGTCACTTAGAAGGTATTTGCTAGTGGCAGAAACAGAATATTGAATGAACCGAGTTTGTGTTTTAAGCTGGAATGGTGAAATAGATGTCAGCGTGTTTTGGGGAACGTTGGGAATGCTGTGTGTTCCTCGTGCTGTTTGATTGTAGCATTTGACTCACCGATTGCTACAAAACTCCTAAATACACTGCGCTGATTAATACTACTGTTGAAGAAATTTAAAGGTGATAAATTTCTTAGGTCATGTGAGAAGTTAAGACTGAAATGTGCTGTCGTGTCCCACCCTCACACACATTTTTGTAGTTTAGCCTACAAGGGATGTGTAGCTCAGCAGGGTCCCCAGAAGAACACCCGTTCCATGCCACTGCCACAGGTGGTCAACAAAGTCTTACCAAGCAGTGACAAAATTAAGTCTTAAAGACCAAAAAACTGTAATGTTCCTTTGGAAGAAAGCAAGAGTGATTGAAACTGTTGCCTTCTCAAAAAAAATACTGCAGGGTAGTTGGAGACAGGAGAAAGGGGTCTCCTTCTGACCTCTAATGCTGAATTTAACCCTTAATCACATGGACAGGACATACTGGCCACTGATGAAACACAACATTAAGAGCCCCAATGCAGTTTGCCCTACATCTCTGAATGTAGTTAATCATCTGCACCTGAGAGGATGGCAAAACTGAGCAAAAAAACGGCGGGGGGGTGGAGGGGGTGGAGTGCAAATTAAAAACCAAGCTAAATGATGCATCAAAGGAGTGAGAGAAGAGCTGAACCTCCTTGCTCACCACAGCCAGGTTGTGAAAGCCAACGTGTAGGATTATTAAGTTATAAAAATAGAGCATTCCAATGTCCCTTCAGCTCCTCTTCAAAATCATGTGAATCACCCTCGGCAGGGAAGGGACGTTTTTGGGGTGACCTGTCCCTTCAAGGGGCCGGTTCCTCCCCAGGGCTGGAGAAATACAGTGAAAAAAGTGGGGAAAAGAGCAGGACTAGGAGTATTGTGTCCAGTTCTGGGCACCTCAATCCAAGAGAGATCTTGAGGTGCTGGAGTGGGTGCAGAGGAGGGCAACGAAGCCTGTGAAGGGCCTGGAAAACATCGTATGAAGAGCGGTTGGAGGAGCTGGGGCTGTTTAGTTTGAGGAAGAGGAGGCTGAGGGGAGACCTCATCACTCTCTACAACTACTTGAAAGGA
>JAOXNO010000041.1:25151340-25161756 GCA_028565335.1 Limnodromus scolopaceus | reverse complement strand
ACGGCCGCCCCCGCGCGACCCCAGCAACGGCCGCCCCCGCGCGACCCCAGCAACGGCCGCCCCCGCGCGACCCCAGCAACGGCCGCCCCCGCGCGCCCTTACCATCCTTTCGCTGCCGCGGTGGAAGGTGTCCCCCTGCCAGAAGCGGCGGCTGTAGCCGCGGATGAAGCCCACCTTGCGCGACGTGAACTCGAAGCCCGGCCTCCACACCAGCGAGCCGTACCCGAAGATCCACACCGGCGGCGGCGACTTCGGCTCCGGGCCCTCCGCCTCCCCCGGAGGTGAGGGGAGAAAGGGGGACGGGGATGATGATGGTGGCGGTGACTCCGGCCGGCCGGGGCACTCCTCAGGGTGTTGCGGATCGCGCTTCATGGCGGCGGAGGTGACAGCGGCGACACTGGGGAGGGTGGCGGGGCGCCGGGCTTTAAAGGGCGGCCCCGTCCCGCCCCTCAACGGCGCGGAGGCGGGGCGGCCGCGGCGGGTGATGCAAGGCGGGTGGGGTGTTTCGCCGCGCGTGGGGTAAAGCGGGGCGCGGGTTGCGTCAGGCGAGGGACGGGGTGGGGGAGGAAGGGAAGGGGTGGCCGTGACCCTCAGACCACGCGTGGGTGCCTGTCCGGGGCTGCCCGGCCTGAGGAGACACCCCCTCACCGTGCGGTGGCGGTGGGAGCCGGGGCCCGGTGGGAGCTTGAGGGAGCGGCCGCTTCTGTCAGCGCTCGGGGCGGGGAGAGGGGAAAGGCGGCGGCGGCGGCGGCCCCTGTGGGATTCCAGCCCGGTGATCCCGGGGGATCGCCCTCCTGCAGAACCCTGTGCATCGCGGAGGGGGCACTGCTCGACCCTGGCGGGCCTGGGGCGGCTGCTCGACCCCGGCGTGGCCAGACGGGAGGGGCTGAGGTGGAGTGAACCCTCCTCAGGAGCCCGGCTTCGTCCAAGAAGCCGAGCTGGAAAACCGAGGGGTTTAATGTTAAACCGGGTGAAGCTGCTGCTCCCGGAGGTCAAGAGGGCCGAGGTGTCAGGCATGTAGGGGAAACGGAGCAGTAACAGCCATGCAAATGCAAGGAAACGGTGCTGAATCCGGCCCGTCGGGTGTGTTTTCCCTTGCGCTAAATCCAGGCTGGAGTGTGGGCTTGCAATAGGTAACATCTGATATCTAGATGTGCCCGAGGGCTGTCTGTGGGCACGATGGAGGCCCAGCTGTAAATCAGCTTTAAGCAGGTTGCGATGGCTGAGGAGCCCTGGCTAAAGACATGGGCTCACATTACAGAGTTGTTTTGGTAGCAGGAGAGAGGAGATGGGGGGGTGGGAAATGAGAAGCAAAGCCATTGAGGTATTTTTATAGAAGTATTTCTCATTATTGTTCTTGTCCTCTGCATCTAATCACTGCAGGCAATCTATTTACAGTCTTTTCTTTAGTTTCCTGTTGGGTCCCGTCCAGCAGGCACCCACTTTTCCATTCCACTTAATAGGGCGTTGGAGCTGCAATGCACACAGACCCTGGTGGGTGCTCCCTGTACCTTGGCACATTCACTGTGGGTGACATCAACGGCCTGCATGGCACTCACATCTGTCCTGCTGTGCTGTCCCTCGCACAGCATGCCTTTCCCTCCTGCCTGGCGCGACTGACTCTCTGGCTTGTCTCCTTGGATGACCCTTCACAGCATCAGCTGTAACAGAGCCCAAAGCTCCTTAGTTTTCCTCTCCACTTGCGCTTTCCCCCATCACCTTCTCTGTCTTACTCAGGCTCAAAGGTATGGGGTCGGTTCTGAGTCCTCCCCACCCTTCACACCCTACACCTCTGCTGTTACAGGCTGGCAGCCTTCCCCACCGGTCCCTTTCCATAGGCAGAATGTGAATCCATTCCCTTTGCGCAGCTGCCGTACCAGAGGCCTTAGTCACAGACAAGAACATGCTCTAGAAAGTGGTGTTCTTAGCCTGTGTCAAAGCTCTGCTTGGCAAAACAAGAAGTACATCTCTACTCTTACATTTTCAGTCTTGTAGATCCTGGCTTCTAAGATACAAGGCTCCTGCCTTAGCTGTGCAGTTTGTCAATGCCAAAATAATGTGACCTTTCAGTCAAATTAATCCCAGTTTCATCTGGGAATTAAACCAGTCCTCCATGTCCCATTGCAACAAGCATGTATTTTTCATATTTAGTTCTTTAGATTTTTCCCACTAAAATCAAGGAAATTTGAGCATAACGCCGGTATGTAGTTAATAAAAGCATTAAAACATTTGGCTGTAGTTGCATCATCCCTATCAAGCAAGGGCACAATCAGCGATAGGCAAATCAGTGTCTAAAGGATAAGCTGACGAAGCTCTTGCTAGGTTCTGGTCTAGTAATACCAGTAAAAAAATCTAGCCTCTTTCTTCAGCTTTCCCCAGGATGTGAATTTTATCCGAGAAATGCAGTGGATCATGTGTGCCTCACAAATGAGGCACGAGATACCTTATCTGCTACTACAAGCTATGGAAAATTGGGTAAAGAAATGAAGAATATGCTACTGGGAAGTGACTGTGTGCTTGCTGACAGGGGGAGAAAAATTGCTCCTTTCCATCGCAGAGCTGTCTCAATCGCGTGTCTTACCTTGCCAGAGGACTCTGCTATGTAGCGAGGCCAGATTTGCAACAGAGAGCCAATACCTAAAGCAAAAGCCTCAGGGGACCAGCTTCAGATCCCACACCGGTTAAACCCCATGGATCTCTGCTCCCTTCAGCACTGTTACATCCAGCTCAATTAGGTATGAGGTTAGAAACTCCTTTTGAAGTCAAGTCCTGATTTTCTTGTGTAAAGACATTAGGATATTGCTCCATCATTAGGAGCACAGCCTGGGGGGAAGACTGTTACTGAACTTGTGGCATGTACAGCAAGAGGTTAAGAATTTTTTTTGGCTTCAAGCTTTCATCAATCCATTTCTTGTTACTGACTGTACCTTCATTGTACTTTGGTTAAATAAACCAAAGGGCATGAGGATCACCAGGGGTGAAGGGCTTGCAGATGGTGTAGATACGGCTGTGCAAACACAGCAGGTGGATACTAAGGAGAGGTTTAGTCTGTTAGTGTTGTTGGAGCTTGCATTCATAAGGCAAGGAGAACAGCCTGCCAAACTAAACCACAGGAATGCTCAAAGAGGTGTGAAGGAGGATGTGGAGCAGCAAGGGACTTAACTGTTAAAGAACATGGTGTAGATTCAGGAGTACAACTCAAGAAAATGGAAAAAAATGGGATTTCAACAGTTTAAAAGTGACTAAGGGGAAAAGGAATGGAAGATAATGGACATACTCTTGCTATGATTAAAAAAATGCTTAACAGCAGTAAGAATATTTTGGCCTGGAAACCTTTAGGAAGGAGAAAAAGGCAATTGTAGCTTTATTTGTTACTTCCTGAAACTAGTTTTTCCAGGTTACAGGAAGAGGAGGAGCTAGTTTCTCTTCAGCAGTATATGCTCTGCTTCCCCAGACCCAGTGTTCCCATTTGAGTGCTGGGTGACTAACCCATTGCCAGAGCTGCCTGTTTTTCAGGATAGTGGTGACTCACCCCAGAGCCAGAGGAACCAACAACAGGGCTGGCATGACAGGTAGCAGTGGGTTGAAACTGTCGTTAGCTTCATCTTGTGTTTCAGGCTCTTAGTGAGTTCATTCAGCTGAGGGTACGCACTGGGTTTTACCAAAAGTTGTTCTATTCAGAAAATACCGACTGGAGACAGGAGTATTGCCAGTTTCTTGCCAGGCACCACCACATCTTCCTCCAGCAGCTCGGCACTGCTTTCCTTTCTATATAGTGAGCAGACAGGAGAACCTAAAAAATAAAGCTGCCCCTTTTCCCGAAGGTTTCAGCAAAGATTACAGCTACTGCACTCGGAGGGGAAGTTCACACAATGCCACAGTCACCCTTGTTTCAGACATGGAAATACAAAAGTAGCATTGTCAAAGCTTGGGGATCAGGAACGATGTATGGAACAGTAGGCAGGGGTGCGTTTGGAATTGTTTGCTACACCCAAGGGGAATACACTTTCATTGCTGGATGTTTTAACTCAGGGAGTTAAATTCAGTCCCAAGCAAACAGAAGAGAAAAAAGGAACATTCTGGTACTTTAAGGAGAACAACCCTGAACTCTAGCGGATACAGTACTGTAGGGACACCAGACTGAAAACCAGAAGGCTGCATATCTGGGACAACATGGCAACGGTGCATACAAAGGACCATTTAGGTGGAAATCAAACAAGGCAGTGAAACCAGACTCCACATTTAGGTGGCCTGCGTGTCAACACTGATAGTAGGATTAATAATTTGGGGAATCCTGCAGGACAGAAGTTAAGCTGCTGCTGCCCCACTCTGTCTTCAGTCTGTTCACCCCTATGGCTGCTACAGCCCTGACTGTTGTCAGTTGTGGTAGTTTTTGCAGTGTGCCCAAATCATATTGCAAAGACTACTGAATGCCCACAGATGGGAATGCCAAACTTGATTTAGGCCATGAAAAACTTGATTTGTATTTGAACTAGTTATGTGAGCAGAAAAAAACCCCTAAATGATAGACCTAAAGAGCACCAATCCCCAGTAGCCTGGTAGTTGACTGAGAAGTCCTCTGAAGAAAACATAGCATTATCTTTTTGGCTTTTGAGTCTTGTACACCAAAGTGATCTGCTGCACTATACTTTTTGCCGACTTCCCCTCCCATTTTCGCTTCAAGCTGGTGGGCAGTTTCAACCCTGCTGGCAGGAGCTGGCCTTGGGTGCTCTGGTCTCTCTTCCCCTCTGTCATGTTCCATGGTGCTGACTGATACGGATGTCCCCCAGCACTGATCCATAAAAAAATTCTCCATAAAGAATCAGAACCCCAATTTCAGACTGGATTTTATCTTGGTTAAAGGCAGACATGGTGAGTAGAGACTTGAGGAGCCAGGGTGGAGGGCTGTAGCAGGAGCTTAGGGAATTTTGTCTTTTTTTAAAAGCTGAGTACAGCCCTTCTGGAAACCTCTTTTGCTTGAGCCCGCAGCATCCCAAGCCTAGGAGCTCATCGGAGTGCCAGGCTGAGTTGTGAACTAGACTGGCTCATCTTTGGTGCAGTGTAACTCTCTGCACTTCAGTCCCCACAGCCTTACTCTGCTGCCTAGACACTATGCTGACATCTAGAAGGGCATTTTGAGGAGTCACGTGGATGTCCACGTTGGCACATTTAAGGTGAGACAGACAGAGGAGGCATGGGCTCACATGGCTTTGGCTGGGAACCTCAGCTTTGATTGTAAACGTCAGCACCTTGTCCATACTGATGTAATGTTATTTAGTTTCACTTCAGAAGCTTATTTTGTTTCACTTCCAGTATAAAGAGAATAAAAATAGGTTTATAGCTCAAATTTTAACAATGTGGATTTGAGAAAAACCTGAAGGAACTGGTTGATCGGAGGAGGTAGACTAAAGAGTCCAAAGACAGAAATGTGGAAGACTCTCAGAATTTTAAGTCAAAGGTAGAGAGCAATCTATGATTTGCATCCTAAGCAGGGAAGGAAAAGTTTAGGAAAGTAACCAGCTGATTTCAGAAAGGGTTTAAGAAATGACAGGGAGATCACAGAGGATGGAAAAGGAGTAATGCAACAGAGAAACCTCTCTTTTGGCGCTTTGCTGTGGAATGAAACGAGCTGCAATTTACACATTGCCAAGAGTTTAAAAGTCAGTAAGAAGCTTTCTAGTCAAATAAAAAGAGGATTGAGAAAGAAGTGAGATAGCAGGCAGTGATACGACTGTCAAGACTAAAAAGAGCTTAGATGCAAACCAATAAAAGACAGAATGATGAGGCTTTTAAAAAAATTACCACATCTGAAGCAGAAGCACAGTTCTAAGAACTCCTGGTGCTTGTGTCAAGGGAGGTGAAAGAACAGACACAAACCAAGAGTTTATTAGCAAGGAATGTAAATACATCTCAGTGGGGCAGGTACCACATGACTGGAAAATAGCAAGCAGTGCCTGTATTTGAGACATGAAAAATAAAATGCAACATAGCAAACTGAGGACCTGTTAGCCTGACCTCAATAACACACAAGTCTTTCTATTATGTGCTTTGACAGAAAGAATAACTCAGGATGCAAATATAGTTGACATACACAATGGGCTTAGCAAAACACTTCACTGCAGACTAATTTCACAGCTGTCTTTGATAATTGACTTTTGTAGAGAAGAGAATGTGCAGATGTAGTTTGTCTAGGCTCCAGCCAAGTATTTAATGTGTGGCAAGTTGCTAGGAGAGATGCGGACGGGGACTGTTAAAGGGGAGATGACTGCGCTGGGTAAGAGAGGAAAATTGGGGGGCATTGACTGGGTACTGTTATTTTGAGACACGCCAGTGTGGTCCCAGGCTGCACTAGGGGAACACCTGCCCAATCAACCCAGGTAATGCTGTTGCGCATTACCCTGCTGAAGCTGCAACTGAAAGACTGTTTACAGTTCAAAAGAAAGATGAAAGCACGGACAGAGCAGGGAAGAGCTATCAGGCTGATGGAGGGGGTGAAGAGCCCTCCCTGCCAGAGGATGCTGCACTTGCTTAGTCTGGACATGTGTAAACAGGGAAATAGGACTGGTTTACATCATGGGGTTTATCCTGGTGACCAGGGGAAAGAGGAGGAGAATGGAACTGTCACTCCAACTGAATTGGCACAAAACCGTATGAGCGTTAGCTGGACATGAGTGGCATAACCTGGAGACTGAAACGAATATCCTAGCCTGCAGAGCAGCAAGTTTTTAAAATTGCACCCCTACTTCTCAGATGAAGGACCAATAACAAAAACCCAACTACTTTATTTAGATTTGACTGCAACAGAGATTATGTGATGTCATTATATCTTTTACCTACAGTGCCTTTCCATCAATGCTCTTGTTAGAAGAGCATAAAGTTGCTATTTCAGGAGTATCACAGTAAATAACTGGTGTGTAGCCTCAATCAGTTGGAGCCAAGCTCCAGAATTTCCACAGATTTGTGATGTCGGAAAGGCTTAATCAGTTTGCAATGATAAGGTTTTGTCCTTACTTGCTTGCAGCTGATCTTGCCCATATCATCACAGTGTCTTCATAACAAGCATTGCTTCTCTGGGGCCTAAATGTTATGGATTAATTTTCTGCTGAACCCAAGACACAGCTAGCTAGAAGATGACCACAAAGCCCCAAACAGATGTAAACTGGGAGTTCTGAAATCTCTGGTTGATATACCAACAGCAAAGCAAGATCTGCAGAACAAATGTGAACCCTGAAGCACCATCTCATCCCCTGACTACTGAGATACCCCAAACAAGCTGACACTATAGCATCACCTGGAATGTTGAAGGGTGGAAGGAGGTTGAAATTCACATTCTACTTGCTAGCAGAGAATTGAGCTACAAGGTCTGTCACCATGCTTTAAGAAAGGACCAGAACTAGCTGGCATTCTTTCTGAAGGCAAGAAGCAGCAGGTTCCCAAACGTAATAACGCCAGAACAGGCGTCTCCTGGGGAACAAAGCCCATCAACCACACAGCTAAAGAGATGTGAGAAAGGTCTGTAGCAAGAGGGTAAGGGTAAAGTCTGGAATGAGACTAAGCAGCACAAAGAGGAAACAAATCCTCCCTCTACCATCAAGCTGGTAGAGTCCAGCATGCCCTACTGTAAGGAGAATGGCCAGTCTCCCAGTAGCCTTGCTCCTCCTTGCTGTGGCCAGAGGGGAGGATTTGCACCTGCAGCAGTCACTAATAGCCCTCATCTGAGAAAGAAAGGAAACGCACCTGCCACCCACTCATCCAAATCCTTATCAAGGCACAAAAGGAGGGTAGTAGCAGTGCTTCTGATTAGACTCTTAATTGCTCCAGGGCAGGAAGATGCGTGTCTTCACAGTTCAAAGCAATAAACCAACTACTCACCATGTGAGACTTATGGATTGGTGTGGAGAAAGAGTGATAAGTAGCTAGCTTGATAAGAAACTGCGCCTTCATTGGTTCTATTGCAGTTTCTAATGTGTAAGTATGTCTTGCTTATATTGCATTTCACTCTTTTGAACATTTGAGCGTTGCTGCAAGCTAGCTAGCATGATGCTTAGTGCAGAGGATGATAAAATGTTTTATGCTGTTGTATCAGCAAATGAGATTTGCTTATTTCTAGAATTACTGAAAGTCTGGTTGCTGTGACAAAAACCCCTAAATGGTCCTAAAGTCGTGGCTTATACCAAGCAAATTATTGTTAGTAATAAATGCCAAAAGACTTTACTTTAAACATGACCACTCTGGGCAGAATTTAAGTTCTGATGGTAAGATATGTCTCTGTCTGAGGGAATTTACAGTCCTGGGCAGAATTCCTGTAATAAATAGCTGATAATATTTTTCTTTATGTTTTAGTGCCTCTGGCACCTACATTGAGAACTGTTTGAGATTTGAAAAATCGCTGTAGATGTGTTGTATGTGAGCTAACTTGTTTGATTTTGTGGTATTAGTAGGATGGATTCTGGCTCAACAGTAACTCCACTCCTTTTGTGATTTTCTAAATGATGCCCACTTAGGTTTTGGGCCCTTAGTTCTCAGCTGTCTCAAAATAAAACCCTGCTTTCTTCTCCCTTTAGTTTGATAACCTAGGTCTGCAGTTTCTCCTGCTGAATCTTATTGTGATTATCCCAGCAGATTAGAAGATCTGTCCTTACTAATTACAGGTGTTCTTCCCAAAGAGGAGGAGCAGAACGTGCCAATGATCGCCACCTTCCTTAAAGCACAGTGCTATTTATTTAGAACAAAATGTTATGGAAAAAACACTTAATAAGCCAAGAAATGACTCGCACACCTGCTAAGCACTGCCTGTGTTCCTTGTGGTGCTCTGGCAAATATGATAAGCGAGTTCTGCCAGCTCTTTAATTCAGAGAGAGCATCTGTGTGTCAGATCAGGCTGTCTCTCTGCCCTAAAAGACAAAGCCAAGTGCCAGGATAACAGGCACGGAGGACTTGCGTGAATATGCCCAGGTTCCACAGAAACGCTCTTGTTCAGCCTGGAGCACAAACAAATAAGTGGCTTGTGCTACCCAGCAGTCTGTCCAGACCACCCTTCCCTGTGGGCCAGCGGTCAGCTCTAGAGCATCTTTCCAAAATTGGATATGCTCTTGCTTGTGACCTGGGTGTCAGTCATGCTGCTCTGTGGAGTCAAGTGCCTGCCATCTCCTTGCATGTGGGGACAGCAAGAACTTGCATGGCTGAACAGCTGAGAGTGCTCAAAAGTAATCAGTAGCTGTTGGACTTTCTGCATGTCTAGTAATGGGCCAACCCTATGCTCAACCACACACGAGATCAAAACAGGAAAAGCATCTGCCTGGACAGAGCTGTTGTGCGTGTTGGTTGTGACCCGTCCTGGGTGGTCCTGGTGCATTCCGTGCCTCATAACCTTTGTGGCAGTTCACTGTAGCAGCATTTGAAAGCTCAGTGTTATCACTTCCATCATGAGGACATCATGACTCTCTTAAAAACTATTAAAGATGATGAAGATAAAATCATTTCAATGTTAAACCTTTCAGTTCAGTTTAAGAGATATGGTGCTTCCAAGCCCTCTGGAATAAGAGGTCAGAAAGTGCAACTCTAGCCCATGTGGGAACAGAACTTTTCTGGTGAAATAAAATGCATTCTCTTTTTAAGAGAAGTCATGATTTTTGTGTTCTGTTACCAGACTGGCAATGGCTCTGGTTGCAGTCTCTTTGTAGTCTGGGTTTGGCTTTAAAAAGAAAAACAGCCATACGTGTGTGTCTCTGTGCTCTTTTTGGGGAGGGAAAGTTTCCTTTCTGCCCTGTGTGGAAAAACCCGGGCCATGTGGCAGAATGGTTGTGCTGTCCTGTGCTTAGATGGAAACAGAAGGCTCGTGAGGCCATATTGCATCAAGTCACAGGCTGTGGTGGTAACAGAAGGCAGGTAGGAGGAACACCAGTGGCCAGGCTTCAGGCACTTGACTGCCCAGCCAAGACTGCTGTTCTGGTGGCTGCAAAGAGAGAGGCTGATCAACAGGGTGAGTCAGAGCATTAGCATAAATTGGGGTAAATTCCCTGTGGCTGCACCGTGCAAAGGGGTGTGTTTCGGGGAAGCTGACTCCAGGCACGTATGAAGACTGGGAGCCACTGGGCTGCTCCACCTCTGCTGCTCGTGACTCATGGCACTGTCAATGAAGAGAGCCTTGGACTGCATGGCTGTACCAGCCGGGCTTGCTGTGCTAAATGGCGTTTCTGCCCTTGCTTTGTGTCACCTAGACATGCCTGTACCTGGAGGCACTGACTTCATCGCCCTTCTCCAGGCAGAAACAAGAAGTCGCTACCCAGAGGCGGTGTCCTTTGCTTCTGCTCGTTGAGCACAGTAAGGCAGGGGTGCATTTTGCGTGAAATGGTAGCTGTGTTGCCATACTGTGTCTGCAGCCCTAAACAAGTAGTCTAATAACCAGTTACAGCT
>JAOXNO010000041.1:25123757-25151240 GCA_028565335.1 Limnodromus scolopaceus | reverse complement strand
TTTTGCGTGAAATGGTAGCTGTGTTGCCATACTGTGTCTGCAGCCCTAAACAAGTAGTCTAATAACCAGTTACAGCTTCCCTGCTCCCAGTGCAAATGTGAGAAGGCTGCTGCCAGCCTTTTGGTCAAATGCATGGTAAGGGAGGGAAGATGTTCCCGCTGCATCTCCTCCCCATGTGTGGGAAGTGTTGACACTGCAGTTCTTTGGTCTGTTCTCCTAATGGGGAGGCAACAGGAAAGTGATTCACGTGACATTGCATCCCCTTCTGTGCAGGGAACATGGTGACTCGAGGGACAGGCACTGGGCCACACAGTAGCTGTGAGATTGACAGCAAGATGATATAGGCTGGCAGTGACCAAGCTCTTGGCTGGTTAAGATCACTGGTGAAGGTATGTGAGCTCCGCTTAGGAGTTCCTCAGCTATCAGTGACCTCTGGGCACCAGCAAATAGAGTTCTGTTTCATCAAGAGCTGTCATACTTTGCCAGTGTTTTAATTCCTGTGGCCAAAAACAGCATCCAGTGTTGACAGAACGAGGTATTTACTGTTAGCCTGTTCTCATGTCTGCTCGGGTAACTCCTCTGTGCATGTAGCTGCAGTGGCACAGTCTGAACTTTCACCTACACTCACTATGTCCTGATGTTGCTCCTCTCTTGGCTGACTTTGACCTATCAATATTCCCTATGAAATTGTTTTTCTCCATCTGCTCAGGTTCTGCTATTAATCCTGATTTGGCACTAACCGTTTCCAGCTCTTCCATGGCATCTCTCTATTGCAGACTTCAATTCTCATGTTCTTTGCCTTGTTGTATCTCAAACCCTGCTACATGCTGAGCTTTTTGGAAGTGACCTAAGAGCAGATGCTAACCTTACCCACACTGAATTCAGTAGCTTCAACTATTTATACCAAGGCCACAGTTTTCCTTGTTGCTCTTCCTCCTCTAATGTCAGCTCTCAGCAGCTCTTTGGTAGTTCAAGGTGCTGTGGTATCTTCCCAGTGTCTAATACCCTGCGTAGTTTTGTCTGTCTCTGCATGGTGACAGTGACAATGCCACCAGAGTAGAATGTAAGTGCAGTTTTTGTGCCTTGGCTGGAGTAAAGGGTAGTGTGGGTGCAGGGATACAGACGTCTGGGCCTATTGGGCTCTTGAAAAACAATGGGACTTTGTTGAAGGGAGATGGAGAAGAGGGAGAAGTGAGGTTGATGTGTTTTACCTGTTTTTTACAAATAATCTACCTAAATTAATCCACTCTGAATTCCATCTGCATCCCTGTAGCACTCCTTCCCCCAGAACCACCCACCCAGTCATAACAACACAGGGTGAAGTGCGATGTAGTTTGGAGGAATCCGAATCCCTGATTTTAGCAGGGCACCCTCCCTGTTTAATGGCCAGCATGAGATCTGGCAGAGAGCTGTGTACAGTGCTGACTATGGGGAATCTTCTCCAGAGGCAGACTAAAGCTGTGGGCACTCTGGTAGCACGGATGCCAATGACTGGTGTGTCAGTGGAATATCAAAGTCATAACCTGAGTGATTGGTACGTGATGTAATGATTGGGATGGAATGCTGTACACAAGCAGAGGCATCGTCACCGCCTGTTTACTAACGCTGGTGTTACACATAGCCTGAGGTTACATCAGACTAAGGGCAGCACAGCCAGATTTTTGTGAGGTGGGAATACTAGACTGGTGCCAGGACAACAGCTGACAACGTCAGCTTTTTTTTTGATAGCTATTTTCCCCCTCTTATTTCAAGGAAAAACCTTGAAATGTTCCCTTGATGGTTTCCTTCGTATAAGATTTCATAACTCTCAGCGAACACATGTATTTCAAACCCTCAAAGATGTGTGAACTCCATGGTGGTACAGATTGCACTATTGAGGAAAGACTCTCTGTCCTGTTGCCTGTGTGTATTGGATAGTAACCAGTTCCTTGAGTCCATCTTTCCTGTAAGAAAATAAACTCTTACCCCAGAGCACCCAATATACAATTATAACTACGTGGATGTACAGCTGCTTGTATTCCAGCTGCTGGTGAATGTGAAATTGCTCTTGGGAGTGCTGGGACATGCACAGGCCATTTTTAATTTTGTGGGGTACACATGCATGTCATGCTGCAGTACAGGGGGGCCTTTCCAGTATATTTTTTTTCTTCTCTAGTAGAAGTCCCATTTTGGGCAAATTTAGTAAGTCTGTTGCCTTATAGCTCTTCAAGAGGCTAATGATTCTTTAGGATAAACATTTTCTCTTTTAAAAATCACCGTCTAATCTCGCAACCTCCAATCCCGTAGTGCTTGGATACAACCTGCCAAGACCCCAGCCTTTAGCAGCAGGTAACTTGCAGCATCAGCTGGAGCACCTGGGCCCTATCCGGGGGCGAGAGGCTTAATGCGGAGGTGAATGCAGGGTGAGAGGACAGTAGTGTTCTGCTCTGTAGGATCTTGGTTGGTGAAGGCCTATTCCTAAAGTCTGTTGCCACAGGCTAATGCCAAAATCTTTAGCTGTATTCCATATTCCACCCCACTATGTTTTAAAGCTTACACAAGAAAATAGGTATCTTAGCAAAGCAAGGCTTAAGTTTAAGCAGTTAGCGATTCCTTCAATTTGAGTCTGAGTCTATGCGTAACAGATGCCTTTGGAGTCAGAGGTATGAAGAATCCCTCCAAATCTGCGAGGGCCTTTCCTCTCCAATCCTAGAGATGGCTGAGGTGATAAAACTGTTGTCCAGGGACTGTTTAATGCTGCATCTCTGGCTAAATTATTTGCCACCTATTACTCTCCTATCCCCCGCTTCATTACCTTCCAAGCTGAAATGGGAGCTATAATATGAAATCTCCTTGCACGATGACTGTGGGTGGCTGTTCTCGTCTAGATCCAGCTGGTGGGAAAGTTCACTGCACTCAATCTGTCCCAGCTTTTTCTCACTCCCCCTCCAGACCTGCTGGCAGGGTTCTGTGTATATATTTTAGCCTAAATGAGCAGGGCAAGCAAACTGCTATTCAACAGGTTAAGCCAGCATCTGATGGCACAGCAGTTTAGAGTGCACACCCACCTCCAAGCATTCCTCTTTCCCCTTAGCTGCCTCATTAAACTGGCTTTCCAAGTTTGGGCTGCCATGTAGTGCCAAGCAGCACAGTAGACCCTTGGGTTGTCTTAGCCCTTGGGTTTCCATGGGTGAGCAGACAGCTGCTGCATGTCAAGGGCTTGGCTCTGAATGAGGTGGGTAGGCAGGTTAAATGCAACAGCAGCACAGAATTAGATTTTGCTGGAAGGTGTTGGAGTGGCTCAAAGCAGTGATGGATGTGTACCTGAAGAGGGTTCCACTCATCTAATGCAAAGCCTATGTACTGCACTTCTTGCAGGCAAGCAGTACAAATATGAGAGAGCAAATCAAAGCCAAAAACTGGGTCTCTTCTCTACCTCCCTTTGAGCCAGGGTGACTTGGTGTATGTTGAACATAACTACAGTTCTACCATACATCTTCTTTCAACCATCAGCAGGTGTGAGGTCTTCAAGTTCTCTCACAGCAATGAGTTCTGCACTGAAGAAGAGTCAGAACTAGATGCTAAAGCATCCTCTGTGAAACCTTCAGTCTGAGAAGCAATCTCTGTCAAACTTCAGCCACTTTCCTATGATGGAATTGGTGTATTTTATTTGAGCTATTTTTGGCTGTTCTTTAGAGATATAAGTGGTAGAGGAGATTACAAGAGCAATTAAAGAAATTGCAGGACGCTGTGCTGGTGTTAATGGAAGAAAGGCGTCATGGTATGGTTGTGCAATAGCTTCATGTTTTCCATATTGCTCATGCTGGAGTGCACTGTGAGGTGAGAGGACTCAGCACCTGAGTGGAAGGGTCCTTGTGGCATGTTACAGTATTGGTGATATATGTAGCAAATGTTGCATCAGATGGCTGAGCATTAGCAGTGAAGAACATCTAAAGAGCACTGAAGTGGGAGAAATCCAAGTGGAAAGGCCAGCTAGTGGCTATGTATGCCTTTTCCTAGAAGAAATAGGATCTAAACAGTTACAAGGTGACTCCCTGAGCTTTTCTGTGGTGTTTGAGCACTCAAGTTCACTGGATTTGATAACAAATTATTTCATACTCTGGGACTGGGCTAGTCAAAAAGCAGCTATAAATGGGAAACTGAGAAACAATGGTAGGGCAGAAAACAGTGTTCAGCTCTCACTATGATCCTTTAAACTGAAGAAGCTAAAAAAGGCTGGTGTAGATTTCATAAACAAGGGAGCTGGAGAACAAAGGAGTTTGAGAGCATCATTCATTGTCATCAATATTTTATAGATGAGTCTTTCCTGGTATGTTGCCTCTGTATGACAGAAATTGAAGCAACAGCTGAGACACTGTTATTTGTCAAATGTTGTACCTACAGATCCTCTAAGAAAACTAAACAGGCAAATTGTTCCTCTTCCTATGCGGGGTTCTCATTTGTTTTTTCCTCTGCTGATCTCTCTCCTCATTCATTTCTGAGGGCACTAAGCAGAACCATTCACCTCTCAACAAGCTCTAATCTGTGTATGGAGAGATGATGTGAAAGAAAGATGCTGATAAGCGTGACATGTGAAATTATTTTACGCCTTCAGTAGACCACGAGCACCATGGAACCATCCCGTTGACCTTTCTGTGTTCATTGCCTCCAGCCTGAGCATATTTCTTGCCTGAGCAAGTTCAGACATTGCATCAGTGTCCTCTAGCAACACGCAGAATTCTTCTGGCTAATTGAGTCTAACTCTCCCTCTCAGAGGCAGATGAGTAAGTATTAGCCCCACTTCACACCTAGGAAGAGTGGGAGGGGAAAGTGGTTTGCTCAAGTTTAAGTGGAAACCGGTGTGAGCCATGTGAGAGTACCATGTTTGCCTGCCCCAGAGCCCTGTGTGTGCAGAAATTGTAAAGTTCCTTACGGCACATAGGAGAGAAGTTGAGCGTTGGGCTATCTATTCTGTGTTGGATATTATATTGCTTGCTGAGTGCTAGGTAATATATTGAGAGAGGCATGAGGGGAGCAGGCTCAGAGGCACAAGTTGCACTGCCAAGCAGCGTAACAGTACTAGTAACATGGTGGCAACCGGTTGCACTGGCCTGCTGGGCTCTGGCAGGAGGAAAGCCTGGGCAGTCTGATGGCAAAAGGGATGCTGGCCTTATTTCAACAGCTCAGTCTGGCTGCATCAGTGCCCTGGTTAGTATTTCCTTCCTTCTTCTCTAGAGAAAAGACAAGATAATTTGAAGCACAAAGCCAAGACTTTGCCCTCTGGAGGGATTCCAGGGTTGCAGATGGACTGGGCTCTTTGCAGTGCTGCTGGAAAGCAATTACATTTGCAGTTCAAGGGAAGGGAAGAGGAGGAGGGAGAGTCACTGAACTGACAGCAGGGATAAGAAGGTAGCTCATTAGCACATCATCTTTTCTGCACCCTTCTGTGTGGGAGCAGATCTCCATATGATGACATTCAGAGTCTGGCAGAAATGTCATCCTGGGCTAGTAGGAATTTCTCTGCAAGAAAGTGTGAGTGGGTAGGCTTAAAGAGATCAGAAGTGAGCTCCTCTGTTGTCCAAAGAGCATGAAGGTTCATCCTTCATAGTTGTTCTCAAACTTTGCCATCAGCTGCTGACCTGTAATATGAAGAGGAAGCATGGAAGTAATGAGACATTCGTTAAAAAGAAAACCAACAAAACAACAATAACAAGACCTTCTGCTGCTCATCGCATCTGGTTTTCTTGCTCCAGCCTTGGTGTGCACTCCAAGAAGTACTATGTCTATGGTAAATCATAGCTGGGAATGATGGGGTGTCTCTTTACTCTGTGAACATCCTCTATGGCAGATGCATTTTTAAGTGAACATGAGAGGTAGAGAGCTGATTATGTACTTGAGCAGTGGCTTGTGCTTGGAGAATTCCAGTTGGAGCTGTGCAGGAGACCTTGCTGTCTCTGTATGACATTCATAACGACTTGGAGAGCGTGAGTCCTGTGGCAGTGACAACAGCCTGTTGGAAACCCCAAGGTACACCAGTAATGAAGATATAATACCATTAATTATGAACTGAAAGGTGAATTCCTTACAGGCTTGTTCAAAAGACTCATGTGACTGTCTAACAGCACTAAGGTGTACGTTCTCTCATCCCCTGAGCAGTCCCCATGGCCCCAGAGGAAAATGTCAGCAAAAGCATAGCTTAACTGTTCCCTAAAGGAGGTAGTTGTGAATGGGAAATGTGTGTGTTGCTCACCTGCCAGGCAAAAATAAATGGCCGTGCATTGAAACAGTCCTCCATGGCACAGTTCCTGTCTCATTTTCACACGTAACACAGGCATCTTCAGGAAAAAAAAAATCTGTGTGAGGATCTTGAGTCCTTTGTTGAGACCAGGGGATGAAGGGGCAAAGAACAAACCCCTGCTGAAACCTTCTGAACCCAGTGGAGCACCAGGTGAAGACCAACCCTTCTTATTTTCTCTTAATTCTTCTGTCTCCTCAATATAAATGTTTTTCAGCTCAGAGCTGAGGAACTGGAGTGCCCGGAGGACATGCCCACAGGACCTACAGCGCCATGGTGTGGTAACACCTCTTTTTGCACAGGCAATCATCTCTGACAGTCTGGTTTTGCAGCCAAGAGAAGGTTCTTCAGTATTGCCTTCAGCTTGTGCCAATACAGGAGCTGTGCCCTTCACTTGGGCACATCCTGCAAGGTGACAGTGACAGCAAGGTGGAGGGCAGAACTGAGGAGAGGTGTTTGTCTTTAATGGTAATGCATCCTCCACCCACAGAGGATCTTAAAGTACAGTACAAACAGCTGCTGTAACCTGCAAGTGGATAACACCTGACAGAGAATGTAAGGGACAGAGAAAGAGAAAGACAATGAATGCTGCAGAGGGTGGCTGCAGGGCCTGGACAGCAGGAGCTGGGAGAGGAGAGAGGGAACAGATGCTTCACCCTGAATTATTATGACCCCGATTTACACCCATGTAATTCTGTTGACAGTCAGTGCAATTACATTAGTAGGAAAGCTGGCTGAGAAATAAAATATGAGCTCCATGTCTCATCACCCGTTGTTCTTTGTACTATTAGCACAAGCTTTTTTCATGCTCCAGAACGCACTCCATCCAGGCTACAGGAAATTCGATGCTGCAACTGTTCATCAAGGCTTTTAATATATATTAAAAAACAAACAACAAGAGGAAAACACAACTTGTGTGCATCAAATACTGCACAGGTTAATGCAAAGGCATTTTCAACCTAATCATCCAGCCCTAGAAGATTACAGCTGGGGCTATTCAGCACCCTCAAGGCAGCCACGTGCTTGTGTGAAGAGGCGTTCCCTTTCATTTGGCAACTGCAGCCCTATGGCATTAACTGCCACAGGACACAGCGGAGTGGCTGGACTAGCAGCATTAAAATGAAGATGGGGTTTATGGAAGTGAACAATTAGGTTAGACAGATATAAAGGATGGCATCCACCCTTCTTCTGGGAAATGGCTGATCTCTGCAGATATGGGGTGGGGTCTTCTCCTGTGGTATCCTGTGTGGTTGCACAGTGGTACCTTGAATGCCTCTGCCTCCCTGGAAAATGACTCGGAAAGGTTGGAGAGCTGCAGTTAGTTATTCCCAGGAAGGAGGTGGCAGGGCCTGGAGAAATGAAACAGAAACTGGAGTGAAAGAAAAGCAGAGGTGGACAGTGAGGAATCCTTCTCAAAGTAAACATGCACAGTGCAGCTGCTTGCTGTGACAAGCTGATGCCTTTTGCTGTAGGTTTGCAAACATCCCTTAAACTCCTCTAACTGCCACTCTGCTAGTATAATTTCCAGCGTGTGTGAAAGCCTGAGAAAAAGAAATCAAAAGCCAACTAGCCGTACTCCCAAACATCAGTGCTGCTGGAGGTGGTCCTTGGCTCCCTGAGGCATACCAGGAACCCTGCTGCTGAGCCAGGTGTACAGATGTCCCCTAGAGCAAAGGGGCAACTGAGAAAACCAGAAAGATTTTTGCCCCCCTCAAGGCACAGACCGGAGGGTGGCTGCTCCGCAGCCTTCTCGTTCCACTATTTTCAGTCAATTTTGTGATAGCAGGTCCAGGAGAGATGCAACTTGCTGTCTCCCACACAAACCTCTTTGTTTGTTAGTTTGTCTGTTGTCACTGAAGAACTCCTGGTGCTACAGCTGTGCCCAGGGATCCTGCTTGTGTCCGGGGAGAACACCAGGGAAGGCACCTGGGGCAGGAAGCTGATACTGAGGGGAAACGATGCTGTTTGGTTTCTCCCCGAGCCTGCTATTCTGCAGCAATGCTCCTTGTGTGGAGCTGTGGTCTGAAGCTGAAACACAAGCAGTGACTGTCAGAGAGATGGCCTTCCCAGCCTTGCATTCCAGCGCCGGGTTAATGTGAGCTATCTGTTGTGCTGCATCATGTGCCATGCAGCAAGAAGTCACTAAAGGCCAGGGTATAAATTCCCCAGTCTCTGTGGGTTTCTCAAAGAGTAGAGCTTGTTTCATCTCTTACAGCTTTGGGAGAGGGTGTTGGCTTTTGGTCTCATTGAAAATGCCCCAGTTGCCTCCCCTTGGCTGCAGGGGCCTGTTCTGATTCCTTGTCTGTACTGTAATGTGGCTTTCGGTGCTGCACACCCTTTTCCCGTGATTCCAACCTGGCAACTGTCCTTGCAGGCTGCATTTTAGCAATCCCTCAGTGCACTTCCCATGGTGATACAGACTTCTCATTTACAGGGTCACTTGTGACCTTGCCATTGCGGTCCCAGAGCTGTGCAAAACCTTCTAACTCTGTTAAAAAAGTGCTTTGGTCAGGTGTCTTCAATCTGTGACTGTGCAATGATGCACCTGTACTCCAGATATTAGTAAGCTGCAGCCACAGATCTTGCTCACAGCAACACTACGTGCCTGTGGCCATGCAGTACAGAGCATTTTACTCTCTGTTAGCTCCACTGCTCTATTCCCTGTTAACCAGGGTGCACGGTGACAGAGCATTGCTGTGGCTTCAGTTACAAGAGACCCCATGACTTGGTTAAGGTTCTTCTTGTGACAGGCAGACACAGTCTGCCACCTACCCTGAGCCTTCACAGCCTCAGAGCTGCAGTCTCAGGCTGCGACTACTCTACAGACCTCTACTGGCTGAACAGTGCTGCTCAGGGATGCTGTGTTTCTGGTTCCTGAGGGACATGAGACTGCCTGTTCACATGCGTGGGTGAGGCTTTTGGAAGTGGTGCCAATACTTACTCCACTTTCCCACTGCTCTCGCTGCCCTCCAGCACACACGAACGTACTCAGCTTTCCAAAGGCAAAATTTGAGTGCAATAGCTGGTACATGGTGAAGAGCTCCTTCAACACCAGAGCTCTCACCACTCCCACACGCTGCCGGTTTGGATGTGCGTGGTATGATCTGTTCCTCTCCAGCCTGTTCCCAGTAGCGTGCCCCACAGTTAGTCGTGGTGGGACAGCCTGTAATGAAGTTAATGTACAGAAAATGCCCTGCTACCATTGCCTGCTCAGATTTCTGACAACACTCAAATGGCATAGCCATACAGCAATGGGACAACTCATAGTGGTACAGTCTTATTTCCGTGTATTTAAGTAAGAAAACAGCTAGTTCGAAGCATGCGTATGTCACGTTCATTTAGGGTCAGCCAGGGAAATCAGCTTTCATTTTTTTGTGGTAGATCAATTATTGCCACTTTGATGTCTTCATTCTGCAGTTCAGGATGTCCAGGGTCTTTCCTGTGCTGCGTCTCAGAAGTACCTGAATACTATGAAAGCTGCAGCAAAGAACAGTTCCTTCCTCAAATAGTTTATGGTTTAAATAGACAGGGCTGGCAAAAGGTGAAGGAGCAGGAGTGCTTTGTTTTGTTGCCCACTGTAGGTGAGATGTGAGGAAAAAAAAGTACCAGCTCACGGTTTCACTGGCATTCTGCTGAGCTTAAATGGGGACCTGCTTCTGGCGCGTCTGCAAAGTCTATTTATTTTTCTTCCTCCTTGAAAGGTGGTGACCTGAGACAATAAGTAACTGGGCACTGGTTGCTAAAGAGGATTCGCTTAATCTAGCTGTGACAGGCCATTGCTGCAGTGACTGCAGGAGAGCAGGTAAAGGAACAGACCAGAGCTGCGTATCAGTTCCTAGGGGGCTCCTGTGTGCTTTAGTGTGAACTGGTGTATTTAACGCTAAATGCAGGTTTTTCTCTGTGTGTCCCTGCCCACCAGCCCCTTAAAAATCAGAACTGCAGAGCATTGGCTTTTGGCCGGCCTGTAGGCTACTCCCTGTCTCCGAGAGGTCTCCGGGATCCTGTTAGGGCTTCGGATACACCAACAGGCAGTTGGCGAGAAGACGGCAGTTCTCCAGGGTGTTGGGAAAGGTACCCCTTCTGTGGTCCATGTAGTCCTTGGGTGCTTAAACAAGAGTGTAGAGAGTAGTAGGAGGAAGGTGTTCTGAGCCAGGGAGCTTGCCTCAGTGTTAGAGACTGTGCTGTTCAGGGAGAGACTGAAAAGGCTCAGCTGCCTCAGGTACTGAAACAGGACTGGGGACCTCAGTTGGTTACAGGTAAAGAGAAAATACCACACATTAAAAGGCCCCAAAAAGAGCGGAGGAAGGCATAACCAGAAGTGTCTGGATGCTGAAAGCAAATTCAGCTACAAAAGTGGAAGTGTTTCTAAAATGGGGGTGATGAGGCACTGGGACTAGCTACTGGGGACCATGTTAGTCCCCCATACTTTGATGCCTTAATGTGCTTTCTCACAGGATTTGCTTTAGAATTCTTTGTGCTGGGTTGTTGGGTAAATGGAAAGCCCTGTGACATACAGGGTGTCTGAAGAGATATGACATATAGGGTATCCCTCACATCACCACCCTCTGCGTCCAGCTGACCCAGATGCCTTGCAGGGCACCTTCTGCCATGCGCTTGCTCGCAATAAACCCCTGGGAGTTACCAGCCCTTCATTTCCTTTTCTCCCTCCCACTTTATGGGATGTGAGAGACTCCCTTCTGTACCTTGGGACTGGGTGCCCAAACGGGCAGGGAGAGGGAAGGTGCTGGTGGGGGAAGAGGGCTGCCAGCACCCCCAGCCACCAGGCCGGTGTTGATGGTGGCATTTTTGTGTGAGCCAAAAAGGGGGTTGCTAGGAGGCTGGTTCAGGCTTGGGAAAAACAGTTGGCACGGTTGTAATCGGGCAGGAAACAGGAAACGGAGTTGTGAGGTAACAAACAGGAAGCGATGATGGCAGCACAGGGCGGCCCAGTTTGGGCTCAAACTCAAGGAAAGCGCTCCTCGGCTGTGAGGAGAGGCAGCGGGAGCAACCTCTGTCTCCCCGTGCCCACTGTACTGCTGTTTGCTTTGCCCAGATGCTGTTTACATTGAGCGGCTATTTAAACAATAAGACGAGACCAGTAAAGGCTTATTGGCACTTCTGCAGCTGTGAGGAGTCTGAAGGATACGAATGAGTCCTCACAACATCCTTCTGAGTCGCATTAGCGTTAACAACTCCTCCTCGGTATCAGGAGAGGGGAGCGGGCAGTACTCAAAAGAGAAGCTTTTCAAGGGTGTGTAGGGGTTAAGCATCCACATCCCTCTCCTTGACACAAAGCATTGCTGCCTCCTCAAATTCACGCCTAAGGATGCCTCTTGCACAGCCTTAGAGCTAGTTGTCAGGTTTCAGTTAATGGCATTGAGCCTTCCAAGAGTCAACCTTTGCTCCCAGTTTTTTCAGATGCCTCTCCAAGGGAGAACGCTGGAAGGGTCTGCCTTTCTCTCTGAACCTTAGATAAGCCGCACGGTTGGCTTAAACTAGACGCTTCACGCTTGGAAGGCTGCAGTGAGGTGAGGTGAACCTGCATCTGCTGAAGATGACTGAGAGCAGATTGTGGAGCAACTGCCAGCACGGCAAGGAAATTCTTCTCCCCATATATGAAAAATGTGTGTCTGATGTAAGGGCTTCTTAACTGTGCTGTCTCCATGAAAAAAGAGCTTTTTGTAATTATAAGAACATGGGCATTTCTACCTCTTCCTAGCATGTGAATGATCTCTGTCTCCAGAAACCTGGCCATGAGTTGTGAGTCGTATCTAGAGTTTTGGAGAACTTAAAAAAAACTCCTCCTAAGCAACTTATGACAAACCTAAATACCATTAATAGAGCAAAAATCAGTGTACTCTTCATGAAGGGGGGGTGTCGGAGGAGGAAAAGAGCCTCTGTGCTATAAGGAGATGTGAGAGGAGGAGAATCTATGAAGGAAGAAGCTAACACCAGGACCTGGTAGGCTGAATTGAAAGAGGGCATTAGAGCAGGGGCATTTATTTTGTAATTATCACGCTTTTATCCCGTGTGAGTTTTTCCCCCCAAGTTACATTTTGTTCAGATTGTCTTGTGGTTTTTTGCTGACAGTCTTCCAGAGAACAAATGAGTTTATGGGCAGGAACAAAAATGCTTTGGCAATGCTTTGGCATTTTCTGCCAAAGCAGAAAACGTAAGGCAAATGTTAAACGCTGTTAATAGAAAAGGAATTTCAAATGCACAGTGATTCATATTTGCACCAGGAATATTGACCCTGTTCACAAACCATGGTGGGAGCCATGTGCCCAAGTATGGGGATCGTCAGAGCTCTTGCATGGTGCCAGGAATGAATGAATCCAGTTCTGACTGGTGATGGCCTCTCCAGCTATAAACCTCTCAGATCTGTTTGGATCTTAAATATGAGTTGGTTTAATTTAATTTATAAAAACAAATATGGTGCCTCTGTGACCTTCTAGGCACTTAGTTAAGAACATAATCAACAAAACACAGATAAAAGATGTCATCACCAAACAGCCTCTCCTCAAACTGCATGTTTTCCTCAATTATCTGTGTATTTGCAAAACATGACTATGATCAAGGTGCTGTTTTGCGACCTGGGGCTCTTCCTGGGAATGACTTGGTCTTCATGCAGAGCAGCCTGTGGGGTGGGTTGGCTGCAGGGATAGATGGAGTCTGAGCACTGTCTCCGTCTTGGTTGGTAGGAGGAAAGGCACGATGCCTATGCTGCTACCTGAGGTAGCAGCAAGTCTTTGCCTTTGCCTTTGAGAGGCAAGTCTGTCACTATTCTCCAGTATACGGGAGAAAGAAAGTAATTGTGGGATCATCTGTGTTGTGCAGGTCACATAACATCCAGGGTTATGTTATCTCCAGCTGTGGACCACACTATTTGCCCTAGCTGTTAGGTCTCCCCTCTCATATGACATGTCATTCAGCCTGAGTGACCCAGTCAGAAGGGAGGACAATAAGATGGAGACTTGGGGCGCAGGAGTTATTTTGCAGTCCACCCCATATCTTGCCCTTTTAAACTTTACCTGCTCTTCTTCCTGCCCAGGAGTGCGCTCCTGCAGCACAGAGAGATGCAGAGAGCTTGTCACCACTGAGTCCCTTGGGGACATGGGTGGAGCGTTCCTGGAAGGCAGTGAAGACCTCTGGTTGGCAGTGACTGCTGGGTGAGCCTCGTAAGCAGATCAACTTTGTGTTCGTAAGCGTGAACAACATCTTCCCCATTGTGTCTCCCCAGGGCTGAACAGATCGTTGGAGCAGATGGCCGATCTATCTGTGGAGAAGGGGACACCTCTGGGAAGGTGATGGTCTGCCATCAAGGTTTAAAAGGGAAGGGACAAAGGTACGTGCTGGTGCTCAAAATCAAATGCTGTGCATGAAACAATTGCTCTAGCACCTGAAATTATTGTTTTGTACACAATCATTTACCTGGTGAATCAGAGTTCTGTCCTAACCCTGCTGCAGAAATGTGCCCTGAAGCTGCACAGGGGAAGAGGAAGGAGGACTGTGTTGGTGATAAGACCAGCAGAGGAAGGAGAAAGAGAAAGGGTAGTTTTATGGTGCTGAGTCACACTGTTGACCAGGGAGGTCTGAGAGCAGAGTAGGCAGGTTAGAGCAGGCACAAGAGTGATCAAGGAGAAATCTCACTGCTCTGGGCGTCACCAGCCAGCAGGGTCACTGCCTGCAAACTCTGGGAGCTGAGCTGGCAAAATTTAAACAGAGAGTGTGTGTGGGGGGAAGTCTTGATGTTGACTCTCCGGAGAGGCTGTAAAGTTGAAGTTATGAAAATAGTGAAGTGTGGCAGAGGGCCACTGAGTTATGTCAATTCTCCACAACTGCAGTTTGGATTGTGAGCAAAATGTGCTGGGAGTGTCGTATCTGCTGTATAAAATCGGTATTTATTTATGGGTCAGGTATGTGAGATAAAGGAATGACAGGCAAACATAGACACTTGACTGTTGCTTAACCACTATAGTACAGGTTTGTTAGTGACCTGATGTGCCTTTCTCATTTTAGCATGTGCTCACGAAAAAAGACTGGGGAGCAATGAAAATACTTGAAAGGTGTTTCTACAGAGATGGTTTCATCTGTTGGACTAGATGGTTGCAATTACACAATAACTAGTTTAGGCTTTCTCAGCAGCTCTTTCAAGGCTGAGAGCTGTTGCTGGGCAAGTATTGCGCATCATAAAACACATCCTGCATTTTATCCCCTTTTAGGCACATCCTATATCAAGCCTAATTTCTTCAAGCATCCCTCATCTTCACTTGCCCAGTGGAACTCGGTGCCCTGTGCTGTGCTTTCATCCACAGAGCCCTGCTGCATGTTGTCTCAGCACCAGTGGGTGCTATAGTTACGGGTATATCCCGGCATCTCCTTCCCCTCCTCAGCGGGCTGGAGCCCAACATGGAACTGCTGGAGGAAAGCGCGGCACAGCGCAGCACCCCTCTCACTCAGCCCAGCTCTGAAAACGTTTAGACTGAAGGGCTCTGCGCGGATGTGAAATCGTTCCTATCAGCTGCTAATACAAGGAAACAGCAGGGAGTTTCTCAGAGTCAGGAGCCCATTCTTAAAATCGTTGTTTTGTCATGTTGCTTTTAAGTGAGGTTGTGCAGTCTTTTAAAACTGAAAGCCAAGTTTAGGTGCAGTCCTTAAGCCAAATCCATAATCGTGCCATAGTAGTCGCAAATGGTGCTGAGAGTAGTTGTACAGTTGGGTCTGAGAACTCTGTGAGCTCATTAAAGAGAAAAGACATTATTTGTACATTTACAGTCCTGGCATCATCTGTGGTCCTCAAGAGGAATCTTTGAAATTCAGGTTGAGTCTTTACAGTCCAGGAGGCTCTCGGAGCTCCTCCTTGTGAGTTCATACATTGTGGCTCGGAGATGCTCTCACCTCAGGGAGGGGCAGGCTGGTGAGCAGCCGGTACACAGCAACCCCTGGTAAGGAAATTTTTGGCCAAAGTTGTGGGTTAAATCCAGGTCATATTATGTGTTCAGCTAATTTGCTTGTAGTTTCTTTGGCAAGGACTTGGGGATGTGCACACGTGCACAGATTCACATATGCTTTCCATCTCCTCCTGTGTGGAAGCAGGCACTGCTCCTGTTTTTCCTGTGTAGGACCTGTGATCTATTCTGGTAGCTGCATAGAGCGGTGCTGCCTCCAGTAAATATTCACAGATTTCCTTGTAAACTGACGCTTTTTTTTTTCTTTCCTCTCTCCTGTGTGGATACACAAAGGCATGTGTTGTACCTGCTTTACCCTGTGGGATCTACATAATCAGGTCCACAGGTTTTAATGGATTTCAACTCCTTTCTGTCTACGGATACCGTTTCCTGTCTCGTTTGGAGCAGGAAGAGCTGAGTCTTTTTTGGTCTTAGCATTCCTGCTTGCCTAGGCTTTGGGAAGAGTTCTCTGGCTATTTTCCTGTTTGATTTTTTGTGTGTGTTTTGTTTTAAGCAGGACAGAGTGCATGTGTGTATGTAATCCATGTGCTCAATTAAGAGAGGCATCTGTTGGGTTTATTTCACATTGCCGAGGAAGGACTGCAAGCAGGGAGCATCTGCTCGGCTTTTTGTCAATGGCTTGTTTTTCATAATTTGCTCTACAGGGTGAATGTTGGGGGGGGGGGGGAGGTGGCTTTTTATTTCTGAGTTTCATCTTAAATTTATTTTTATGGTAGCCAGGGAAATTGGCTGGGATGTGAAAGTTAATTTCACTAAGAAAAGAACTGAAGAGGGAGAAACAAAACCATCCAAAGTAAATAGTATTTATGCAACCTTAATAATACATTCAGAAGGACCCTTATAAACCATTATTTGCAGTATTTTAATTTTTAATTTTTTATGGGTTTTTTTTTAACACCAGTGGGTTTTGGGTTTTTTTATATTTTTTAAAAAAACTAGCAAAATTTGGTTGGATTTTATTTGGGGGAAAGATAGGAAAGGCATCCAAAACTAAGATGGTTTTTTGGCATTTTGTCAACAACAAAAAAACTCTGGTTTTAAAATAGAGCAGCAGTGGTTTCCTGTTCTTATAGTTTTTGCTTTTGTGCATTCAGATGTTGGCTGTATAGCACCTAGCGGATCTAGTGAGAGATTTAATTGTCTGTAAGTGTGTGTGCTTCAAAGGCTACTAAACCTGCTGGGAGTGTTCTATACAAGTGTGCTTTTTACACTTTTTTTGGGGGTTGGAAACGTCCTTCAAAAGGGCTGTGGAGGATAACGACTTTGTGATGCCCTGGGAGGACACGGCTGCTGGTGTAACGTAGGGAACTCAGGAAGAGAAAGCCTGAGACTCCCCCTAATCCCACAAGTGAAAGACAAATCTTAGCCATTGCAATCAAACAAGATACAATCTCACAAGTGTAGATGTAGACGCTGTGCAAGGGTAATCTGAGGGCAAGATCTGGGTCTTACTGAAAGTCTTTGAAGAAACAGGATTTAAAAAAAAAAAAAAGTAATTGTATCTTGTTCTGTAAGTGAACCCTAAACCAGCATATTTATTAAGCCACTTTGAAGTGGTATTAGATCTGTATCTTCCATGCCACAAGTTGTCATGGAAGAGGAAGAGTGAAACATTATTAAAAACAACTTTCCTGACAGTTCAGTCCCACTCCATAGCAAGAGAATATATATATTTATATCTATAATTTAAATATTATATAATATATCACAATATAAATATGTATAACTTTGCTGTCAGATGAATGCCACTCAGCTGAACAACTTTGTTGACATCAGTTAGCAGTGTAACTGTTTTATAAAAAGCAGCCGACAGCAGTTGGTGTGCAAAATGTAAATGTGTAGGGCTGACTGCAGGGAGCAGGCAGACAAGCTTCCTTCTGGGGCTTCAAGTAACCTTGGCTGTCACAGAGTCATGGAACCTGAAGTGTAAAAGGACAAACCACAATAAACTTCGTAGTAGCAGGAAAGTATTTTCATTGCTTGAAAAAAAAAATAAAATTCAAACTTTGTCATCACATTAAAAACATTACATGAGAAGTAATAAACATATTTACACTTCTGTTTTGATTATAAATATACATTATATACAAAATAATGTTATAAAACGTAGAAAGTTCAGTGCTTCTGATTTTTTTTTTTTAAATTACTGAAATACTAGTCTTCAAAATAAACTACAAACAGACAAACTAAAACCCATATTATTGATTTCTGAAGGTCGTCTTCAAAACGGTCCTACGTGGTCAGAGCAGAAGGTCAGTAGTGGACATTATGAAGGGGTCTTGTCTGCGCAGTTCAAGGCAGTAGATGGGCTAGTCCAACAACAGGATTTACAAAGGCAGGAATATCACTGTCGGAGAGACAGCACAGTCCGGGTTCCTTCAAAGAGATCTTGTTTCCCCACCCCACGGTCTCATCTCATTAGTATCACAGCACTTTTCCACTGAGGTGTCCGGTGTTACTGCTGTAAATACGTATATAAGAAAAGAGCTTCCGCACACCTCTGGTTTCCAGGGGCATTTTCTGCATCGCAGTGGGTGGGTATGAAAGAAACAGGACGAGCCTAGAACCTTCTAACTCTAATCTCCACCTGTCTTGGCAGAGGGTGTCTCAGTGGGTGCTTTGCTACTGGGCATTTGGAACCGGGATGAAGGACAGGAGTTGGGAGTTTTGAAACCAGATGGAGAAACTGGGAGGGAAGGGGGGGGGGGGGGTGCAGGGAGGTCACACCACTTCTTCTCCTTCAGAAAGTAACAGCTGCAATTTTGAGACTATTTGCAGTAGAAGGTGGCACCTAATTCAGAAACACCTTAACATAAACCCCCAAATTTGTGTCAAAATAAGGCAGGGGGGAGAGAATGAGGAAGGAGAAGAAAAAGGTAATGTCTATTCACAATCACTGGTAGTGCAAAGGGCATGAAAACAGCTGAGGCAGCTCAGAACATAAAGGTTCTAGGAGCTGATTGATTTTAAACGCATTTGTAAGGCTTTAAATAGAGCTGGGATCACGCCTCTTCCTTATCAATGGGGAAGAGGCAGAACACATTCCTTATCACAACTTTTCCTTCTCGAATGTTTTTAAATCCACAAAAAATCTGTCCCATATTGTGGCTTGGGTCAATCAGTTCTCCAAAGCATCACCGAATGAGCTGACATGTCAATTCAGTATTCCTCTTTCCTTCCTCCTCTCGCCCCTTACACAGTCTCCATACATGCAGCGGGAGGGAGGAGAGGCAGATAGATCTGTAGCAGGAGGTATCAACCACCCCTGCCCAATACTGTTCAGGTAACTGCAAAAAGAGCAGTCAAGTCTCTGTTTGGGCTTGTTAGATTCTCTTGACACGTTTTAGGCACTTTTAAACCCAGAAAAAAAAATAAAATATGGAGACCTCATTTATACTGTATCCATTATCTGCATAGCAATGTGTCTTTCTTCACACCTTCCATGGCAACATCTGTGATAGTTAAGTGCCTCCTCATCTACCAGCACCTCCCATAACCAGAGTTCTGGAAAGCCAGGGGTCTGTCCATGAGGAACTGGCCTCAGTATCTTTTAAAAAACAAATTAAAACGACAACATTTTTTAACCCCTCTCTCTTCCCTCTGCCTCCCCTCTTCTATAGCCAATGAGATTTCTGGTATCAAACTTCAAACAAGGGCAGTAAGAACAAAAAGGTGTATTGCATCTTTCAGTAAATTCACAGTCTGTCCAGTTCACCCAGTTCCATCCTCCGCCTGAGAGCAGCAAGTTGCATGTAATTAAAAACAGTCCGATCCAGTTCTGAATTGTAAACAATGCAGCAGGAACGTCCATCTACTGGCATTACCAAATCTGAGGTGCAAATGGGCTGATCTTCAGTCTTATACCTGTCAGGACAGAAAATAATACCAGGAATGAGAAGGAAGCACAGCATACAGAGTACTGCAGAACTAACAAATTGCAATTCAAGTATGTCAAGCCAAATCAATTTAACCCAGAAATTACTACAGTTTAACTACCAGCAATCAGTGGTTTTGGCTGTGTCCAGAGGTGAAGAATCACCAGCAAAAAAAAAAGAAAGTAATCTGTATGATGAGTAGCTGTTCCACCTGGACCAAGGGGAGGAATGCTTGCAAATCTGGGTGCTTAACATTAGGTCTCTGTAAAAGACCTAAAGTTAAATAGTTTGTGTTCAGAAACATTAAGCTTGAATGACGTGGAGAGAGGTGTCAGGGGCTGTCATTCTGACAATAAAAACACTTTGTGGAGATTCCTGATGTAAATCTGTGAGTCTAGCTTTGGTCAGCAAGATCTTCAAAGGAATATATGGTGTTTAGGTCAGTTAATGGAATGAAGCACCTAGCTGTCATTTGTATCTTTGAAAATCCTTTCACTTACTCTTAAACTTTTAATGCTGTCAGTTGACTTTTGTTCCACCTTGCCTTCAAGAGGAAATCTGGTATCCACACTGGCAAGGGAGACAGAATGCTGCAGATCTGACTTCACAGATCACTGCTATATGGCTCAGCAAGCTTCTCTTTCCTAGAGTCTGAAACTAGTCCTAAAAATGGCTACACTGAAGAAGGCGGGTATTGGCTAACGTCAAATTGCCTTTAACTTCCATTGAGCCTTTTTCCAAAGGGTCAGTAATTCTTCAGGAACTGGTTGGTTCCTCAACAGCTGCTGTTTGAAGTCTAAGGTTTAGTGATAGGCCCTTCCTTTTTTGTATATCTGTCCTCTGGCTTTTCAATATAACATCAAAATCTAAATGTGTTTATCGATAACAGCGTTAACTTCTGCTAGAGAACATGTAGCTGAGCTTAAACGCCAAGAGGTTGAAATTACCTTATTATAGAATTCCTAACAGTTATGGCTATCTAATAACACCTTTCTGCTGGAAATCTATAGCTTTACCTGTTTCCACAGAACACAGATTATCCATTGTAGTCATGGAAAAAATGTGGCTTTACCTCAATGGGCCTATGAATAATTATTATTTGCATTTTTACTGACTACCGATTTAAGAGGAAATAATCCTACAATGTGCTGAACTGTTACGGGCTGATGGTCGGTGCTTTCATCTCCTGCTGATTTATCTAAGCTCAAAATCCCTGGTTTAATAAAATCAGAGCTGCTAATTTGTTGATTTTCCCCACCATGTTCTGTGTGGGCCACAGAAGAGGAGAGGTGAATGCTGGGAGGCATTGAGATCCCTGGAAATAGATTGACCTTCTCAGATGCAATTCTAAAGGATAATTTACCCCTTTGCTTTCTGAATTTATGCTTGTTCATCTGTGTTCTTACTTACCTCTGTGGCTATGATGCACTCATTCCTTTCTTCTGTTATCACAAAGACGGACTGGTACATTGAATCCCTCGGAGAGCATATCGCTGATATCCTACATTCCGGCTTTTCACTGAGGCAGGGCAGAGAGGAAGGAATGTTAGTTGACTACTAACAAGCCTGACTCTCAAAATCTACCATGAATATGGAGGGGTGGAATGAGATAGCCACGAAGGTGTGGGAGGGAAGTGGAGAGGATGAAGTTTCACGTGTTCCGTATGATGGCAGGACATTATACTAGGAAAGTGGAAGTAAGGAATAGCTCTTGTCTTCCTAGGCTCTTGTGCTTCTGCCCTATCCAACCTAATAGCATGCTCCCAAGATCCCTCAGTTTAACAGCCACAAGCAGATCCCAGATAAGGCTTTCAGTATCTGTATCAGAAGACTGATGAGCCAAGGAATACCTGCCCTTTACTTTTTTTGAAAAAGAGTAGCTATTTTTACTCTAACATTCTTCTCAGTAAGCAGATCATTTTGCCTTCTTAATAAGCAAAATACTTATTTTTAATCACTATATGCCTTAACTGTTGTTCCTCCAAGATCTATTGAGGAAGGAAAGACACCTTACTTTCACCACTGACCTAGCCGCTCCCGTTCCCCTTCACAGTACCCATACTAGCAGCACCCTGCCCAAACACTCCGTTTAATTGACTTAGCTAAGGCTGCCACTTGGCTGTGACACACATACTTCAGTATGAAGGTGCCTGGATTTGCTCTGATTTGTTCTTTATATTATCTGTAGATTTTCTTTTTTCCCCCGTATTTTCTCATCTGCTTCTAGACTGGTATGAAGATGAGGGGCCTTAAGAAAGACTAGAAGGAAGACTGCATTCTCACCTGTGTAGTCTGAGGGGAGACTTTTCTCCTAAACACTTTTCACTTTTGTAATATTTGTCTTCCTGTGTCCCTCTACTTGTCAGGTCTTTTACCAGATTGTAGTCCAGTTTATGGTTCTTGGGTTTGTAGTTTGATTTCTCCAGCCCACAGTCCACTTCAAGGTCTTTATTTTTATTTGTGTTTTTGAGCTGGGAAGCTGGAATGAGATTGTCCTTCTGGAAGTCAGACAGGTTGTTCATTGTCTCCAAGTCCTGCTCTGGGTGCATCCTCATCTGCCTGATGACCATTGCTATCATGCAGAACAGTATGAGCAAAGCCACCAGCCCCACCCCCATGGATATGGCAATCCAGGGGACTGGTTTAGGAGGGAGCGTAACGGGCACTGGATAAACGGGCAGTTCACAACGGTTGCCCATGAAGCCAGAAGGACAGTAGCAGACAAAGTTGGCACTATAAAGTCCGCTGTAACATGTGCCTCCATTCTCACATGGCCCAGAAGCACATTCGTCTCTGGTTTTGATGTCACAGTTCCTGCCACTGTAGCCTGGCAAGCACGTGCAGGTGTAATCGTTGATCAGGTCGTGACAAGTTCCCCCATTGGAACATGGGTTTCTGGCACAATCATTGATGTTTATCTCACATTTCTGACCAGAGAAACCAGCCCGACAACGACACACACGAATTTGACCAAGGTAAAAGCAATTACCATCTGAGGGGAAAAAAAAGAAAAAAAAAAAAATTAGTCTGCAATGCACTGCACTCAGAAACCTAAACCTCTACCCAGTTAGCAATTTATATTATCTCAAGAAGAGGGAGGTCATTTTACAAAAAAACTGCACATCTAAAAGTTCCTTCTCCTTTACCTAATTGTATCACCATGCCTTAAAAATATGTCCCTTCTAAATATGTAATAAATTTAATTTACTTAGTTCTGCCATCTCCCCCGTCACAGGATAAACCTTCTGCATCATTTCATTGCATAGAAAATGCCAGTAAAAGCTCCCCCTCTTCCCAGCAAGAGACTAAAATTAGGGTAGATGTGGAATACAGTGGGGGAGAGGGACTAATGAATTAGAGGAAGAGTAGAGGTCAGATTGGATTTCTATCACTTCTGCACTGAAAAGCACAAACGAGTCGGGGACACGAGATTTTTATGTTAGAGAGACTCACCGTTTGCACAGGGGTTGCTTGTGCACCTGTCTACTTTTTTTTCACAGTTTGACCCCGTGAAGCCGAAAGGGCAAACGCAAGTGTAGCTGGCCCCTTGCTCCTTCTCCAGGCAGGTGCCGCCGTTAAAGCAGGGAGAATCTACACAGGTCAAAGCGCTGTGCTCACAGTGGGTGCCGTAGTAGCCAGGGGGGCACAGGCAGTGGTAACCGTTCTCCATGTCCTGCAAAACACAACGTTCGGACACTGTTATTTGATGGCACCAGGAGATAGCTGCTCACACGCTTATTTTCGGTTGGCAACATGTGTGTGCTGCTCGTTCCCTTCCCATCTGCATTCTGATGTGGCAAAAGTGACATTTGGAGAGTAAATAACTGCAGGCTGGACTGTGAGGGACAGAGCTGTGAATGGGCTGTACTTGGCGTGCAGGAGTAATCACGCAGCTACACAAGCAGAGCAGATGCAGCTGTAGGGAGCCTACAGGCAGCCAGACAAAACCATTCCTAACACCACTACTGTCTAATGGGATCCCCGAGGTCCTCCCAGAGCAGGATGGCACGTGTTGACCTACACAGCTGTGATCAGGGCATTTATCCTCATCATGAGAGCCCTTTTTCACTTTATAAGGATTTAGATTGCTTTGCCATGGGTAAGTCCCACCACCTAGATCACAACAAAACTTCTTCTTTCAAAGTACTTCTTTCCATGTCCAACGCCTTGGGAGAAGGGAGATAGGGTCTTGCTCCATTAGCTTTAATCTAAGCATGCATTGGGTTACGTTTGATATCTATAACCGATCAGTCTTTATCAACAGGTAGAATCAACCATTGATTGGGTTCAAAAACCCACTGAAACACTAGACTGGAGGAAACTAAAAATGCAGAACCCTGTTTCACAGAAAGTGTTTCAGCTGGTTGCCCTCGTATTGTCTGACACTACGCTCCTATAGCAGAAAGCAGAAGTTTTCTTTCATTTGCTACTAAAATACAGACTTGGCACATTTCTGCATGAACCTTGGTTTGTGAAGCTTATTTTTTTCCACATCTGCTCCCTCACCAGCCTTGGATCTTGCCAAGCTCTCATAATGGCTGCCACAGAAACCTAAGGATCAGTTGACTGGTTCTAATCTAGATGATACATCTCCTCCTGTAACAGACTTCCTCCCCTGACACCTCTCGGGAAGGGTTCAGTATGATAGTTGTGAGCGTCGGTAATGAACCTGTGTACTATCAAATTCCCATTACGTTGTTACAGAACCGTTTCTGAAAAGGTATACTGGAGCTTGCTTCTCACAAAGGCTTTACATTTAAAATGGCCTTACCGTGCAACTACCGCCGTTCCTACAGGGATTGCTGTCACACTCGCTGATCTCATGTTCGCAGTCAACGCCGGTGAAGCCGGGTTTGCATGAGCACGTGTAGCTGCCCTGGCCAGTGTTCATGCAGGTTGCTCCATTTTTGCATGGTCTGTGGTGAGTGCAGTAGTTCAGATCTGCAAAGAGACCGGGGGTTAGGGAAAAAGTCTTTGACAGCTGGGAAAAGACATTCATAGCATAACCCTTTAGTCAACAAAAAAAAAAAGACAGAATTTTCAATAACATATTTAATTTTGCTATCAATAGAAATACTGGGGATTATCCAGGTTATTATCAGGATTAATCAGATGTTTCAGATTAACATTGATTTTAGATATTTCTCTACATCCATCACTGTTATACGTGAGCTCTGAATTTTGAGCGACCTGACAAAAATTTAACTTTCTTAATGCTCTCCCCTTTTTTGTGTCCATAAACCTGTTGGCAACCAAATCCCATTGCAGCTAAGTTGGAAAATGTATTTCGTAAGCGTGTGTTCTCTGAAAGACAGGCCATGGCACCGTAGACTCTGTGCACATGTCGCGTACTGAAACAGTGAGCCCCATCTTTACAAGGTGTGCTCCGAGGCACGTTCTGGGGAGGCAGGGAGGAAATAATGATGTTTTGACTTGGAGATTTAAACAAACACTAGAATTATTCTACTGTTTATTTACCATGCTCTCTTGTTATGAATGTTAGTATTTTAAACTGCATAAATGCTCTCCCAAGCTTGACGGCCCTTTTTTTTCCCATTCAAATTTGCGATAGAGGTTAAGCACACAAGTTCATAGGACATAAGTAGAAAATTTTTATTGTCTCTATAAATACCATAGAGTAATTGGAATACAACTGGTTAATAGATAACTACAAGCAGAAAAAAAAAAAATCTGCAACTTTCCTTTTCCAGCTTAATTCAGTCTTTGCCATCTTAATCTTATAACTGTCTTGAAAACACTCAGCTTGCTTGGAGGACTTAATGATCTCAGTGCCAGCAGCGCATATATGGCCTTGAGGACATGACTGCTCAGCTGGCTACGGTTCAGTGATTCAATGGGTTGAATAGGTGGAAGTGGTCTGGTGTACCTTAAAATGGAACCTGTACTTTTCATTCTTGCTTACATGATTTTTCTCTCATGCTCCAGACTTATCACATGAGTTAACTTCCTTGTATGCAAAATAAGGAAGGCCCAAATGATGGTGTTTACTGCTGCTGGAAACTGTTTAGTAAATTGTTATAGTTGTACAGGGAATAAGTTAAACTTGGCTTGAGCAGGCAGAAAACTTGCCTGTTCAACACTCATCCAGGTTGTTGGGGTTTTTTCCAAGAGAAAAACCTTTTTTGTGAGAGGAAAACTGCAGCTACCAAAAAAAGGTTTGCTTGTTTTCAAACAAAATTACTACAAATATAAGAATTGGTATCCAAAACGGCAGCAGTACAAACTGATGCCTACGAGCAGGTAACTGTCAGAAATTTAATTCTAGATTCAATGGGTCAGGTTCCTTGGCCCAGTGCTGAGGAGTACCCATAAGCACAACCTCCAGAACTAACCTTGATCACAGAAGAGGCCACCCCATCCTTCATCACATATGCACTGCCATTGTGTTTTACAAGTCCCGTGGCGGCAGCCGATGTGGGGAATGCATTCATCACAGTAGCGGCCTTGCCAACCGGGACGACAGCTAAAAGAAAAGTCAAATTAAAACATTAATGACATGGAAAAGAGTCTAAGTTTCTATTACAAGGTGACATTTTAACTGAAGTTCAGATTGCAATTGCCATCTACTCACATGCACTCTCCAGGCTTGTTGCAATATCCATTCTGTTCAGTACATCCAGACAGACAGATGGCTGTAAAGAGAACATAAAAAAGCAGAAATGTTTAGGTAAATACACATGGAACCACAGAATACACTTTTAAAAGGGGAAATGCCAGCTTTTTTTAAAAAAAATTACTTTGAAAGCCAGTTTTGCACTTTCAAAGCTTTGTTTTAAAAGTTCTCAGTACGGGGAGTTCTGGAGCAGGAAGAAGTGAACAAGGAGGGCCAATATTTGACAAGTTGTCCTTTAGTTTTTCTGTTTATACAACAAACATGAACTCTTGCTACTCTTACTAGAAAAGGAGCAAGAGGAGGCAGCTTTGGCTGGTGCTAACGAAAGACTGACAAAAAACCCAACAGGACCATGATTTCCCAGCAAAGATTCCCACTGCTACGCTGCAACACCTGTCTCATCTCCTGTGGCAGCAGGACCGGCGGCCGCATTTGTGTGGGCGAGCTGCTAGCACTTTAACTTGGAATAGATATCGCCGATTTCGGGGATACCAGCCGGGATCCCTCCTCTGCTAGCTCGCTCTTTGCTGCTCACGCTCGTGCAGGGGAAGCGCAGCTCTGGCAGTTGCAGCCAAAAGGGGCAAAGTCCTCAGCGTGGAGCTTTCTCCAGGCAGGGAGTGGAAAGGTCGGTGTGAAAACACAGCCCCAAGTGCCTACCGGGTAACTGTGCAAAGGCTTTGTACAGCCTTGTCACAGCCACCCTGTTTTAGGGTGACCGCAAGGACAGCTACAACCACGGTTGGGCGGAACTGGTCAAGGGACTGCGCTTTTGGGTTTCAGGACCCTTCATCAAATAAGCTCCCTGATGCCTTGGGGGGGGTTGCTTTTTCTCAAAGGCTTTTGGGCATCATCCCTATCCCATGCCAACACCCCGTTAGCGCAGACGAGTGCCTAGGGAAGCTAAAGCAGGCGATGCTCCTGGAGGCGCCGAGGCCTCCCTGAGCTTTAAACAAGGGCACTTACGCTCGGTGCAGTACTCGCCGGTCCATCCGGGCAGGCAGGCCAGGCTGCCGTCCGCCTCGCAGACGTAGTGTCCGAAGCGGTCGTCCCGGCGCTTGCAGAGTCGGGAGCAGCTCTCGCCGTAGTAGTTCTCGCTGCAGACCACCCGGTAGGAGTAGCGCAGCTTGGTCTGCGGGCCGCTCTGCACGTCCTGCGACCAGTCCTCGCCCACCGACAGCGACCGCTGGATGGACATCTGGCTGATGAGCCAGTCCTCCGAGAGCGGCTGGGAGCCTGCGGGAGAGCGGGACCAGCGTCAGCGGCCGGTCAACACCGTACACAACGTCCCCGTGCTGCAAAAAACACCCGCCCCGAGCGGCCAGGACCCCCTGTCCCACTGGAGATCCCCCCGCTCGCATATACATACATATATGTGTGTGTATATATATATACAAGATATATGTATGTAAGGGTGGGAGTGCTAACCCCGGCTGAGGGGGGCTCAGCGGAGGGGCCTTTGAAAGCGAGGGCTGCCGTGAAATATCCTTTTCCTCTCCTCTCAGAAAAACATCCCAAAGCCATTATTCCTCTCCAAAGGGCGGAATTCGAGCAAGGTGTAAAATACAGGAAGAGGCGGCCGGGGCTCGCTGGCAGCCTCCCGGCGTTCTCACCGCAGCCCGCCTCGCTTTCCCACGCCAAAAATAAACCGGAGGAAACGCAATTGTGTTGGAGATTAGGCCGGGGCAGAATCAAAGCGGCCCCTGATGGATATCGCGGGGGGGAGTGTGTGGG
>JAOXNO010000041.1:25090092-25116688 GCA_028565335.1 Limnodromus scolopaceus | reverse complement strand
ATCCATCCATCCACATCCCCCCCTCCCCTCACCTCCCCCGGCCGAGCCCGGCTCTGCCCTGCGCTCCCCGCGCAGCCTCCGCGCCCAGCCCGTAAAAATAAGAACATTTCTATTAAAGGCTATAACGATCACTATTGAGTCCCTCTCGCTACAAATCGATGGCTTCTTTTCCATACAAATGCCTGCTTATGCCTTTATGTTCTCCATCTGTTTGTAGCTAACACCTGCCATTCAATAAATCGATTTGGCCATTTAATGTAACAGCTTCCCGGGACATTTTTTCATGCCAGATGCCACAGCAGCTCCAAACCTCTACCCCAGCCCAGCCGCCCAGCCCGGGGCTTCGCTTCCACAGGAACCCTCTGCCGGGGGACAGAGCAGAGCTGAAAAGTAAAAGAAAATATTTAAAAGTGCTTTTTAAAATCTGATGTCTTCATTTTTAATTTTTATTTTAAATCTTTTTTATAAGTAGCCCCACCGATCTCAGCTTCTTCTTTACCACTGCAGTTTCTGAGCTCCTGGGGAGTGATATCCCAGCCAACCCACAGCCCACAGGCAGGTGTTCTGGTGGCGCTGGGTTTCCTGCGGGTGACAAACAACAGGGCCATTTGTGACATTTTTTGGTTGCCTTTTATTTTACTCGCCAACAGATACTTTGCATGTTTTAAGGGATGTTATGTTCTAAAGACACAAAGATACTCTGCCTACGTGGTTTATCAACCCCATGGCATGGGGCAAAGCTGGCTTGGGCCTCCCTCATGTGGGATGAGGAGGTCCCATCCTTCTGCTTGGTTTGGCCCTTGAGGGGCCACTTTGCTGACCCCCCCACGGCCTCTGAGCTGCAGCAATGCTGCGCTCCCTGGCAGCAAGAGCGAAGTGAGGTGAGTGTCCCCCCCTGTGTGCTGCTCTGCCCCGCAAACCTCAGGTTTCCCTCTGGCCGCCCCACAACACGCTGCACCAAGTGAGAAAGGGGGATCGCTCTAGATGTCACCCCGCAGGTTTCAGGGGAGGGAAAACAGTACTGCTGGGGATCTGAGAAAGTGGAGTGAGTAATAGAGCACGGGGAAGTTACGGGGCAGTTTCCTCATGGAGGAAGGGAGCAGTGTCGGGCTGGCCGAGTTCCTCCTCCGGAGGAGATGATTTCAGTGCTGCTGGGATTTTGTTTGGCCGTGTTTGTTGTATAATTTATTGTTCTGGGAGTGCCTAGAGCCTTTGAAAGGTGCCTTTGAAAAGCACCTTTATTGCTTTACATCTGAATAAATACATAAAATGAAAGGTGTATTGCAGAAATATAGTTATAGATATGTACGCATTAGGTACGCTATGAGGGTCTGTTTCTCTCTTAATTAATTCAGTGCAGGCCATGGATGCCATTTGCAAATGCACCTGGCTGTAAAAGCCTAATTTCCTTTGAAAGTCAGCAAGAAAGTCATGCAGTCATTTGGCACTTTCACCTGAGATAGCTGGATAAAATTGGGAATTCTCACAACAACCACCCCTGCAAGCAATGGCTGGAACTAAGAGTAGGTACCTGGGAGATGACCAATCTTTCTCTTTTTTTTTTGAACCTCAAAGTCGTGGGTGAGATTGGCAAGGGAGAGTGTGAGAGTGTGGAGATGTCTCACTTGGAGCAGAGGTTCCCACGTTTTTGTTCATACACAAGTCATGTATGGGTCGATGTTCATGGATGGGACGCTGGTCTGAAGCAGCATAACAAAACAAGTACGGGCTGGCTTCTTAAAGGGGAAAAATTCCTTTTGCAAGCTCCATTGTAAATGTCCCATGGGCCAGGCTTTGGGAACTCCTGCGTCAGAAGGTCTGTGTCTTCAAACAGATGGCTGGGCAAGCCCTTGGCTACTTAGAATATGTTTAGGGCTGTATTATATAGCACTGAGTAAAGAGATCTGTCACAGAAAAACAGTAAAAGGCAGTTTTAACCCTTCCCCAGGGGAGTGGTGTGGATCCATGCTCTGCCTGACCAGTCCCTCCTCTCCTGTCCCCCATACCGAGCCCACGGGATGTTTGGTAGGGGCTCAGCATTGTGGTGCTGGCTTCAGAGAGTTGGAGGAAGAAGCCTCAGACCTCTGGCATGTGAGATTTGGCAGACGAAATCCCGGGAGTCAGAGATGGACAGCTTTGGTGCAGCCACGGCACACAGGCTGTCCCAGCGGGGCAGGACCGAGAGCAGAGCGAAGAGGGGTGTGTGTTGGGAAGTGTTTCTGGAGTGGCCAGGGGTGGACGGTATCCAACCCTGCATCCGTCAGAGGTCAATGACACGCTGTCACCCAGCTGGTACCTACCTCCTCCAGGTTGGTCCCTCCTAACAGGGGGTGTGCTGCCACCACGCGTGGTGGCCATGCTGTGTTCTTGCTGAGCTCTTCTGCTTCCTCAATCTCCTGGTAGCCCGGTGTCAGGCAAAAGCTTTTGAATGCCCAAGACTGAATTTCTGGAGAGATGTGGAGGCCAGCACTGGCAGGAGAAGGTCTGTGGGGCTCAGTGGAGTTGCACCTGCTTGTGCACCAGGGTAAGCTGCAGCAAGGCAGTTGTAACTACTCGGAGCTGCACACTGGTAGAAGTTAAAGGTATTTAAAATACAGCTGTCCACTTAAGTAAGAAAATCCTTTTTAAAATCCCTTCACTGGAGGTAAAACTTGCTAATGACTGAAGAGAGAAAAAGACCATCCTGACTTTTTATCCGTAGCATTTATATTTATTTCTAGTAAGAAAGGCTTTAACCAGGAGCAGCTGCTTCCATCACCCATCAAAAGCAATCCTAGATCGTCCAGATGGAGTCACTCAAGACAGAGACATGAGTGAGGGCTGCCACCGGCTCCAGGATTTCTGGGTTTGTCCTATTTTAAGAAGACCTCGCATCCTGCAAACACTGCTTATGGGAAATGATTGGATACAGAAATCCTAGTGGGGGCCCATGAGGCAGCCTCATGCGGAGATGTGGCGATGTGGCATGCTGACATTTTGACATAACGTGGTGATGATTTTATGCTAGCATCAGCCCTCCAAGAGGAAAGTAAATATGTGACATATTGTTCAGGGAAACAAAACAAACCAGACAATGAGGTCCTGTGCCCAGTGACTGATGTAGCCTCTGCAGACCCATGTAAAAACCTCTTTTCCTTTGTGATTTGGGGATGCTGGGAAAATGAGTGCATCAGGGTATCCAATACCCATCCCTGGCCCATCCAGCCCTCCTCGCTTTTTGTCTTTGTGTGCGGCCATGCAGGGAGCAAACACAGAGCACCCGCTGGGTTTCTATTGTTTCTCCTGTCTAATGGCCCTACTTAGCCATGGAGGAGCGGGATGGATTTGCGCCTTGCACACATTGTTCTTGGGGTTCAAAAGAATACTTAAACTAGAGCAGTAGTTAGTATGACAATGGAATAGAAATGAACATTCACTCCAGTGGCTGTGGATGGCACAGGGGCTTAGATAATGGGACGAGGGAGAAGAAAATTAATGAATCTGTCTGTCTGTCTGTTGACCCATCGGCATAAATATCTTGTCAGTCATATGTGACAGCAGATCTAGTTGGCTGGCAGGAGCTATGCTTAGCCAGGGCTCCCGGCTGTATTCTTTAAATCAAAAGTTTCATCAGGCAATTTAGCAGACTGAAGAAAGCTGGCACTTGACCACATAGTGAACCCCAAATGGATGAGCAATGAACGCTTCATCTGTGAAATGTTAAACGATGCTAAACAATGGTACACTAAGGGCATGGACATGGACTCCTTCCTCCTGCTTCGTGCCCGGACAGCAGCCCTTGGACAGGCATGGAGATGCTCCTTCACACCCTACGCAGGAGCCTTTCTTGAGCTGAGCAACTGTGGGGGCTTCCTGTCAGGCTCTTCAATGCTCTTAGATAGGGCTGTGCTGCCACCGGTAGCCAGCAGGGAGGGATCAAGAAGTCTTTTGTCACTAGGTGCCCTTTGTCAGAGGCTGCATAAGGAGGCAGCCACTGAAGTCTCTCCAGGTGACCAAATCACCTGCGGGAGGACAGACAGCAGCATCTATCCCATCCTGGAGGGGATGTAGCTGTCACGATGGAGGGATTAAACAGTTGGGTAAGGCTGACATGCTATTTTGTTCAAAAGCCTGGGATGAGGCATGGGGGCATTCTGTGTGGGTCTTCCTGTACGTACCTACACAAACCCAGGGTGGAAAACCCTTCTTCTCAGAGCTTAGGATGGGATTTGTCTCACCTTACTTTAGCCAAGTGATAGGTAAATATGGTATGTAAATTATCTACATTTCCTCTTGAGTCAACACTGAGAGATGGGACCATATCGCTCATCCTGGGAGAGGACTCTGCTAGACAGGATGAATCATCATCTGCAGAAACCCTTCTCTCTCTCCATTGACTCCAGAGGAACCCACATTCCTGGACTAGGTGATACCTCTAATTTTTAGAAAGCTAAAGCAAGGTGGGATTAATCCCTTCCTTAGTGCCTGAGTAGAGCAGGGATGATGTGGTTTGCCTTGATGCACAGCAGCCTGTGGCAGAGCTGGGAGCAAAGGGTAACATCGGCCACCATCCAGTGCTTGGGATGTAGGGCTGAGATTGGGATTGGGGGTGTCCCGGTTCCGTCTGCAAGGTATAAAGAAATATGGCCTCATAGATTGCTTGCATTTTGACACTCTTTCAACTGAAACCTTCCTTATGCTGCAGCAGGACACCAGGGTAAAAGGCATCACTACGAACCAGAAAGGGTGCAAGCTGCGTGCTTATCTGGATTTAGCCAGGGATCTGTACCACAACCATGATACTGAATGGATTAATTGGTAAAATCAGGTTGTGTGCTGGGGCCTGGATTTGGAGCACCCTTTGAACTCTGGGGGAAGGAAAGTCTAATGCAAAGTTCTGTTTTAGGTCCATTACTAACAAAATCTGGAGCGTTGCCGCAAAGGTACAGGAAGGAATGTTTCAAATGAGATATACCACAACTAATGAACTCTTTGTAGGTTACAAAGCACTTCCATCTTGTTGTTTATACATTCAGAATGCTCCAAAATAGATATTGAGATGAATCAATAGCTTTAAAAATATGTCTGGGTTTTATTAATTCGTTAGGGGATCTCATAGTTAACCCTTGAATAATCAGCTTAAAAGCAGAAGGCAGATTTACTGGCATACGGTTTTACATGGACATTTTGCTGGTCAAATGCCAAGATATATAACAATTTAGATGTCCAGAGTGTTTATTATCTAGGATCTAACAGAAGCTTTAACCTTCAGTCTTGAAACACACACAGTGGCAGCTCAAGTCTTTGGAGAATATCACCAAACTGGGATGTTTTATCTCATATACTGGGAAACGTTTTATTCTATTCAGGATGAATTGTCCAGTTAAGGCACTTTACACAATATGTTGTACAACTGCTTATTTTGGTGCCTGTATGTTTTCCCGTTTAAGAGTTCTGGCTACATTTTTGTGTTGTGTTTCATTTCATGCTTGCTGCAGCCCCCCTGCGGATGAGCGCTGCTTCTTGTCTCATTTTAGAAACAATTCACAGTTGATTAATTTCTGCTAACTCTTCAAACTGGTGAAAACAGCGACCATTCATTTGCAAGGGCTAATTCCAGCTTTAAAGTATTCCTAGATGTAACTTTTTTAGTTTAGATTTTTGGCGAGGCCTTTATGAGCCTTTTTCCTGGTTGTTTCCGTTCCTTCTCCCATCAGACATGGTAGCAGGTGTTGAAACAGGAGGGCAGTCTATGTCCTACTGCCTTGAATTTTAACCACCATGATATCTGCTTTTTCTCAGACCAAGTGTAGATGACAGGGCAAAAAAATCACCAGGGACAGCTCTATGTAACCCCTATGTTAGCTCTCCAGTAGTGACTGCCACCAGTGGAGCTCTAGCAGGGAAGCTACTTCAGAAGATACTGGAGATAAAAGCCTGGCAGGGATGTGACTGCTAGAGCAAATTCTTCTTGCTGCGTCCTGCCTGCTCTTCTTGCCTGGGAGGGACCCAGTTCCCTGCTGCACTTAGGGTGGGTGGCATGGGAGCTGTATGAGCCCACAAAACATCCTCTCTGGTGGACCTGTTCTAAAGAATCTCTTCATCCTGCAAACATTGGGAAATGGTTAAAGATAGGAAAAATATCCACCTGCTTATGTTCTTCTGTGGTTCTCATGAGGCTCTTAATGAAGGTGGCATCACTATGCTCACCTGAGGCAAGGCAGCCCTAAGAGGAAGCTCTTCCTAAATACAGATGCAGGTGTTCCTTGTGATGGAAAATGAGCTAGCTCTGGCTCTGCTAGCCAGATAAGAGAGGTGCGTTGGAGAGAGGCTATCTGTAGGACAGGGAGAGGCTTACCCTTGGCCTGCTGCTGGTACAGTTTTGCTTGGAGGTTGCAGTTGATGTTAGAGGTTGTGGGATGTGCTGACTGTTTAAGGGGACAATAAGCATTGGATAGGTAACCTGACATTGCCTGTGAAGATCTCGGCGTATGGAATGAAGGTAAGTTTAAAAAGGGCATAAAAATAGAGGAAGAGGTGAAAAAGTATGGAGGTACTTTCTTTCTATGATTTGGAAAAAGAGGTGGGACAGAGAGTAGGGGGCTCGGTCTAAAGAGGTGCTCAGGAAGCCTGCTTTAGCATGTGGACCTACAGTATCCCAGATATGGGTGTATGTGCTCTTCTAAAGGCAACAGTTTGGGGAAAAAAACAACTGACAACTGCATGTCTCTGCTGTGCATAGGTTGGCATCAGTTCTTGGAACAGGTTTTTAGCTCTGACTCTTCTTTCTCTTCTTGTTTACTAGACAGGCAAATTGGTGAAATCAAGCTCCATCTTAACACTGCTATTAACATTACTTTCTTTCATTAGTTACTTCTAACTGTACAGTCAGTGAGAGGCAGCCAGCAATGGTGATTAGAAGATTCACAGAAATCACCATACTCTGAGTGACTGCAGCCTGGATGAGGAAATGCCAACAAAAGCCACTGTACAAGTACAATATTTAGAGAGTGGGACGTTTCTTGGCAAAACATAGCAATGATCACAGTATAGTTGAGGTTTATGGTATATCAACACCAAAGCAGTTTCAGTTCACTCCTGAAATGACAGAGATTGATAAGTTTTGTAGCTTAGACATCTGCTGAAGAGTCTGAGTCTTGTATTGCTGTGGACTCCAAAGCACCTCTATCAACAGACCCAGTGCTGCCATATTTTTTGTAGTGCTTTGTGTAGAGCTTAGCTAGCCTGGAAATGTGCTGATAATCCTATCAGCAATAACCAGTTAAACCAATGAAAGCAGCCACCAAGTTCTATGTTAGTGGGTCACAGTTCAGACCAGGTTCCTGTGATGGCCCAAACTCATTCTTCTCAAGTTCAGTGCTGCTGGGAGACTTTGGATGCTGAGCTTTACAGGCTGATACTTTCTCTTACTAATGGATCCACTACAGCACAAGCAGCAGCAGCGCAAGCTGTTCTGTGCTGCTTCATGCCAATGTGAAGGGGTAGCTGGTAGCATTGAGAAGTTCTTACTACACCCACCAGAGAAGACACTTGTAAGCTTTGCATGTGGTTTGATAGCCATTGGCAGGGGGCAGAAACCATCCAATTCATTGTACGCAAGATGGGTAGTAGGCATAGGTGGCAGTGACTTTTGGCCAATAAGAAGTTGGGTGGTGACCTCCAGAGAAGCCATGAGTCACAATCAGTTCCCTGAGCCATCAGGCTCTGCTAGTCATTTTGCCAGAAACTGCCAAGTTGTTGATTTCCAGCAGCGGCTGGAGGTTGTACTTCAGAAAGCCTGGGGGGCTGGATGAAGTGTGGAGCTCTTGGTTGCTAGCAGGTGCCAGTGAATCTACATTGCTTTGGCCTAAAGGTTAGTAAGTCACAGAGGTCATTGCTGTGTTAAAAGTCCTTGAAAACTGGGGTGCAAAGTTTGTATCTGTATCTAATAAAGCTGTGTAGGGATGGTCAGAAGATACCTGACTCTCTTCCTTTCCAGATTTCTTGTCTCTGTCCTGTCCCAATGCATGCCACAGTAATGGGAAGACTTCCCTTGGCTAAGCTCAGAGCAGTGCTCCCCATCAGAATATGCCCCGTTAGATCCTGTTACTTTGCTCTATCCAGGTGAGATCTTACTGTGTTTGGGGTGCTGGACTGCCATTTCCTGCTACTGGGACATTTGCAGAGGTAGGGCACTGGGGCGATAGGTAACAGAGCAGCACCAAGCAGGGTGTAAGCTTAATTCAAACATGCAAATCAGGATCAATGTTTTGCATTGATCTGAGAGGGTTTTTTTTTGAGGTTTGAAGGAAGTTTTCCATAGGGACCTAGCTCTCTGGTGGCTGTGAGTAAGTGCTGAAAGCTAGTCTGGTGAAGGAAGCTATTTCTGCGGAGATGAGACAAAGAGCTGGTACAAATTGTCGGCCATTATCAGGAAACCAGCTCACAAATCGGAGAAAACTGAAGTATGAAACCTCTGGGAGTAATGACTGCTTTTCTATGGCCGTTTCCTTGGAAATTGGATGTGTGGACACGTGGGAGAGTGTGTGCTAGTGTTCAGATGAGATTTCTTAATTAGACCTAGAGTTAACGTATGCATTCTCTCATCCCAAACCAGGGAGTTCCTTTGATAAGTTGTCAGAGGTTCATAGATATGTGACAATTTCCATGGAGTTTGGTTGAGATCTTGCTGGTGACACCTGATGCTGAGTAGCTGTCAGTTCTTGATGATCCCTCACTCCAAAAGCGTGCAGAGACCCTCACTGCATCGATGCCATGTGCATAGCCATGCTGAAAACTCGCTGCTCCTCCAGGATGCTATTGGATACTGCATGGTTATAAAAGTTCTTACCTTGGTCAGTGCACAGGCAGGGCCTGAATCCCAGGTGACATTTGATGGCCGTGTTAGGCGGAAGGTGATCACTTCTGCCCACTCAATCTGTTAAGCTCTGGATAGACCAAGCTTTCTCATGCTTGCTGTCATTTTTGTACCTCCCTTTCTGAATTGGCAGGTGGAATGTCAGAAAACTTTTAGGGCCAGAATTGTGGATGAAACTCAACTGCCCTCAATTTGGATCTGGAATACAGTCATCTCTAGAGATCTGTGCAGGACTCTAGTCCTTCCATCCAAAGGAAAAGGGCCACAAAATGTTTGAAGATACAGAGTGGTGGCTCCATCCTCATCTACCACACTCTACCAAATCCAAAGACAAGGCTTGAACAATGCAGTTACTGGTAATATATATGACGTAGAACTGATATTATGAGAAGAGACTGTTTGGTTAGCTCAGTGGTGTATTTTTCTAAGTAGACAGTAAATGAATGTTTAACCAGAGTTATCTCTTTATTGCGTCTGTCCATCTAGACTCAAAAATGTAGGAAACCACTGGAATAAACAAGAGCCACCCATTTCTTTGCATTGCCACCCACACACCTCTGTGCTCACATGCAGTCATAGGCTATTCATCTTTACAGCAAGTTCTCTTTCACTCCCCACCCACAAGCCCTCTCGTACAGCCCATTAACCTGATTTCTTTGAGTCCTGCTTATGGTGTGATACAGCTATTTCAATAATAGCTGTAGTGAGCTGATATATTGCTGATATGGATGTGCTCTTGTCACCTGGTGAGCCTAAGGCAGAGTTAAACTGGAGTGCCACTTAGAGGAACTGAAAGTGGCTGTATGCACTCGTTTATGGTAAATGAGAAGTCTGCTGAAAAAAGGTGGATCGTCTGTGAGTCAACATCTTTACCTGGTGTGTCATATGCTGGTATCTGCCTGGCTGCCCGGGAAGGGCTGCATCCTCATTCCCCTTACAATTAAGAGAGCTGCTAGCAGGCAGGGTAGTACTGAAATATGGACCTCGCTTGGCTGTGGGCCTGGCCTGTGTGACTGTACATGGCAGGGCTGCAGGAACCGGGTGAGTGTCTCACTGTTCCCCACTCTCTGCAGCGCTTCCATCCTGCTGGCCCTGCCTGGGTCCTCTGGTGTCTCCGACTTTCCTGCTTTGTCTGAGGTCTGGAGTGTTAACCTGGAGCAACCTTCCTGAAAATAACCTAGGGAAACTTGGAACTAGGGTTTTTTAGTCTGGAGAAAAGGAGGCTGAGGGGAGACCTTATTGCTCTCTACAACTCCCTGGAAGGAGGGTGTAGTGAGGTGGGGGTTGGTCTCTTCTCCCAAAGTAACAAGCGATAGGACAAGAGGAAATGGCCTCAAGTTGCACCAGGGGAGGTTTAGAATGGATATTAGGAAAAATTTCTTCACTGAAAGGCTCATCAAATGTTGGATGGGGCCGCACAGGGAAGCGGTGGAATCGCCATCCCTGGAGGCATTTAAAAGACGGGTAGACATGGTGCTGAGGGACACGGTTTAGTGATGGTTTTGGAGGAGTTAGGTTGATGGTTGGACTCAGCGATCTCAAAGGTACCTTCCAACCTAGATGACCATATGATTCTATGAAACAGCCCAGAACATAAGCAGGATTGCACAACGTGTATCCTGTAACATGGTCCCACAGCCAGAGACAAGCCACAGCGTAGGGCTTTCTCCAGCCTCTGGGAACAGATATGCGTTCCCCTGGCCAGAAAGGCTGAGTGTTGCTGCCTGGTGTGCCCTCAGCCCCTGCCCAGGCCAACAGTGGAGCTTCTGGGGGAGATGAGGACATCAGCTGTACAAAGAGGGTTATACTGATGTTGCTTTACTGGGAGCAGAGAAACAAGTGATGTACGTACAGAGCATCAATGGGTGCGTGGTAACCTTTTCTGCTTTTTAGCTCTACCTCCAAGAAGAAAATTCATGCTTTTCTTTTTGTAGTCATGCAAATGCAGCTGGCTCAGCCAGGGCCCATCAGAATATGGTTTTGTTGACTCAAGATTATTCATTTAGCAGATTTCCGTTGGAGCTGCTCACAAATGTGGGAATTGCTGGGTTAATCTTCATAAAAGATAGAAAAATTGGCAGCAGAAGGAATTTTTGAAAAAGCAAATTAAAGTAAAGGAAAGAAGCGGGTGTGAAGTAAATTATTTGCAGTGGAGTGTTTTCCTTTCTGAGCTACCAGAGAATGTAAGGGTATTTCCTGGGGAGAAGAATGTCACATTTAGAGGTGTCCTTGCTTTGCTAATAGAGAGGTAAAAATCCCTAACAGTTAAACATTTCCAGCTCAAACATGCCCATTACTGGCAGAAGAGGCTCTATGATTAGTATTTGCTGGCCCTTTGGGCCTTCAGTTTAGTTCCCACATCCATTTAATTTGCTGCGAAGAACAAAGTTGCAGTACAAACGATCAAGGAAGTTTTTCCAGATCGTGTTATTGTTTTGCATGTGCCTGAGTAATTCCTGCAAAGAAGGAAACATGAACTAATACAACATACTTATCGCACAGCTCAGAGAATGCTGTGCTAGTTGCCAGAGGAGATTTCTGTTCATAAAATTGCTTATTGGATTTTTCACATGAGAAAAGATTTTCTAGGTGGATACTCGGTTCAGCACTCTGCTTGTCAGTGTCACTTTGGCAGCTCAGCTCCAGTGAGCCCTGAGGAACAGAGCGCACTGCACTCCTCTTGAGGCATCCTGAGGATCTTCATGCAACAGCAGGAGCTTCAGGTCCAAAAACTGATGCAAAACTCCTGGAGGGAAAGGATCTACAACATATGAAACGAAAACAAATCAGTGGATCTCCCAAGTCTGAGTAACCAGGCGAGGGCATAGCCCTTTTGCTGGACTCTTGGAGTCTGGTAGACTCCTAGCTATTTGCTATGTCTCTTCATCCCTTATAACCCGATCTAGTTGAAGATGTCCCTGCTCATTGCAGGGGAGGTTGGACTAGATGATCTTTACAGTTCCCTTCCAACCCAAACTATTCTATGATCCTATAATGCAAGCAGAAACAATTTTTTTTTCCTGTTATTATAACAACATTCAGCTCAAAACTGGCTTCAGGACCTGGAGGAAGAGATGCATGGAGGTTCTTTGGATGTCTCCCAGGTATAGCTGATGTGCTTATTTGAAGAGGGCAGGTGCATCTGAAGAGGGGGTTTAGAGCTTTTGGCTCTCACTGCTGTAGCCAGCTGCTCTTCCTGGTGGGTTTGGACAAGTCTACCCTCAGCTTAGTTTCAAGCCTAATTTGCAAAGAAAGGGCAAAATACTTACTCTTTTCCTTAATGAGAAGGTTATGTTCCTATGTCCCTCGTGTCTGGCTTTGTTACTATCAGGAGTCTTGAGAGATGGTCTTACACAGCCTGCTTGAGAAATGTCTCCTACATGAGGTCTCTAGTACTTCTGACTCCCTTCTGAATGAAAAGCATTGGGGGAGCAGCTTTTACTTCAGACCTTGAATGTGTATCCTCTGGTGTGAGCCTGCCTTGCGCTGTGAATGGGACTGTGTGTGCAGGGGAGCAACGCCCTCAAAACTTCCGAAGTTGAAGTTTGCATTGAGCGTATGGAGGTCTCTTACTGAAAAATCACCCTTGCAATTTAATGTGTTCAGCAGAGCGCTGCACAATCCGCAAAGCTTCTGTCCTGGTCTGGACGTCCCTCTGACTGAGGTGCTTTGGGAGAACTTATGATCGTGCCCATGACTGAAAGATCGTCAGCCGAGTGGTCAGGACTGGAGCTAAATGGTGACGAGGTTGAGCGATGTTGGTATTTGGAGGTAGGACCAATTCAAATTGCAGGTTTCAAACACTGGGTGTGGAATGTGCAAGACAGTTCTTTATCAGCCTCCAGTCCATTGTATTTCATTAATCCTCCGGTGCAACTAACCTTTGCAGTAGGTGAACTTTTTCCTTTTTCCCTTGTCACACATCTAGGTCCTGCTTCGTGCCCATTCTAATTATTAGTGAAATACAGCATCTTTATGATGCCATGGTAGCCCAGAGACTCCAGCCCGGGGCAGGAAATTCCCATCATTAAGGGTTTGCTGATCTCTCTCTCTCCAGAAAATGACATGTACTAATTACATCATTTTGATGTATATGATACCCAAACCAAACATGTTATAAATTAGCAAAAGCTCATTTGTTTCATGAAAAGTATTGTTCTTCTTTTATTCAATGACCTTTTTGTTCCTCTACATCCTGGACCAATCAAGTGCCGGTGCAGTCGCTGACTTCTGAGCACAGACAATAGCTTATTCCGTCTATTCTGTTCAGACGACTGTAGGAATAGGCAGTCACTTTGTCATGTGGAGACTGGAGGTTGTATAAAACCCTTTTTCCCACCATTTAGAGAGAGTCTGAATCCTGAGAGGAAAACCCTGTCATAATAATAATAATAATCCAGAAGCTAGAGCCCATTGAAGTTTTCTCAGCTTTATGATTTGGGTGGGGTTGGAATGTAGCCCTCCCCGGCCGAGGTTCACTTGGATTTTTAGGGCTATAGCATGGATTGGGTTTCTCTAGGTTTCTAGCAGCAGGCTGCGTATTTTTCAATGAGCTTTGCATGCAGTTTCCACAGGGAAACTCCAGCGCTCACAAATGTAGCTGATTCAGGGGCTGACTGGTTCAAGCTTGTTGCTTTCTCCTCCAAACCTTCTGGAACAGGGAGTGCCCTTCTCCCGTGCGCTTGTTGAGCAGCCCAGGATGATGGTCCTGGCTGGACTGGATGCTCTCTGAGCGGCTCTCGTGCAAAGGTGCAGCCAGCATTGGCCATTTTCTCAATGCTGTGGCGCCTGTTACTGAGGCATGGCAGAGGGCTCTGCTCCGTGTAAAGCATCCTGTGGGAAATTTCCATGGGAAGGCTCCAGGCCAGAGGACAGAAGGAGCAGGGTGATGTCACCGTAGCAAAGTCCTTATGTGCATTCTGCGGGTGGCCTCAGCAAATGCCACCGTGGGACTGGAGCAAGGGGAGTCGGGCTCCTGGGGAAATGCGGGTGGACGATGGCAGGGGCTGCTGATGTGCCAGGAGGCTCTGCCTGGCAGCATCTCGTACCATCCTTGCACCAAGGCACCTCGTCTGTGAGATCCCTGTGGCCAGCCAGAGAAGAGCAGTGTCTGGTGGGACCCCTTGGGCAAGGTCAGAGCTCATGGTCACCCCATACCTGCAGCCTGTGCAGCCCCAGCCTGCAGCAGGCCCTCGCCGTGCCACAGGGTCCTAGGAAGCAGGCAGGGATAGTGAGGAGGGAGCAGAGGTAGGAGGAGAACTAACACCTCTGTAAATCCCTGGAATGGCAACAGCTCACCAGTGCCACTGCTATCCACAGGGGAAGCGCCAAGACACGAGCTGAGAGGCGTTACATGTTTGGTGGGGCTAGGAGAGGGCTGCGAGACCTCATTAGCATCATTCATATATTTCTGAGTGGTTATTTAATACCGTTCTTCTTCCTACCAGCCCTTTTGGAAGCCAGCGTGTACCATTCACAACAAGTGTTTATCTTCCAGATTTAAAGACAGACGTCAGAATATTTCCCTCCTTATTCATGCTCCATTTTTTCTCACAGCCCAATTATTCATGACATCACCACCTTTTCCTCCTCAGCCCCAGACACAGTGTTTCTGTGGCTACAATTTCCTGGACAAGAATTTCCAGTTTGCATTGTTGGGGGGGGGAAACAGGGGGAGGGGGGGGGAAAAAAGGTTGTTTCGTGTGGAAACATTAAATGAGAAATGCAGCCATGGAAAACTCAGATGCGCGCACACACACACAGAGGCACACATGCAGAGCAACAACAACAACCGCCACCAAGGTTATTATAATTAATTTAAAATCTGTTTAGAAAAGGGTTCCTTTTATGTTGGACGGGCTCTTTAAGCAGCTCAAGAAGTATGAAAAACAGGAAATCAAACTGCCTCATTAGGAATTGACTCTGCTCAGTAATTAGAGGCTAGAAAACAAAACAAGGAAAAGCAGGTGGCGAGTGAGCTCCAAGCAGGCAGCTATTGTATCATTTCAATGTTCTGCAGGCTAACAACGTTATTTTTTCAGAAAAGTGTTACTTCCATGGAGAAATGATTATGAGAATCATCCAAAGTTTAATGGGAAAGTGCTGCTTGCTCCAACTCAATACAGAGGCTGGTAGCTTCCCTCAGCCTGGGGTTTAATTCATAATTAGGTGGTATTTTGCTGCGGTTAAAAAGACAACTCTGTTCTCCAACATCGACTGCTCTCTCGCGAAAATCATGTTAAATGTAATTACCGAGCGATACCATATTTTGCTGATACAATCAAATGAGATAACCCTAGACATTAATATCAATTATAATTTCTAATAATAACCTTTGCTGAGCAAATGCTGCCAGTGATTTCCAGCAAATACATGTTTGTTGCAGTCATGCTGGAGGGAGGGTTTGCCTGCTGTACACCCGTACTCCTTCAGTTTTGCAGGAATGTGCTTTTTGCAGAAAGGAAGCTCATTTCCAAATGCCAGCTGCAATTCTTTGCCAAAACCAAATTTGAGTGGTATGAGCGATAGTCGTGCCGGGGGTGGGTGCCCACTTTGCCCCTCGGTGGCCGTCGCGGGGCTTTCTGATTCATTTTACCGCACATTGCCAAAGGCAAACGCTTGTGAGGAACAGGGAGAGCTCCTTATTGATTCGTAAAACAAGTTTATAAACAAATCAAATCTTTTTCCAAGAATTAAGTAGATGGATGCAAAAGATCTAAAAAAACCCAACACAAACATCATCAAACTTTTTTTTTTTGTGTGTGTGTAATAACGATGAAGGAAATGGCTTTCTTCGCATGGCTCTCCTGTGGGCAGAAAATAGAAGCTACTTTTGTCATACGCATTTTTTCTTTCAGTGGGAATTTTAGTTCAGGTCTCTAAAAACAACAAATACTAACTGATGATAAAGCATGAGTATTTACCTACTGTTTACTGCTGACATCCTGTCAGGATATGGTGCGGCCGAGTGGGTGCGTTTCAGCTCAAGATGGGCCTGGTGACTTTGCAGGATGAAGCCCTCGATGGGGAATGTGGAGCCGGATGGAAGCAGCGGAGCTGGGCCATTTATCTCCTTGCTGGCCAGGAGCTTCAGGGCTCGTTGGTGGCATGTCCCTGCTGGCGGCTGTGGCCAGGGGAGAGGGCAAGGCTTCCCACGGCATCTGCAGCGAGGGGTGTGAGGCAAAGCCTGGTGGGGGCAAGCTGAAAGCAAGCTGCAATCAAAGCAGGTTCCCTGGTGTGAACAGGGTGTCAGTAAGATTAAAATTCAGCCTTCCTGTGGCCAATCCAAGCCATGGAGCTGGGGAAGAGCTGCAATCGGCACCAGCCTGGTTTATGCCGGGAGAGGCACTGCCAGAGGGATGGTGGCTGCTGCAGAGGTTTGTGGCCTCTGACAGGTTCCTTCTCCTGTAAGAAGCCTCAGGAGGACAGCGAGGGAAGGGTCTGTTGGGGTTGAGGTGGTGAGCAGCCACCATGGCCATGCCCTGCCTGCACCCTGGGCGGCTGGGTGGGACGGGGGCAGCTTTGTGCTCCTGGAGTGCCAAAGGCAGGGTATGTGTCTCAGGTCTACAAAAGCCATCAAATAAAAGCCAAAATTCTATTGATTGCTATTAATAATGATGCCTTAAATCACCTATTCCTTCAGGCAAAGGCTTCCAGCAGCTGGGAGGGAAGATGGCTGAGCCCCCACAGCAAAGTGGGGAGCTCCCTGTAATTTACTGCTCTGCCACCAGCGGCGAGTGGGTGGCCCTTTTCTGCATGCGACTTCCCAGTGTTGAGCTGCTCCCTGCCCTGGATGGGCTTCTTGGGGAGAGAGAGGATAGAGAGGGGATGGAGTGGTTCACAGTCAGCCTGGGGCTGTGTATCGTTGTCTTGGGAGGGAGCTCTGTGCCAGGCAGCTTTTGAAATCAGACCCTGGGCTGCTTTGCTCTCCTGAAGGTGGTTTTCTTATAAAAAGGGGTAGGGGCAAATCCTCTGGTTTGTGTGCATGGAGGCCCCTGGAGCACAGCATTAGCACTGTGTGCAGCACAGACACGCCAAATGTTGCTGGGTTTACCCATTAAAGAGTTTGTTGCTCCTGGCTAGCAGACTGGTGTGATGACTTGGTCTGTTGGCAGCACAGGGACAAGTGCTGTGTCTGGTGGAGGAGGAAAGGTGTGGGAGTGTCACCTTGCCAAAGGGTGCAGGTGAGCATGAGGAATGTTCCCAGACACCCACGTGCTGTGAGCCCAGATGGGAGATGTGCCCCTTTCTCCTGGTGGCTGCCGTGGAGGCTGGCTCTGGGCTGCCAGGAACCACCCTGCTGAACAAAGGGACCTTGTGCTGGCAAGGAAGAACAGATATGCTGAAAGCAGCGCAGGTTGCCAACCTTCCCTTGGTGTAATGGCCCCAGAAAATGTGGACTTGACTGTGCCTTTCTCTCCCATCACCCTCTTATGGGGGGTTTCCTTTGGTCGGCAGGCTTGCGTTTCTTTCCAATTGTGACATGTGAGCTTGCCACAAGGTGAGAGGTTTCCTTACCAGCAAGTTGAAGCTTATTCCTAGATCTACTGACTTTTACTGTAAGTGCTTGAGCTGGGCAAATAATCCATGAATATATGTTGACATTTCTAAATCAATTTGCTTTGGCGAGTACTACACCTGTCTAGGGATTACTCTTTGCAAACATTCAATGGACTGACTTCTCTGGCTGTAAATATTCACAGAAAGTGTCTTTCAGCATCTCAGAGACCACATTTGACACCGGCTTCTAAATGTGTGAGGGTGAGAACTGCATCTGTGTGTATTTATTAGGGAGCAGATATAATTTCATGGCTTAATTGCCTGATTGCAAGCAATCACGTTACTTAAAACCAGGGTAACTGTAATACAGGAGGCCTTTGAACCCTACGTTGCTACGCTTAATTGACATGGCCAAACATTAGAAACTGCATAAATCAACATCACAAACGAACCTGTGGAAGCCATAAATAACTCTAAACAACAACAAAAAAAGCCTCTGACTACATCAAATGTGAATAGTTTGCTGAGATCCAGAAGTTCTTAGCAGGCACAGCTAATGATTTCCTGTGGTTTCACAGTGCAGTGGCCGAGAGAGGGATGCGGGGGGGAACGCCATGCCGCCTCCCGTATTGTTTTAATCAGGCTCTTGTAGGTGGAATTTGTGAACTCATGAGAATGAAAGTTTCCCAGCCCTGGCGGGGATCCAGGCAGAGTTTAGGCAGACATTGTGCAAACTTCCCCATGCATCTCCAGGGGCTGATTTACTGCGGGATGAATGGGGTCCCCAAGCCTCCCCGCCAGCTCTGCCCAGTATTGCCCGCATCTCCCAGTCACAGGGCAGGCGAGTGGCTGGGCTACCCATCATCGCTGCTCTGTCTCCTTCCATCCCTCCCCTTCTGCAAGAGGAGGAGGTATCGCTCCCTCCTGCAAACCAGCCTCAATCCTGATTTGCATCAGGCTTGCTATTTCAGTCCTGGGAACCCCAAAGTTGCCGGATTAGGTTCTTTCGTTGTTTTTACACATGTCCCTTTGGGGCTGAGCTGAGCTGTTAAAAATAAGGCACTAGAAAGACAAATGGTTTCCGGGGGGGGAAGGGAGAAGGGAAGAGGCTTAGGACAGCTGTAAAATGCTGCAAGGTTAAATAAAACATTCAACTGCTTGTGTATTTCTTCCTCATGTTCCTGAAACTACTGACAACCCAAAGAAGCTGGAGGAATCATTCTGCTTGCTGCATGTGTTTTGTTTTGTGTTGTGTTTTTTTTTTTTTTAACTTGTTACACAAAACATTGTTTTTTCAATTTCAGGAAGTCTCTTGATGCCCTTTGGTTGATTTTGTTTTGCTTGTTATCTGGACAACTAATATTTTTTCCTGTTACGGGGAAAAAAAGATTTTCCCAAGCAGATTAAAGATGTTTTTTAAGTGTATGAATGGTGACATGGTTCACTTTCATTGCTTTGTTTATTTTTAATAATGAAAAACACCTTAATTTATCGTAGCAAGACGTCCATCCTGGAGTAAACCTTGAATTGAATTTTCACTTGTTGTTTCTGATTTGTTTGTGGCCCCTTATCTCAGGGAACGCCGCGACTGTTTTCTCATGCTTTTCTGAAGCTGTGGCACGTGACAGAGTTTTCTTCACAGCACATGGATGTCCGCTGGACAACCACAGCCACGTTTGCAAGAGGGACCGACTTTATTTGGTGGCTTTGAAGCGATTTGTTTATTCTAAACCTGTTGCAATTAGCTTTAAGAAGGCAGGTCCTTCCAGCCCTGCTATTAGAAGGATTGTTCGAAGCGACCTCATTTCTTTCTTTTTTTTTTTTTTTTTTTTTTTTTAAAGAACTGGTCTCTGTGAGTGCGGTGCAGACCTGTAAAAGGGCAGCTGAGGTACAGCTGAACAGGGTCACTTTTGGGAATGAGGACCCTGGGTACCCTGTCCCCTTCTCCTTCACAGCTGAGCTTGCTCTTCGGTGCTTTGCAAAGGCAGCAACGCTCTCGGTGCCTTCGGGCTGGTGCTCTCTTTTGGATGTGAGCAAGGCAGGGGGAAATCAGGTTGCTGAGCTTCAAAGGAGAAAGGCCAGAATTATGAAGGGGATAAGGAGGGGGGAAAAAAAGTCATAATTGAGTGTTCTGGGTATAAACCCCAGAAGCTGTGCTGTGAGCCAGGGGAGCCTGCTGGCACATGGGGCAGACCCCTGGGGACATCCCTCCCAGCCACAAACCCACGACTGTGCCTGTGGCCAGGCTGGCCACGAGGGCTGAAGCCAGCCCAGACCCTTCACAAGGCATCCACTGGCTCTGGGCAAGCCCAGACACTGCCATCAAGAGTGATGGCCCCTGCTGGGCAAATGGCTGCAAAGCTCCGTGGGCAGGAGTAGGTGGGCAGGCGGCTGGCTCCGAGCACGACAAACATCTCTGCTTGTCGGCTTACCCACCAGCCTGGAGGAAACCCCCAGGACCGTCCTGCCCACCCACAGCACGGAGGAAGGGCAGCCGAGATATTTTTCTTGGCGCTGGGAGCTCCGGCGTTCCAAGGCCTGCACGTGCCGCCTGACCCCAGTGAGCTGCCTCCTCCGGCGGCCGCCCGTCGCTTCCTCCCGCTCCGGAGGGGAGGCCCCGCTGCTCCCCCGTGCCCGTCATGGCGTTAGTTAGGGTCGTAAGGGGTGCACCTGGGCTGCTGTCAGCTGAGCGACAGCACCTTTCTTCCCAAACAGCACGGCTCCTGTCCCTGCCGGAGTCACTGGGTTTTACCTCCGCCACACATCTTTAGTAACCCGTGCAAATATTAACTCAAACTCGTACTAAGGGTCAAAAGCACAGAGAATATAAGGAAAATCTCATTTTCTGGAGAGAAACGCATCTTCTCCTCCCCTGGTTTATCTGAGTTGTTTGCCAAAGCTCCTGTAGATATTTACATTATACTCACTGCTGCAGGGATCTTTACTTTCTTAAGCCAGCCTATGCGCATGAGGCAGGTTAATTCACCCTATTTCAAATGTCCTGCAGGTAGAAGGCAAATTTAAGGAGAAAATGGAGATGTGTTTCTTTGCAGAGCTTGTGAGAGAGGGACTTCCAACATGAGAGCTTGTCTCACTCCCTAAAATGCCTGAAGGCAGGATTCAGCTTTTGCCTTTCCCAGCTATTTAATAACAAAACCGGCCGTGCATCTTGAGCAGGTGCTTTCAAGGAAGAAAACCAAAATCTGTAAGCAGGATTATGGCACAATTTCAGCAGTAACTAAAAGGATCTGAGTCTGGTGGTGGGAACAGCTGTACCAAGAGACCTCTGGGACAAACAGCTGGACCAGACCCAAAGGAGGGCTATAATTGCCGCAGTACTTTGTTAGCCACTGAAACACGCAAGTTGTACACAATCTTTTTCTTTTCCAAATGATGGTGGTATGGCTACGACTATAAGCTCTTGCAGCACTGATGGAAAAGTTCTGGTCAAGACTAGAAACATAGGGTATTAATTTCTGCACAAATGTGGGGAAAAATATTAGCGGAAGGGGATTATGGGCAAATATCAAAATCACACTGTGTCTGTCTGGGTGTGCATATGCTTGCTGCCCTTGCACAAGGAGGACATGCTGCTCCTGTCTGAAGCTGGTGACCATGCCAGACCCTGAGGGCACCAGTAAGTTGTGGTGACCCTGACCAGCCTCACCTGGGGCCTCCTTCATGCCCAGGAGCTCTATTTAATCCCGGCCCAGGGACCTCAGCCTCTTAACCTCTCAGCCTCTTAACCTTCTTGTCTTAACCTCTCTGTCAAATGCATTCGGAAACTCGTTGCCCTGTTTTTTCACTGCTGACTCATCCAGCCTTTCATTTGTTTGACCTTGTGGGAAAAAGCTGAGAAGGTAGTGATGGCGCCTGGGTGGATGGGGGAGAGGGATGGAGAGGATGCGAAGGATGCGTCCCAAGCGGCAAGCACCTCACTGGGGTCTCGTTGTTAATGCAAGTGGCTAATTAATGGGTTTACTCTATACTACTACTCATTCTCTGAAAAATGCACGGCTTGTTTAATAACAGGAGAACAAAGGTTGGGGAAGGTATGGCCAGCACTGCAGGCACATAAAAATCAGAAGGAAACCAAGAAGTTTTTGATGAGGTTTAAATGTGGGCCTTGTAACAGTGCTGGGAAATGATGAAACATCCTAGGCATCCATCATTACCCTGATTTCAAGACAATAGGTCTGAGGGCCCGCTTGGTGCAGGGTTAGGTCAGCCTTTCCTGCCAACCTTGCAGCCACAGAGAGCTGTAAGCCTGAAGAGCCCCTTGCCAGGAGCACACAAGGAAGCACCAGGGTGATGTGGGGAGCTGTGTGGATGACAGCTGAGTTGGTAATGCACAGCAAAGGGCTTTGAAGTGCAGGTCCTGCTCCCGGCTCCTTCTCTGCTAGGTGTCTGCAGCTGACTGGCTCAGAGGGATGGCTTTGCCCAGAGGACCAAGGCTGATGGACCATGCTGTTGGCCCAGCCTAGAGAGAACCCTGGAGACCTGGGGCAGAGACTTACTATGCTGCTCCCAGCACTGCTGTAGTTGCACTTGACCTGTCTCAGGTGGTTTACACTTGGTGATTACTCTCGGCCTTCTCACAGTACTGATGAACTATTGATGACTATAATCTCATGTGCTCAGTGCCACAATGTCACTCTATGCAGACAGGGAGCTCTGGGGAGTTGCTCGCCTTGGCCAGTGTTCCCTCATCTCCTTGTTAAAAGAAAAGCCTACTTTGTAATTCCTCCAACCCTCTCAATGCAGAGATATTCTGCAGTGAGCCTTGGCTTTGCATTGCCACCTTCCCAAAGGGCTGCGGAGGGGAGCCTAGCCCAGAGAAAGGCTCAGCTTTCTCATTAGGATTTCACGTGTTATTTGTGCTTGCTGTACTCTGCTGCTCACAGTAAATGAGTGACTTTGTGTAGGATGCTGGGACACTTCTAGCCTGGCCTGGCACTCAAAACGCGTACCCTGCAGCCTGGAGGTACGTTCAGTTGGCTTTTTCTTCCTATACCTCCCTGTGATTCTTATTCCCTGTGCATGGTGTTTTGGGAGATCTGGATGGAAACCTGCACAAGGTGAGCAGCTATCGCTGTTCTTCTGCCCTGGGGTAGGTAGCCTCCAGCACAGCAATCCCTGTGTGTGTTCAGTCCTGACCACAGCACCATGCTCAGCTCAGGGAGCGCAAGGGACATGTCTGAGATCAGCACTGCGTTTCCTCTGGATGAGGCAGGCAGAGCAAGAGAAGCTTTAGCCAAAGTTTTCTCTTCCATAAAAACCACCCACAGGCCTTCACAGGGGTGTATGTGCGAGTGTGTGCGTCTGGAGACACAGGACGCGTGTTCCCACTTTAGCCATTCAAGAGCAAGAGTGTAAATGGGCTCCCGGGGGAGCCCTGGCTGCCTTGCTGCTGGAAGAGACACAGCTGCAAAGCATCATTCAGGAGGAGAAAGCGAACATGGGAGAAACGGACGTTGTCTCAGACCCTTTTAAAAAGCTGATGCTATTGAACTCAGAGCTACCGTTTTCAACCTGGTCTCCTATTTTATTTTGTGGCAAAATCAGATGGCTGAGGTCATTGATCACAGCTGTACAGCAATGTCATTTCTAAGGATGCAGAGCTCTGACTTATGATCCTGTGAGACCAAGTAGAAAGAAAACCTTGACCTTGAAAGGGGGAAAAGCCTCTAAACTCTTTGACCAGCTAACTGCAAAAATAGCCAAGGGAGCTAGGAAAAAACCTACCCAAATATATTCCAGTATGTATAAATAGGCTCTCTTTTTCTCCGATGTTCTTCACTGCAAAAGGAAATGTCATGTTGAGTCAACTTGTGACCCAGATGAAAAGACATGTATTTGTTTATTTTACTTATGCTCCTGTTTACAGTGTGTTGCACTTGGTGGACATATTATTGCGCGTGCTGCTGTGTTCCAGTATCAAAATTATCAAAAATGCATTTTCATATTTGCTGCCCAAACTCTGGCTGAGGAATTATGTTTCTGGGCATCAGTCACATAAATGAACAAGATCTGTGTGTGTGTGTGTATGTGTGCGCTTGCTAACTAAGAACTCGTTGCTCTGCAAATTAAGCCTAATTATGCATACAGAATAGTTATGAAAGCCTTTCTGCTTTTTATCAGCTACATGATTTTAAGGAGGAGGAGGATATGGGTTTGCTACCCAGGCTAGCTCCAGGAAAAGTGTTTTGGTGGACACTATGCTGACATGTTAACCCTTTGTTTTAAGGTCTATCCAAGGAATATTTGGGATGCTCCTTTTCACCCTCTGAATGTGCTCCAGATGCATTTTGCAAGTAGCGAGTGTGAACACTTTGGTTGATGGTGGATTTTGAGGGCCATGGAGAGCACTTGCTGGGTTGTGGCTGGCCATCCCTGCAATGCTTGCTCTGTGGCATTGTTCCAGACTCCGTTTTCGGTGACGTATGCTTCACAGATGGGGATGCCTTCTCACTGCTTGGGAATCATCGGTAGCTGTTTGCAATGCATTACTTTATTTGATAAGAAGCTATTTTCTCACTAGCCACCTGGATGCTTCCCATGCAAACTGCACATGCGAGGGTCTATTCATGTTGGCCTACACAATGGATTTCCTTTCCATGAGCATTCTTGGAAATAAAGCTTTGCCCCCCAATGTCTGTGAATAACAAGTTTTATGGATTCCATCTAAACAAAGCAATGGTTTTAGGAGCAAGAACACTTGTTGATATTGTTGTGCTGCATTTTCCCAGCTCCAGGTCATTTTAGTGGCCCACCAGTGGGTCTAGCTTTTGTTTGAGTGTTAGCACATGTGTACAGAAGTGTTGGCTCAGGAGAAGGTTGCAGGATGGAGACCAGAGCCCTGGATTGTTTTATTGCAGGAATTGGATTAACTCATATGAGCTCATTCCCTGCTCTTCATTGCATTGTGTTTGGCAGTTCCTGCAGCATGATTGCATCTAGGTTAAGTGGCATTGTTCTGGAGTTCAGCAGGGAACAACCCTGTATTGACTAAGCATGGGGGAAGGACAAGATGATTTCATAAGTTTTTGCCATTTTTGGTACCTGTGCTTCACTTGTATGTCCATTCTTCTATCTTTGTTCTCTGCCTGAAGGTGATAATTCTCCATGTACAACAGATGGGATTGTTCTGTGAAATAGTGGTGTTTGGAGCCTGTGTGATCAACCAGGCCAGTGCAATAGGCAGAATGATTTGCCCTCTATGAACACTGGGCAGGAGAGATGCTCATCCTGTCAGGCACCAGATTACAGGCCTGCTTTGAACAAGTGAAGGACCTGTCTTGCCCAGCCATCAATGCTTATACTTGTTAGCATGGGCTCTCCTGCTTCCCACCACCTCCATTGAGTGCTTCTCTCCCTAGGGGAGGTCATGGGATAAGCAGCAGTGCACCAGTGCAGAAAAGCCTCTGACTGTCCTGAGTATCACACAGAACTTGTAGGATTACATTGTGCAAGCTCACTGAGGTCTGTATGAGCGTCTGCTGAGCAGAGCTTATACTGTACAAGCTTCCCTAGGAGTGCACTTGGAGCACTATCATTATGGACTTGGACTTCCCTGGAGAAAAAGAGGACTGCCAAGACCCTCAAACGTGTTTGGACAGCTAATGTCAAAGTCAGCCAGTTTCTGACACTACGAAATGCTGGGTCTTGCTTTCTTTGCTATCGACACACAAACACTCTTCTTTAAAAGCTGCAGCTTTCACTGAACATATTGACCATGCATCACAGGTCTGAGTACAGATCAGGCAAAAAGACTTGGTTAAAGGCCAAGAAAAATCTGCCTTGAACAGGAAAAGTAAGGAAGCTTATTTTTGACTTGCAGGGGAAAGGAACTGAAAGATCTCATTTTTTTCTCTCCTCCTTGGAACTTCTTCTGAACCTCAGTGGTGAGACTGTTGGAGGAGCAAGAATGGAGGAGGGAAGAGAGACCTTCATATATCACTCTTCCAAAAGCAGTGTTGGGTTTCTCCCAAAGATCTGGAGGAGTTTCCCTATGTGATTTGTAGCTGGTGCTGTGTCTTCTTGGTTGCCATTTTTTGTGTTGAGTGGGAGCATCTGTAGCTCTTGTAGGGTGGATGTTATGGAGGAGGTGACAGGCAACTGTCCTGGGACAAGTAGGATATGTGCGGGTCTGGCAAAGGGTGTGGATTCACTCCATGAGTACCTGAGCTGTTTATATGTACTCAAAGACTGATCGGGCTGCAGGAGGGGTGAGCTACTCCCAGGTTTGTCAGTGGTGTGAAGGATTCTGATCATCTGCCTGTTACGGTCATCTGGGAGACTGTCGTCTGCACCCACCACCTCCTGCAGCACTTGGGCCTTTGCAGCTTTGAAGCACATAAACTTATCACTGAATCTTTTGGTCACAAAGGAGATTAAATAAACTGGAATGTTTCTGTTTGACTGAGATGGAGGTGGCTGTTGAAGGTGGATAGGGCTCTTCCAGTCCTTCTGAAATTGTTTTATAAGAAGAACCTTTTTTCCACCAGGATCTCCTTCCTCCATCTCAAATTCTGTCTGTCAGCATCTCTTTCTGGGCAAGTTACAGTTCAGAAGCAACAAGAGTGGCTTCACCCATGTCATGCAGATCTTATTTTACCATTATCAGGTTGCATGCTGTACTTTTACATACCTGTGACAGCATCTAAGTGACATGTGGTGTGTGCCAGGCACTGGGAGGGGTCCGGAAGGGGTCTCCCTCCTGCCAGCTACTGGACAGGAGTTTACACAGGTTTTCCTGCAGCCATGTTTTGTGAATCTGGTCTTCTGTGCCCTGTGCACAGGTCAGATAAATATGCTTGTGGGCCAGAAGCAGTAAAGGTCCCTTCTAGAGCTGGCTGAATGATGCAAAGGAGGGTGAACCTTCTTTGGTAAAGAATGGTAAGTCATGCTTGCCATTACTGGTTTGGGCTATTCTAAGAGGAGCTGTGTGGTAAAACTCTGTCCCGTGGTAATTTTAGAAACGCTCTTACTTTCTGCTATGGCAGTAGCAAGCTCCAAGGATGTACCATCTTGCCTGTTATAAGAAACTACAGATGTAACTTCTCATCCATTCATAGAGGCTTATCTGGCTTGTGTTTAGCTAAAGGCATCAAAATACTTCTGAAAGGAAATCAATGTCATTTCCATGCTCCAGTGAGGGAAACCTGCACCTGGGGAAGAAGAATGTCAGGCACCGATACAGGTTAGGCATGGATCTGCTGGAAACAAGTTCTGAAGAGA
>JAOXNO010000041.1:25045869-25089992 GCA_028565335.1 Limnodromus scolopaceus | reverse complement strand
TCAGCAGGGGAGTTGGACTAGATGATCTCTATGGTCCCTTCCAACTCTAAAAAAATTCAGTGAAATTCAGTGAAAACTGAGGCACCAAGTGATGAAGTGATGGGTTCAAGGCCACCTGAAGACCAGTTGTAACTTGGGCAGTAGGTGCACATGCTCTTCACAGCGTGGCCTCCCATAGCCCCGTGTCGCAAACCCCAGTGCTACTTCCCTGCTGTGAGAGAAGGGCAGGGAACCGAGCGTGTCAGAGGCATTTCTGCAGAAAGGGAGAGGCAGGTTTCCTCGGGGTCGAGTACAAAATACACTCTGGCAATGAACAGTAGGTGCTGTTGCACAGGCATGTCAGAGAAAAGTCTGTTTGTGCCAAACACATTGGCGAAGTTGTTTTGCAACAGTTCATTGGTGTGAAGACACGGCCTCAAAATAGTGTCAGGAACAGAGGAACTATAGCGCTACACTGGGGACGTGCCAGATGTCTGCATTAGAGAGGAGGGTGATAGATTAGGAAGGAACATGGGTGTATTCACTCCTCCACCTTTTCCCCCAAATTTCTTTTTAAAAAAAATCCTATGGGAGAGGACACTGTTTCCCAGCTATGGGTGCTTTTCATGACCACACCAAGGTAAGGTAGGTTTGTAGTGCCAGTGGGGAAGCACAACAGAAATGCTGTTCCCCTTGGGGGCTCCCTTGTCTCTGGTGGGCATTGGAAGGTGGATGGAAGATACTGGATGGGAGATGAGACCTTTGGGCTATATGAAACTTGCAGAAGCAGGTGAATCCTGGGGACCTGTGGAAATTTCTGACCCCTTTCCTGATTGCTCAGGTGGGATCAAGGCACGCTATGGGTGAGGGGAAGGGCTGTGCAGCTACCCACTAGCCCAGCCTTGAGCACACCAGTGCCCTTCCTGTAGTGGGGTGATGTGGCTGGAGGAAGGAGTGGGGTTTAGAGGGTGCAGCTCCCCCTGCCTTCCTCCTACAGCTCTCTCTGAACACTCCCCCCATCCACAAGCACACAGTCCTCATTGGCAGTGTGATGCTGCAGCTGCCACGGGAGATCCAGGCAAATCTGATAATAGGGTGGTGGTGGTGGGAAAATAAAAAAGGCAGCAACCCAGGAATGAAAAGAGCCCTCTGTCACATGCGGGTTATTTTCAAAGGGTGGCATTGCTGTTTTCCCAGGCAACAGCAGGCTGTGAGGCAACTTGGGTGGGCAGGTGACCAGGGCGAAGTGGAGAGCTACCAGCTCCAGCCGAGATGGGGATGCTGTTTGCAATAAACAGAAAGCTCTAAGAGGAGGGAGTGGTTGCTGAGAGGGAGCTGGGGAGATCTCCATGGAGACACTTAACCTGCTGCAACGGGTGCCCTCAGGAATTGGCACTGACCGGGTCCTTAGCAAGAAAAGCGCCTGGCATGGGCACGGCAGGATGCTCGCTGCATGTACCGACCGCTGCTGAGGTGGAGCGTCCCAGGCCTGCTATTCAGCACACAAGAAAAATGGCATTGAAACGACATTAAGGTTGGGACATAAGCCATAGAAAGCCAAGAAATTAAAAAAGTGCAGGCCAGCTGTTTGCTCTCAGCAAGGGGCCCAAAGCCCTGGGAGGAGGGGGGAGCAAGCAGAGCATGGGGATTGCAGGGAGAAGACTCTGCCTTTGCCCGGACTGAGAACGCGGTGGCTTTCCCTGTCTCTGAGGGCAGCAGAAAGTACTCTCTGCATTTATACTTACTGTTATTATTTTGGAGCAATACTTGAGAGTGTGAGTGATGTGAGAATAGAGAAAGAGACTTTGCTGGAGTATAAAGGACTAGATGGTAATTTTGTGATTTGCCCTGAGGAAAGGGCAGCATTCCCTGCTTGGGAATATGGGCAATATCGATGCCTGCTCCCTGCCTGCTCTGGGCCCCTGGGGAAGGCCTGGACTAGTACCTGCAGCTGAGCTCTGATGGCTTTGCTTTATGGCACTGATGTTGAAGTTCCTCCCTCCATCTTTCCCTTTCCAGCCCTGGGGAAAGGGAGGATGTGTGCCCTGGTGTGTGTTTCACCCATTCATATTTTGGGTTCATCCTCTGCTGCTATCACACCTGAGCATCCTGTAGCCATTGTGCTCTGGGAAGGGGAGAGGGGTCTGAGGCTGTGGTTGTTCAAGGGCGAGACTCAGGCTGCTTACTTTAGAGTCTTGGAGGGTACCTGAACAGTGAGAAGACCAGACTCTTGACCCCTTCACTCGCAGCCAGCGTGCTGCAGGTACACCCATCATCTTTGGGTTCAGACACTCACACTGCCAGCTACTCCTCCTTTCCAAGCTGCAGTACTCTCCCAGACAAAGCGCAAGATTCACAGCATCAGAAGCAGGCGAGACATGGAGCAGCTGTACTCAGTAAGCCACAGTGCTTGTCCGGCAGGCATATATCTGAGCTGTGCTGCACTGGCACTTGGGACCATCCTGCTTGAAGGAAGAAGGGACCGAGGTTTGCAAGGCTGCAGTTTCCATTTGAACTGATGCAGAAGGGTGAAGGGAGCCGGCCCTTTTACCTTCTTTTCCTAGAGGTGGAACGTCAGCAATGCATACGATGAAGTGATGGTATGGGTTGTGCTGATGTGCCAAGTGCTGTGTCACACAGAGATGGAAACCACCGAATCCACCTAGCATAAACAAAGGAAACGGGGAAGTGATTTACTGTAAAATTAATACAAATGCGATCCATCTCAAAAGGGAAATGCACAGACCACGCTTCAGGGTTTGGGAAGGGTCAACAAGACAGAAGAGGGAACGGGCTGGAGAGAAAGGTTTCCTCTGCAACATTGAGCTGGAATCATCCAGCTCTGGTGTGCTCTGGGGTCACTCTTCCCGGGAATAGCGCCGCAAGTAGAGGAGGACAGCCCTGAGGTGGCTTTGCTTCACATCCTAAATGTGTCATTGGTCTCTGCCTCTGTAAGTGAAATAGAGAAGGACATGCTTCTTCCCCCTCAGGATATGTTTTTTTAACCATTTCAATGACCTCTTGGTATCAGTAAGAGGGGGCCGCAGGGACACTCATGGCCTTTCTCAGCAGATGCTGTGGTAGAGGAACCATCTCTGTGGTGTCAGTCCTTGCTTGCCTGGATCCTGGATGCACGGTGCAGGGGAGCTGCTCTGGGAACACACTCTTGTTGCGTGGGGCTGCGAGAGCCAAGGGAGCAGCTGGCTGTCTCGTGAAACCGGGCGACCAGAACAGGAGTCATTTCCCTTTTCCCATATTCCCTGCAGGAAGCGGCGGGGTGTCAGCAGGTTGCATGAGGTTAAACAGTCATATCTGAAGTGTTTCTCTGCTGTGGTGTGTCTAAATCTCTGCAGCCCCATGCCTGGCCCTGCACACTGGCTGTTGCCAACAGGAGTGTGAAGAAAAGTAAGATACATGGAGGAAAAAGAAGTAAAAATGATAAGAGAGCAAGTACAGACACTGCCTGACTCTCCTCTTTCATCCACCAATTTATTTCTCTTGAGTCAGGCAAAGTTTCTCCAGATTTATTCCAGCAGAAGTCAAAAGAGAAGTGACGCTATGAGAGAGACAACTATAATAATTAATTATAACTGCTGTTAGTTTGGCTAAATGATGTGTAAGTATAGACTGGACCATCTGCAAGACTGCAAAGAGGATGTGTTGAGGTGGGTGATGGAGGTTAACAGTTTCATCTGGCATGCAATGTATGGGACAGTTTCAAAAGGAGAAAGGTGTTGGTGTCATTTAAAACTGCTCTGGTGGAAATATTTAAAACCCATGTCTAAAGAAGTATTACTGGGTTGAGACCAAGCCACTTTGTCTCAAGATAATTTTCTGTCTCTAGTTTATAAAATTATTGGTAGCAGGAGGTAATTGAAAGAGTGGACACTTATTTAAATGTGTATAAACCAGATTGAAGTCAGGGAGGAACTGGGAGTAATATCAGACCAGCCATTTATGTCCCTTTTTTGCTTTTAACAGTAGACTCTAGCTCTTCATCATCCTTCTCTTTTCATTTCTCCCCCTCCTGCTATCCAAATTCTACAGCCCTCAGCAGCCCTCCTGCCCCATAGAAACTTGCAGGTCAAGATCACACACAAGAAAACGCCAAAACCCCGGTCCTTTTGTTGCTTTAGTAATGCCTGTGGCTAGAGGACAATCAAGTCTCCCCCTTCAAGGCATCTGACAGCCAGAAGAAAATTACTTCCCCAAACCAGCCATGACACAGCAACACAGTCCACAAAGTACTTCCCAAGGGAGTTTTCCCAGGTCTGTCAGGCGTGGGACACCAGCGGTAGATGGTCTGAACAGAAGCAGCAGTGGGAGCTGCCCCCAAGGACTAGAATGGCTTTTAGAGGGCGTTAGTCTTGACAGTCATCTTATGTAGCCCAGATGTCTGCTGATTTTCAAATGTTATCTTTGAAATCTCCAACACATCTTCATCCTTACCACTATGGCAGTCTTCTGGGGTCTTCCCCTTTGGGCTGTTATGAAGAAAAGCTCCATAGGGGGGACAGAGAGAGATTAAAGAATGACCAAATTTGAATGTATAGACCATTTCATGAGCAGACCCAAAGCCAGAGCAGTAGGCCACCGGTTCATTGGAAAGGCATGACTCAGGAGATGTGATCAGCAGTTACCTTAATTACTGATTTGCATTTCCCCACAAAGAGGCACTTTTCTGAGCTCTGGCTTTGCATATAACCTTTAAAAGTGACAAAGTTATGTAAACTAAATGATTAATAGACCAAAGAATTTTTACATTATTTTCCACTCGATGTTTCTTTTATGAAGAAATGCCAGCGACTCACGCAGGCACAACTTCTTCTGAAAATGCTGGATTAATGCCTGCACTTACTGGTTTTTCACACAGCTGGAAAAAATTCCTTGAGTGGAAAAGTCCCTGGGCAGACAGCATATATCAAAAAAGATCCTCTGTGGGTGCCGTATGAGCATGCACATCTTCAGAGCTTTTCCCAGAAGCAGGCTGGACCTGGGGAAGGTGCATTTATGGGGGATCTGGCTCTGCATCAGTTGCCCAGAGGGGCTCAATGAAGGCTGGGTCAGAGCTGGGCTGGCCTTTGCTGGAAAAGCTGCCCACAAATGTTCGCAGAGAATCTTCCGCTGAAGGCACTATTTCTCTTGAAGGACATCTCCTTCGGAGGCAACATGATCCCTAGCCACAAGGTCTCCGTGAAGCTGCATGAGGTCATGATAGAGTCCCCTGGGACTGTCTATGCCAGAACATTGCTTTCCAGTAGGCTTGTCCCTGTGCACCATCCTGCATCTGTGTGGAAAAGGTGGCATCACAGATGTGTGCTCGTTGTGTACAACACAGAGAGGTGAGCAGGTCTTGGGGTCACTGGCTGCTCTGAGCTGTGGGGCAGCCAGAGCCACAGGATGGATGTGCACTGCAGGACTGGGAAACAGTGGGATCTGCCGTGACTCTTCCTTGGACAACCAGGGAGAGGCAACAAATCATGAGTCTGGATCTGATTCGTGTCCTGCCCTGGGAGATATCTGCTGTGGGCTGCCCATACTCAAGGTGTAGGGAATCACTCCTGCCAGGTACAGGGATACACACAGACCCCATGTTTTTTGTTTTTAATTTTCACCCTCTTCTTTATTTTCAGTGTCTCCACAATACCAGGAATAATTTTGTTGAAGCATTTTGGTAGCTCCCTGACCCAAAGAGGCTTGAAGCAAAATCTGCTTTACTAGTTCAAAATAAAACCATTGCTTCTGAGGCACAGGGGAATAGATGGAAGAGGCTATCTTTAGCAGTCTTAATGTATTGTAGTCTTGTAGTGGTTTTGTTCATTTAAATGTAATTTGGCATTAAATATAATTTGTACACAGTGTGGAAAAAATGGACGCTACGATCCTTTTTCAGCACAGAGAACCTTAGATTAATTGACCCAAAATTGTTGCTTGCACATAATCTTTTATTTCCAGACCATCATATTTTCTAAAAATATACGCAGGGCCCTGTGACAAATTGTAATGTTTCCAGAGTAGCTCTTGTAATGAAGCTGAGGCGGTCTGTTGAGCAAATCAACTATTTCATCAGCCTGTGGTTATATTATAAGAAACTAGAAACTACACTATAGTATGATAAATTCACCATCTGGTCACTTACCGCTCTGCTGCTCTGTGTTATATTATTGGTTTAGGCCATGATAGTGGGATTCATCCCTTTTTTATTTAGCAGATAGGTGTTTAGTCTATGCCAGTTGTCTATGCTTCCTGGTAGACCATGGAGGCATCTTCACATAGCAGTTTAACCTCTCTTCCCCCTGCTAACACCATTTATCTTGGGATGGGATGAATTATCCTTTGGAAATACCTCTCTTTCTCTCTCCATTGACTTTAGAGAGCGCAAAGATGACTGGCCTGGACCAGCTGACAAGGTGGTAAATGGGCTTGGGCTGTATTGATATCTCCTCTGGTTCTGCGTGCAGTGCATATGAGTATGTGAATGTGAATATGTCTGTTAATATCTGTGGAGAAGGATGTTTTAAATGCGCCCAACCAGTGGGTGACAGTCTGACTGACTGTCAAAACTGAAAGCCTTTAGCTGGCAACCTAAAGGCTTTACTTAGATATTAACATAAGAGCCTGGCTGTCAAACTCAGCAGCAAGATTCTGACTATTTTCTGCCTGGGGTTGTCCCCATTTCCAGGGGCGCTGTGCACTCACAGTCTAGCTGCTAGTGGAGGGGGTTGCCTGAATAAGTATTATGGACCAAGGAGTCTGGATGCGGCCCCATTGTAGAGTAATTTCCTGGCAGTTTTCCTTTCGTTGTGTCTCTCACAGTGCTGAATATCTCTTCATTTTTCTATATTTACTTTCCTTCCCTCCTTTTGTGGAGTGCATTGTACAAGGCCCTGGTTATGACAATGTTCTTTTGTTTCAGGAAATGCTCTGAACATCACAGCAGAGCAGTTGCTGTTCGTCGTGGTGAGGTCATTTCAAGAGAAAGGTTTGGCCACACATGCAAGGTTTGTTCTGCCTGGGGATGGGTGGCGAGGTCTGGGAGAAGGGGCACACGGGGAAAGGCTGGTAAAACCTGTCCAGTACTGAAGTGTCCTCAGTAGGAGGAGTGAGCAGAGTTGCTCAAGAAGCTGATGGAGTAGATGCATTCCCTGGCAGTGTGTGATAGGGAAAACCAGATTACCTGGAAAGCACAGAGAAGAGGCAGCTTGTGCTCTGCCAGCAGTCATGGTCCTGCCCACTGGAAAAAAGTTATCTTAGTAAAAGGCAATGATCAAGATAAGTTTTCTTAAGATGTCTGAGTTTGATTCTTGCTTTCCATCGTCTGTGGGCATTTAAACAACAAAATGACTTGGCAATAATCCTTGTTCTTTAAAACCAGTAAGAGCAAGGGTGTGAACACTGGGTCCACGAGAATGCTTAACAGGAATCTCGTCTTCTGCATTCAGAAAGGCTATCTTAAGGCAAAACTACTAGGAGAAATACATGGCATGCAAGCCTGGCCATAACATGGAGGTTACTGAGCGTGTGTGCCCCATCATGAAAGGTTCCTGTCCTCAATGGGGCGTTTGTGGGAAAGCCCCACCAAGCTGTGACCTCTGCTTCCCTCCGTGCATTCACTCTGCCACAATGTCCACTTGGCTCCTAGCTCTGTCAGTAGCACGCAGGCTTTCAGTGCAGTTTAAACAAGCCATTAAATTACACAGGCCATTAAAAATGCAGAATTTGCTGTGGCGGTGGCTCTTACCCAGCCCACAGTTTCCATGAAAGGAAACTTCTGGTTTTATCGAACTGGTGCTTGTCCTGCAGAGCACCATGCAAGAGTCATCAGCCGCACAGGCTGGTTTTCCCAACAATGAACCAGACAGACACATGGATGGATCAAACTGGAGGTATGTGAACATATAATAAGGCTTGACTAGATTGAATGTTGCGTTTAACGAGACTTAATAAAGAGTAACACGTTATCTCCTGCTGCCAAGGCAGGCAAAAACTGTTCTTCCTTGTTTCAGCAGGCTAAAATATTACATCTGCAGTTGAAGATACTTTTCAGAATTTGGCCCATAGTCTTTATCTGAGCCTGTCTGCCCAAATTTGCCCTTCAAACAGGCAGAACCAGGATTCTCACCGAAGGAGGTGCATCCCACGAGCACCCTGGGAGCTGTGACCATGTAGGGTAGGATGGAGCTGCCAGCAATGCTTAATGTGAGGCTTTGACATGCAGAACCTGTCATTTTCAAGTTATAGCTAAAATAAATATATTATGATGAAGCTAAACAACAACAAAGACAGCTTCTGATGCAGCTGAAAACAAAACCAAGCCAACCCAATTTGGAGAAACCCAGGGGCTGAGGTACAGCCTTATTTGTCTGTGGGTTTTCCATCTGGATCAGAGAACTGAGCTGACATGTTGCTTCCCTATGAGAAACTTTGCCTTCCTCTGCACTCCCGACAACAGCAAAGCGAACAATGCTTCGCATTTGTTGCCAAATCCTATTGTAGCGTAGTTTATTCTTGTCTCTGTGAATGCACTGGCCTTCTCTGTACTTCCGCAGAGCAAGTTCCCTCTGCTAACAATGGCACCAGTGCCGCTGCAGGCTGCCCACCAGCAGTTTAGCACCCTGACGTCTCATTTCTTATCAGCAAGGCTCAATGGGATGATGCAATAAAAGTGTAGCTGTCCGATGTAGGGAGCCCGGGGTCTCTCAACTGCAGCTTTTCCTGCACTGGTGCACGGTGCTCCAGGAAAGCCCAGCACAGGTGCTGTCTTAGTGCGTCACCATCGAGAACCTCTTGGTGTGGACGTGGGTGACCGGTCAATACTGCACACTGGAAAAAGACCAGCTCACTCTTCCCGTATCTCACTTCTTAGTGAATCCAGTTAAAGCTTGAAATGTTTCCATCAACAGCCATCTCAAAACAGTTGACTCTCCAGATGGGCCAAGGAAGTTTATAGCTTGTTCTGATTAAAAAGTTCACGAGACCAGACAAAAATTCTGCATTTATCGCAGATGGTTCGTAAACAACAAAGTTGATTTTGATGCATCCATGGGGTGAAGTGAGATTCCCGCACAGCCTGATCAGTACCTCGGCCAACCCTTGGAGTGTTCCGTTAAACAGCTCTCTGAAATTCCCAGAGCCACTGTCTGAAACCAGCACTTCAGTGTGTGACCTTTGCAAGTTGCAGTAGCATTAGGCACTGGGCCACTCTGATGCAAGTTCTGCGAAACCTCAGGCCATTTCTAAACTTCCATATTGATAAATTTCCTGGTTCCAGTGGTGCATAAAAGAAACAAACTCCAGAAAGCCCCGCTCTGGGTTTTCCCTTGCTCTCTTGTGAATCTTAAATCCATCATGTTATTTGTTAGTAGCGCCCGAGCTACCACACAAGTTCTGTTGGGTGTCCAAGAAGAGCTGCCCACATTTCACTTGCTGATGCACTCAAAGCCCGGGAGGGACTAGCTGAAGACAAATTTCACCATAGTTCCTTCACAGGACTTCCATCACAGAGACATATTTCTTTTTTTTCTCATTGCCTGTGCATACAGGGCTTGATCACAATACATTTTGTCCCATTTCAGTTTCCTCAGGTGCCTCTTCATTGATTTTCATATTGAAGAACAGCTCTTATCTGTCCCTCCACCCTGTGCCTTTGCAGGTATATTCCATCTTTCTGCCTGCACAAAACATCTCTGATGCTGATGAGCTCACTCAAAGGAAGAGTCCTCCTGGCAAGAGAACCTTTGGGGATGTAATCTCTATGTAGAACTTCCTCTCCTTCTCTGGCATGTAGCTGATAGCCACATCTATGTGTCCAGATTAGCCCTTGTGAGCACGAGTAGCCGACACAAACAGTGACCAGTATGGTACCTAAACATCCTGAAGCGTCAAAGAGCAAAATCCTGCAGTTCTGCTGTGTGCCCACTCATTTGTGGGCTCATATAATTCAGCCACTAATGTCTTTTAGGCATTAGTGCAACATCTTTAGCCTTATCTCCTTCCTTTGGACCTTCAGGTCCTTCTCCACAATTTCAGGTCTCAGCTGTCCTGTGGTGCATATTATTCTGTGGTGTCCCTACGGGGAAGGGGTCCATAGAAGATCCTCCATGGCATATGTGAAGTTAGGTGTGATGAATGAGGACCTTACTTACTACATCCTTACCTGCTCGCCACTAATGACTCTCAAGCCTAAGTAGGTGGATGAAGAAGCTGGAACAGCCCAGCCTGAAGCTCAGGGAGGGTTAATGCAGCTGCAAATGACTGGCAAAGGAACACGGTAGTAGGAAGAGGCACAACAGTGACACACTTTTGCGTGGGGGACAGACAGGGATGGAAGTGCTGGGAGAGTCCATGCTGGGGCTGAGCCTTTGCTACCACGTCATCTTCCCTACAATGTTAGACCTTGCCACAGCTTTCAACACCACCCGTGCTGGATGACTTGAGTTCTCTGCAAATGATGAGATGGTGAATGGGAAAGCAAACAGGTCCTTTCTTCACCCTTTGTATCTCTCTTTGACATCTTTCCTCACCTTTGTCCTGAGCCTCGCCTTCCTCTGCAGGAATATCTCAGCACAGGCAGCGACACTCCTTGCCCGGCTTGGGCTACATGTGGTGTGTGAGATGTGCCACAGCCACCATCGCCTTCCTCTGGGCACCAGCTCAGCGTCAGGTGGGAGTAAATATCCCTGGGAAACCACAGGAGGTGGACAGGTGGCAAAGGGAAGTGCTGGAATAGTACAAAGGACTGATGTTGTTTGCACACATTGGAGCCTCTGGAGGCCAAGCGTACTGTGAGCACTGAGGACATCTTGTCCTCTCCTGTCCGCCAAACTCCCTGTGGGACACAGCACCTCCTCCTTAGTCCAGGGACTCACTTAAACTTCCCCTATGTCACGTCTGAAGCCAGCAGCTCTCTTGCTCCCTTCATTCATTTCTTGCGCTGCAGCATAGCACCATTGCTGAAGAGCTTTTCATTTTGGTTATTTTGGGAGTAAATAGCAAAGTATTAAAGAAGTGTTGCAGAAGTTTCCATGGTTTTTAACTCCCCCCTTAAAAGAAACAACCTATGGAAACCTTCTCAGTGGATATGTTTTTGCTAAAAAATTGCCTTTGACCAGTGTCCAAAAGAGCAACCCATGTAGAGAACAGTTCGGTGTTGGAAGTGAGAGAGCACAGAGGGCTAGGATTAGAGCTGGACGCATGATTTGTGGTTATTACCCCAGCACACCCACACTGTCTCACAGTTTACCAGGCAAGCCCAGATGTCTTTGCTTCTTAACTTTCCCCAGACAAAACCGGACGAAAAAGATTAAAAATCCCAGATCCTTCTTTCCAGCTGTGGAAAGCTTCCTTCTCAGGCTCATGTCCCACTGAACACGAGCGCTCAGATCCCTCCCTGCCTGCGGGAGCAGCGGAGCACCAGCTCGCCACTGGCCAGGAGGCGTCCTGATCTGCCTGCCTTGTTTTGGATGTGTCTCGCCGGGTGTCTGCCATATGCTGGAGTGGGCCCGTTCGGTGCATGGGTATTGCAACAGGACCTGCTTTCTCCCTGTGAACCTAAGCCGCAGTAGGAACTGAGCTGGAATTCCTCCCAGAGTTTTCCCGGCCTGCTGCTGAGCCCTAATTGCTCCCAACAGATGTCGGTACCATGGACATACACTCATGGGCAACTCCATGCGCATTTCTTCGTAAGTATTTTCTCTCAAAGTGCCTGATATTTGCTATTTATGTTGTCTGTTTGTGGTGCTCGGTGGTTTTCATCACGGGGTGTTGTTTCTGTTCCCTCGTCGGAGGAGCAACCCAGCCTTTTCAGCAGGACTTCCTGGGTTTTCAAACCTAGAAATTGGTTTCCATGAAGGTTTACACCCACAGTTTCAGTGCTGGGAAGGCTCTTGCTAGCAGGACTCAATCACAGGGCTCTTTCCAAAGAATGAAGCTGAATGCCAAACAAAACAGACCAAAAGCAAACCAAAATCCCTTTTTTTTTTTTTTTCTGCATCCCTTTCCAGTTAGGAAAGGTGAGGTTTGCTATGACCTATGGACTTTTGCAGTGTGATTCCCCTAGAACAGGCAGGGAGTCTCTCCCTACCCCAGCTTCCGTGGCTGCTGGTTCTTTCCCCCCTGGCTCTGCTGTTGCTTTCTCCTCCCAAAAATGCCGGAGACACAAGGCTCCCCCTTTTCCTCATGTTCCACCACCCAGCCAGCGCTTTCCCTCCCTGAAAGGTTAGGCGCTCTGAAGGCAGGTGCTTTGTGCACTTGGAGGGAGCGGAGCTGTGACGGACAGGAAGCCTTTTACTCTAATTAGTCTTTGCAGAAGTTTGGCATTTCTCCTCAGAGCGGTTTCCCTACTGATGAGGAGCACGTATCCAGCTCTTCCTTCTCACCTCGCACGTCCGAACCTCCCGCCGTCTCCCGCTGGGCTGCAGGGGCTCAGCCGTGGATCACGTCGTTTGGAGGAAGCAGGCAGGGGGTATGTGAGGAGGAAAACACTGTTTTCTGATGTGGGGAGGGATTTCTTTCAACTCGGCCACATTTGCGACCTGAACCTGGATCATTTTTGTTACCCGCTCCCCCTCGCCGCCTCTCGCCTTGGCCCGGACTCGCCAGGCTTTTGTCTGGTTAATCAGTACGACTCCTTCCAGGGCTTCCTGGGGGCTCTTTGGCTGCTGGGTTATGAAGACCCATGAGTTCATTGTTTAAATTAAGTTCTTCTATATGGAAACACCACTGGTTTCCCATATGGTCTTGGCAAAGCCACCATCCGCTCCCCACCTAAATTAAATTTCACTAATTGAATTAGTTACCATTTTATCAGCTGCCGCTTTGCAGTAGTTTGCGAACCCCCAGGGGCCCAGGCCACGCGCAGTCAAGAGCTTCCCTACCTCGCTCTCTCATTTATCATCGTGACAACGCACAGCGCTGGGAGAAGCAGGGGGGTGGAGAGTACCCTGCCCTTCCCAAGCATCCCAGCCATCTCCGAGCATCCTAATGATTGACCTCTGTGAGCAAAGCAGCCCTGCGCTGACCCCGGGCTGCTGAAAGGAAGCATTCTCCCCTTTGTAAGAATCCCCCTGCGACGGCGGGGCAGGCTGGGCTTGAATGCAGGAGTGTCAGAAGGGAAGCCCCACGCTTGGGCAGCGGTGCCCTGGGATGTCGCAGCTTCCATATGCCAGGGGACTAATAGCGACAGGCCTGGGCTCGGGGGACAACGCCGGCTCGTGGGCAAGAAAGAGAGAGGGGGACACGTGGAAAGGGACAGCCTGAAATGGGTCTGCCAGCGTCTGGCAGCGGAGCATGAAGTGTGTCACCTGCTCCAGCTCCTGCCTTCCCTCGGCAGGCACCGAGGGCACGGCTGTTGTTGTATCCTGGTGGGATGCTGGGGATGCGGCACCAGAGCGGGTGGTGGGTGCCCAGCAATGCCACGGATGCTTCTGGCTGCTGGACTGTGCCCGGCTGCTCAGGGCTGCGGCCACCCACAGGTGCTGGTAACCACTTGGGAAGTGTTGGCTCTCATGTCACAACTTTGGGGGGGGCTCAGGCATGTAGGAACACCGTCACCCCCTGCTTCTCAACCGTCAGGGGAGGAAAGGGATGTGCAGAAGCAGCGGGCAGGCTGGGGATGTAACCCTCTGGATTCAAACTGCAAGGAAATGCTTTCTAGGGACACATCAGCACTGCTTAATGCTTAGTGGTGTGGGAATCCCTCTGTGATGGAAGCCAGGGGTGGTAAGGCCAGCAGGGGTTAGCAGGCTGAGCTTATCAACCACATCAGCTTGTATTTAGACCCCTTGCTTGTATCAGCTTGTATTTAGACCCTTAGACCCCTTGAAGGTAGACACCCTTGCCTAATTTAGATGCTGCCAGACCTGAGTTTGCTTTGCAGATGAGGTAGAGACCCACTGGTAGTGATGATCAAGTTAGGTATCTGCAGGATGCACTTGAATAAGAGCCTCTGGCTCCTGTAGCCAAACCCCGCTGCTTCCAAGACAACCTGTCAAGTGGTGACCTGGTTTCCCTCCCTTCACGGGCATCTATGTGCTTTCTCCACCACAGAGGGAAGCCAAACTTGAGAACGAAGCTGCTACTCCAGTGTTGAGCAGGGTCAGCACCCTTCTGCCCACAGCCACCCACCCACTTGCCTTTCTGGGGCGTGCACTTGCAAACAAACCCCCCAAAAATCTGTTAAAAAATGATCAGAGCTGAATGTGCATTTCACTGAAATCTGGCTAACGCCCAACATATCATATGTCCTTGATAAAATGCCGACTCCTTTCAGAAACCCTACAAGGGTGTTTGAATATCTGAGGAAGAACAGTCCCAGGAGAACTCACCAGTCTCTCATGCTCAGCAAGGGGTTGGTGCTTCGTCTTCAGTACTAGTCACCAATTTATGCCCCCTGACCAATTCTAACGTTTCCTCATAAATCGTTGAAAAAATACATGCAGAGGTCACAGTAACAAATGAGTCAGTGCTCAGAACAGATTTCTTGGATAGGAAGTGGGATTTCTCTGAGCTGATTACCGGTTTCACCCTTTTGAGTTGTGCTGTAGCTTTTCACATGGCATTCCGCTAAGACATGTCTATTGACTCCCATTTTTCCCTCTGCAAATAGACTAACAAAGGTCTTGTATTGATTTTCAAAGCAGACCATGACTGCATTAGTGAAGTTGTGAGATGATGAACAGAAGCTGTGAAAAGTGTGCGAAAAGTCCAGCACTCATCAAAGCACTGCAAACGCAGAAGGGTTGAAACCTCAGCATGGCCCAGAGGTTTGGATTTACCAAAGTGGTGGGGATGGCAATATGGAAACGTCCCAGCTGGTGAGGGATTTGGAACAGTAACTGCAGCACCAGCATGGAGAGGAGAGTGGTGGGAGCAGGGAGCTGGGGTGGAGGGACCAGGCACCCGAGGAGGGATATCTGGCTGTGGGGTGCTGAGCAGGGGTGGTTGGGACATGAGGCACCGAGGGGAGAAGGTGTGGGATGTGTCCTCGGGGTGGTACTGGGGTGTTTAACCAGGTTGCCTCGCAAAACACTGTTGTGAGCCAGGGATGGAGATGGCCTGTGGGTCCTTCACCTCCACCACCTCCTAGGATATAATATGCGACAAGTTTAAATGTGACTGAACTTATGCGCAATCTCTGGACCCCCCAGATGCGTTGGTTTAGGCCTGTTCTGCACCTCTGCTCTCTCCCTGTCCATGCAGAGCTGGCGTTGAGCAATCCCCCAATTGTTTACTTTGCTTTTGGAAGACAATGGAAATTTACTCCAGAGCTTTACCTCATCGCTGCTGGGATGTTTGTGGGCAGCAGCATTTCCAGCACCGTTCTGGTTCTTCTTCTGTCTGGCTCCTCCTGTACCAGAGGCAGCTGGCTTTGCAGCAGCATTATTTTTTCCCCAATTTCATTTGAATCCATTGCCTCCAGAACTTATGTGAAAACTTCATTCACATCTTCTTCTGAATTGGCATGAGCCAAAGCATTAGTCATCGAAACTTCCTCTCCTCCACGCTTAACAAAAGCTCTCCTTTTCCATGGAGGAGCCCCAAGGAGCCAGGGGCTCTGCATGGGATCACATCCCCTCTCCATGTGGTGCTGACTGCGGGGCATCTCCAGGAGGGAGGACAAGCTTGCCAGCATCCATCCGCTAGCTCCATCTAGTGAGAAGACTACTGCGGTATCTGTCAGCATGGGGACATGGGGCCAGACCTCCCAGACTTCTCGAGGTCCCTGGCAGGATGGATCTTAGCTTCGCCGGGTCCCCAGGTGGGTTGTGCTGGAACACATGAGGCTGGCTGGAAACCTATGGGCAGAGAATCACTGGGGCTGGTGCTGCAGCAGAAGGTGGAGAGGAGGTATGGGAGCAGGACAAGGCATGGTCTGAGTGAGGAGTGAGCTGGATCATCTCCTGGTGGGCTGGAGGCCAGAGTGCTCCTTCCAGACCTTTTCAGGATGGTGCATTTATAGTATGGATGCAGAGTGAATCCAGTCTTTACATGGGCTTGGACCTGCTTTAAACTGGCAATGTCTTCCTGCTTCTTGGCATCACAATGCCATCAACATCAACCACTGCCTGTCAGACATAGATGCCAGCATTGGGAAGTTCATCCTCCCCCTGGACTGGCTGTTAAGGACAGAAAGATGAGTGTGGTGAACCTAAGTCCACATCATCTGCAAGAGAAAGATCGTGCTTTACTGCGAGTCTCTTTAGGTCTCCACAGGTTGAACAGTGTCCCAACCCTTTCTATAGCAGGCACAACAGGTCATCACATGCCACCACTGTACAGAGCTGTCCCATTTCCTGGGCTAAAGAGGTGTCTTTGTGCTATCCAGAGAAGACAGAGTCTTTCCTTTTCCACTGCTGGCACTCATGGCTCACCTTTTGGCAAGCCACGTCCCACCCAACTCCCCCTCTTTCTCTAAGCCTGTTAGTAGGAAGGCTCTGAAATTGATTTCTCTTTTCACTTGGCTGCTGAACCCTTTGGGTTCATCCATGTTATTTTTCCAATCTCTAGCTAAGTGCTTGAGTTTTAAGGTGATCTAATGGATCATAGTAATTTTAAATTCTGCAATAGCATCACAAATCTGAGTTTAAGATTTGAGACTGGGACGCCTGGCATATTTTTGACTGCTGCTGTTGGACAAGATAGGTGGAAGTAGGGATTTATCTGGGGTTTCCTTTGTTCACTCTGTAGCTCTTCGCTTTAGCCAGTGGATTCCTTCAGTGACCAAGATAAAACTTACCTGTGTGTTGTTTATTCCTGCCACATAACTGTTGAGCTCATCACTTTCATGGGAATAACGTCTTGAAAGATGGTAATCTGGGAAAGACATGGGAATAATTATACATTAACTTCTGGATATGATGACCTAATGTAACAATTTGGCAAAAAAAAGGAAAGGTACATACTGTCCTTGTGGTGTGGGGAAGTCAGGGTGCATCAGGAGGGCACAGGGAGGATGCACTTCTCTGAACTTCAGTGGTGGGAATCACAATGGTGTATTGAGTCTGGCTCTGCTCACCATGCTTGAAGAGGTTGAAGGAGGTTGAAAAATTACAGATGGATCAGGTAAGAGCTAGAAGAATAAAAAATCTGCAATATGGAAAACCCACTGTTCAGTTTAACATATTTTCCACTCCTTGAAGAAAGTTAAGAAGTGATTTCTTCTTTGCTTATAAAAATCTAGATCAAAAGGAAGTATCTGATATAATTGACTTTTATATTTTTTTTTTCATTTAGTCATCAAGACTGGTACACTCTGCTGGCTGGAGATTTAAGAATTTAAAGCTGGTATGTTTTTAAGAATAAGCGTAACAATCCACTTCATTTGAGCAATCTGGGGAACTGCAGTCTTATTCATAGATTACATTCCTCTTTGCAATAGAAAAAGAATCATTAATCTTTTTTTTTTTTTTAAGAGCAACATTTTAGTAATTTCTATCTCCCTTCCAAGCAAAAGCAGATGATTTATGTGTGTTTTGAAAATCATTCTGTTCTTGGTGCCTGCAGCTACAGAGGATGAGACTGTGTGACTCGAGGTCTCTTGTGGTGCTCTATATTTTGTTTCATTCCCTCTCAAACAAAGGTATTGGGTTGAACCCTTCAGCAGTTTGCAGATGAAATGGTGAAGGATTTTCCCTGTCCCCCTGCCCAGGCTGTTTCATGGTTTGGCAAAGAGGAAGCCTTGTGCAAAGCTGACGCACAGCAGCTCCTCTCTCCTGTTCCCTCTGCTTGGAGCACATACTCGGCACCATGTCATGAGGCAATAGAAAAAAATGGCAAAAAGTCATTTTTTTCTAACCAAATCAAGTCTTCCACCAGAAGGAGCAAAACTGTGGTCTTATGTCCTGTTTCAGTGTCCCTCAGGTCCTTCAACCTTGAAATTTCATTTTTCACTGTCACCCCCTGTTTTTTACCCTGCAGTGTCTCTCCTGCCTGCCTGCCTGATAGAGGAAACGCGACACATACCCTCACACTAAGAGAAGCATTGCAAGAATGGGAAGATTCCAGGAACAGGAAATGTGGTATTACTCAATAAACATTAAATAATAAACACCCCCTCAAGCCATAGAAGAAAAAAAAGCATTCATTGACCTTTTTGGTACAAAATAATTAAGAAAAGGGTGGATGATTTGAAGACGTTTGATGTCCCTCTCCAGTGTGAATACTGGATTTATTTACTGGAATGTCTAAGGCTTAAGCTGGAATGAGGGGAAGCAAGAGAGGGGCTTTCCTCCGCACATACTATGAAGGAGAGAAGTCAAGTGTCTTTGCATTGTGCAACACACGATTTCTGTAACTTTAATCGAAATGTGTGTGTTGGGCAGGGAGTCGGGGGGGAGAGCTAGATTGTGTTGATAGGATATTGCTTAGAGAAATTCCTGAAGCTCTTAACGAAAATATTTGCCATGAGGAGGGGGAAGGGTTGGCAATGAAGTCCCTTTTTTTTTCTCAAGAACTCCCATATGGAACATATTACGCTCTTGCAACATGGGATGGATAAACATTGTATTAATGATTAGATCGAGACCAAGAGCTGAATTTGTTTGCATTTGATAAAGCAGTCGTTCTATTGACCATATGTCTTTACTCTTGGGAAGAAGTAGCCGTTAAGAGAAAGCGCGTCCCTTTTTGTGAAAATGAACTGGACTGCGCGTGGAAAGGAGGAACAGTCATTTGAAGTGTGCCTAAAAGCACTGACATTTTACTTCTGTGCCAGTTTCACTTTCAGAAACCAGCTGCCAAGTTATTAGGCTGAGAGATGATCGTTTCAATCTGCTAGGGTTCCAGTGATATGCGTGTCAAACGTCCCAGGATCATCATGAACTAGGATCCAATGCAATGCAAGCGAAAGGAAAAAACCAAACTCATACACATATATAAACAGGTAAATATAGAAGTGAAGTATGCACCTGGGCTGATGCGAAGGTGCAGAAAAGCATCCAGATTTGCCCTACATGGGGATTCCAGCATGATCTCCTGGGTCTTTTCCCTAAATCTACCTTGTAATTTTTAAGCCACCGTTCTCAAGTTTTCAGGTGCTCTTTCCAGGTGCAAAATGTTGCTTGGAAGAACCACAGCAAAATCTGAGCTTCTAGCTGGCTGCCTGGGGAGGTGGCCCCACTCCCATTTGTCCTGGCCAGCTGAGTGGGGAAGGGATCCTCCCGGAGAAACCGCTTCCCGTGTAACCCAGCTGAGCTCTACAAAGGGCATGAACAAATATGTTTCTCAAGATTTTGTGCCTGGGGCTCTCCTACCAAAATTTTTAGGAACTTTTCCTCTACTGCTGAAAATAATGATTCACCTTTCAGTTGGGAAATAATTCATCAGCAGTTTTTGAGCTGGAATTTCTCTCGGACTAGTCCGTCATCAGGAAAAAGTCCAGCACTGGGCTGACAGCATTAGCAATTTTAAAATTCTACCCTCGGTTAGTCTTGTAATTTATTTTCTTTTCCAAAATGAACCATATATTCTTTGCTGGTTTTCCCATAGTATTGAAAATGTGTGGTTTCTATGGAAAATTTTCATTTTTTTGGGGTGCTAATGTTTACCCCAGGTATCGTCAATAGTCACAAACTCAATTGTGAGCCAAGTAAAGAATCTAAAGCTCCTGAGGATGAAAAATGCTGCTTTTTGATAAAATTAAATACTTTATGAGTAGTGGTAACTTTCCTAGGTTTCACCTGCTGCCGCTCAGGGATTTTCTCTTTCCCTGAATCAAAAGGGGAGAGCATTTCAAGCAGCCTGAAGGGCTGAAGAGGGCTCTGTTTTGAGTGACATCTGCCTTTCTACCCTCCAGTCTAAGGGCAAGTCTTGTTCCTCCCTTGTCCAGGAACAGGACTGACTCAATGTCAAAGAATGATAAGCGATGAAATTTGGGATAGGGTAGACCACAGGATAAAATGTGTGTGGGGGAGATTGTTGGATTGAGAACAAAACAAGACAGGGCAAAGAAAAATGGGGAGGAACGTCTACAGACACTCATCATTGCGTAGGAATCTCAGATGTGAGGCTGGAAGAGGAGGTTATACATATGGTGTGGTTGGGAAGGACACTAATTGGAGAACAGAGAAGCTCTTCAAACTGGAAAGAGAAGGAGAGTAGCTGAGGGACCTGCCAGGGCCACAATGACCGAGAAGTTGCCTTTGAGCCGCCTGAGGGACAGGGCATTCCCAAGACATCATGCTTCCTAAAAGAGGCATTGCTTTGGGTCAGAGGAGAAGAAACTGGGCATATCTCAAACAGACACATGGGAAGAAGAATGGCCAATAATTCCTCCAGAGTTATTGCCAGGGGAAACACAGGAGATGGAGGCAGATCACTTGGACAGGCATCCCATCAATGTGGGAAAAGAGTGGAAAACAGGAGAGTGGGAGAAATTTGGGTACCTGAAAGGGACGAGCCAGATGACAGCAAGTACAATGCTGACTTGCTGGGCCACTGAAACAGAACCTAGGTAGGAGCAGTTTACAGAGGACTGGGTTCAGACCTGAGAAGGGTGGAATGATGAAGAGCCTATTTTAGGCATGATGTCTGGGTGTGCTCAGGGGACCTGGAGGTCTACGGTTTCAGACCCCTGGGCCTGGAAGCGCCAGCAGAGCATGAGGGCTGCTCTTCCGTGCTGCATCTGGGAAGGCCGTTATCACTTGATTTCTCTGAGCTGGGTGTGAGTGACTGTTGTGCCACCATCTATGGTCCATAGTATTAAAGGCAGAAGGAAGAACTTGCTATAGAAGTTGTTCCTCTCTTACTGACAGCTTGCCAACTGCTTCCTACAGGAGGTTTCAATTGTTCAGCTGCAATGACTGCTAGGAAAAAAAAAAAATGACCACAAAGATTAGGAGCTGCTGCGAGATATTTTCAAGCTGTATGAAATGCCAAGGGCCAAATGGTGTCTTCTGGTGTCCTCACTAAAGGAGAGACAGGGTGTTTTACACTTTGTTTTGAAAAGGAGCTGGTAGTCAGGTCAGTGTGCCACTTGACAAAATGAATGCAGAGGTCAGATGCCAGGCAGCACAGATTGTTGGAAAAGTTTCCTATGGCTCGGTTCCCACTGAAGTTTGCAAGTGCAGGAGAGTCATCTTATGTGGAGGGTTGTGAACCGTCACTAGCTAACTCTTTACCTAATATTGTGCTGATAAATTAAGCTTGGAACAACAGTTGGGACATTTTAAGTAACCTGTGAGCAGGCAAGGAAATATAAGCAGAACCCAGCAGCTTTTCTGTTTCCCTTCTATGGTCATTTGTTTATAGCTCATTAGAGGTATTATATGATATTGGTATTTTATATATTTGTAGATCAACTCGTTGTAGAGGCGTCTCAGAAATCCTCATGACCGATGGCTGGCAGGAGACCACGTGGATGTGAGAGTTGGAGGGGAAGGGCATACGGAAGAAGAAAGCCAATTTTGGAAGACCTCTGTGGCAAAAGGAGGGATAACCTTTTCCAGGATATATCTGAGATGCAATGAGTGGTGAACACAGAGTTACAGGATCCCCACAGCCCGTTTCCAGGGAAAAGGACATTACTGCTATATCCAAAGCAGCTCCCCATCACTACTTTACTTCTGTAGGTTTTAGGTGAGTACCAACCTTCTCCTCAGCCATGGGTGTCCTCCACATACACTGGCCCCTGCTGCTCTCAGGAGATAGGAAGCTGCTTGTAGAACATAGGAAGCTGGTGCAGCTGCTGTCTTAGCAAAGAAGGGAACTTCTCTGGGGGTGCCCACTTCCATCTTATCAGAAGTTCATAGATTGCCTTTCTGAGGCGCTTTCACTGATGCTCTTCTTTGTCTTTATATAAAGCTGTTGGGTTTTTTGGGGGGAAGTAAGGAGGGGATTGGAGAATGTTAGGCACTGAAGATCTGTTACCCTTTTGAACTTGGTTTATAACATTTTAGTGTTCTGGTTTTGGCCAAAAGGCTGGAGAAAGTCACAGAGAAATCATTGTGTCCCTTTAGTGCAACTGAAGTTTACCCAGTGGCCAACACTCTGTATTGTTTGTGGGAAGTATTTTCAATTAGGTGACAGGGCAGAGGAGAGATTTTTCTGTGACCTGGAATCCAGTGTTTGCTGCTCATTTCAATTTTGTATGCTCATGCAGTTAACTGGCTCCAAATCTTGTATATTCTTTCTTGTGATTTTTGCAATAAATGGGTGAGACGGACAGGCAAAGTCAGGGTATTCAGGGACAGAGCATGTTTATCTGCTGGAGTCCATTATTGTGCTGACTTAGAGGAACAGTTCTTTTTATCCTGTATGCTGGGCATTGCATTGCAGAGGGGAATGATGGTTTAAACAGGCAAACCAAGAGACAGAGGAATTTCACTTGGGCAGTGAAAACGCTTGCCTGCATGGAGGATGTTACAGAGTTTATGGGCTAGCCAGATCCAAAAGAGAGGAACATCTTTCTGACATCATGTGGAATTATCTATTTGCAGTCTGACTCATAATCACTTAAAACTGATTCAAGACTTTCTGGTGTCCTCTGCAAACAAGTTTATACGTAGGGCTGACTTCTTTTGGAATTAAATATTTCAGGCCTGGTCTTGAGTGATTTGAACACTGAGCTGGGAAAGTGAGGTTTCCCCTTGTCAGGATGAAGTAATGCAGCTGAATAGATGGAGGCATCTGTTCACATGAGCTAAGCTAATTCTGCTATAATTTACTATTAGCACAACTACTATTGTGCTGATTAACTACTACTGCTATCCCTGGATGCTAATAGAGATTGCTGTCCACATAGTCTGGAAGTGTCCAAACAGCTGCTGAGCCTGTTTTCCAGCATTGCCTGGAGTTGCGTCCATCCTGACTTTAGCAGATAGGACAGCCTCAATTGAAACAGCTTCATCACCTTCTTGCTGTTATGTTACAAACATGGTCACTATTAGGTACGTGTATTTTAACAGTTATACCTTCTCTGTGAGGAAGCACGGGCAATTTATTGAGGAAGAATAGAGCCCCATATAAAAAGGAGTTTGGAGAAGGCATGCCCCAAAGCTTCCCTGGTCTTCAGAGTTCTCCAAGTAGAGGATAGAGAACAGACACATTTTTCCTAGAAATATTGGTGAAGATCACAAGGAAAGAAACTAGGCACCTGGTGAGAAAATGACGATTCAACCCCCAAAAAGATGCTCCTCCCCAACAGTTCCCCAGGTTGTTTCTTGCATGCAATTTGCTTTTTTGAGACATTAAAGACCACCGGATACAAATGACTGCTGCTGAGTGCGCTGGCTCGCAGCCTGGGAGAGCACTCTGCTAAGAGCCCCTGGAGGGGGACTTCCCAGCAGAGCGCTGCCAGCTCCGTGCCCTCCAGAGGAGGGTCTCGGTGGGGTACCACGCTCTCAAACAGCACTGCTCCACCGCAGGCTGGGCAAAGCCAGCGGGTGCCTGGCAGAGTAAATCGTCTTTCAGAGGCAGCCCCTGAGGAAAGCAGACGGTAGATAAAGGCTGTCCCCAGGAAGGCTGGTGTATATCAGGGTCTGTGAAATGCTTTTCCCTACTGTTTCTTTAATGTGCAGCTTGGCAGCCTCAGGATTTGGGATCCAGTGAAGCATAGCTGAGGGGTATTTGCAGTGGGCACTACACATCTACGGTATGTTTGGTCTGCATGGATTTAACAAGCTCTGTAAAATAGATTGGTATTGTTTACATCCAGGTAAAATAGACCAGTATTAAACTCATGTGCATCACTCAGAAATACTGTTGTAATGTCAGGGTAATATTTTCTTCTCTTGTTACATGTGAAGGGATTACTTTGGCTCTAAGATGAGAGAGCTACGGTGCAACAACCTCAACTGTGTTTGCTTCTGGCTGACAAAAAGCGTCCCTTTTCTCTCCTCAGATGCTCTGATCAAATCAGAGTTGGAACCAGATTCTCTTTGCTTAGTGCTGTTTCCAGCCACCCATGAGCTCCAAACCCAAAAAGTTTAAATCTGGTGGACAGCGTGTGTATGCGTGTGCATCTCTTGCAGCTCCAGCATGGTGGAGGGAGGCTAGCAGTTCTGCTGAGGAGCTCATTCATGAGTGTCACAGTTGTGACAATTTGTATAACCTCATTCATGACCACAGATTAGGATCCAAGAAAGGAGTGTTAAAAGCTACAGTGCACTGGCTTCCCAGGGTCAGCCCTTTAGGGAATATTTTGCAAGACTGCAGTTAGTGAGATGTTCCTAGATACTTTAATCCTAATCTAACTGCCTGGGAGCTCCTGAGTGTCCTCAGCACAGACAGATGCGCGTCAGGTTCCCAGGATGGCAGTGACATCTTCATCAGGGAGCACTGGGGACAGAGGTGTGTGAATCATTAGCAATGGGGGACAACCCCAGTCCTAATCTCTGTGGGGGACCTCAGAAATCCCTGAAACACAGAAGTTTACATGGGGTGAAGAGCAGTATTCCTTATGGCTATTTTCCCCAGTGAAAAGTGCAGCAAAATGTAATATATGTGGACGTGTGAAAGGCTGGTGAGAGCGCTTATCTCTGGAGTGGCACATAGCAGTTCTGCTGAGGTGGATATATTGCTGTCATTTCTCGTTGGCTGATACCGGCACCCTGGCCATGGAAAGGCTTCTTTGTGGTGCCATTATCTTTGAGTTCCTGAAATCGTTTGTGTGTCTGAGCTGCTGCAAAGACCCTTTGTCGTCCCCGGCCAATTGCTAACAATAATAACATGTAAACAAATACCATTCCTGTAAATCAGCATTTAATTTGTTCAGTGGAAGGAGTTCAGGGAGACGGTAGCCTAGAAACAAGATTTCATAGGAAGGCTTCTGCGACTTCATGGCCTGACCATCTCTGGCTCTGCAAGTGGCGTGCTGAGCCCATTGGGAAGAGTGTGTGCTGGTCACTGGGCGCCAGCAGTGCCCAGAGGGTCCTGGCAGAGGGGACCCTCTGCCCACGCAGTATGGGAACTGCTCAGCCACAGGTTGCTTGGCGGGAAGCTCCCCAGAAATGCGCAGGCTTTTTCAAGTCCACTTGAGGGTCACACCATGGGGTGCCGGAAGTCTCCTTGCCTTGTAGCTACAGGGCTTACGGTGGCTGATACAACTACCCCGATGTCTGTGTGGTGATGGCTGTCTTTGGCACCGTGGAGTTCAGGGTGTGTAGATACAGAAAGACATGTTTCATTGAAGATGGTAGTACCAGCATCCTACAAAGCTCTGGCTGAGTACTGCACTCATTCTGCTCGTTTCCCACTCTGGTTTTGCACCTGCGTTGTCTCCATCCTGGGGCTGTGACAGATGATGCCATGGCACCTCCTGTCCTTTCCTCACTTGTGATGAAGGCGGAGGGGAACTGCCTCCCCCACAGGAGATGATTTTTAAACTCTGTGTGTTTCTATACTGTGATGGATGTGGATATGGACACAGACATGGATACACCAAGTGTCACTGAAGAGGATTCCCTTTCCTTCTCATTGCTTCTGACTCAAAGAACATGGGCAAGAGAGAAGTTGCCTGAACATGCAAAAGGCATTTCGTGGGGAGGACACGGTATGGTTCCTTTATGTCGTACCTCCGTTCATCACCACTTATTTCCAGACAGTCCAAATTCTGTGGGCCAATATGACTTACCTTTCCCCGTGCTCCTCCTGTGCTCTAACATGAAGAAACAAGAGGGAGTTCTCACTTCAAGAGTTATTTCCAAACTGCTGTATTTTCTTTTCAAAGGCTCTCAGTAGAAGCAGGGAACAACTTTCTGTACGTGTCAGCATGAACTAGAACACTTCCTAGCTTGACCTGCTTCCAGCAGAGTAAACACAGATGCCTGAAATGTGAGTTAAAGATTGTATTCTGCACATATAAATAATCTCCAAACCATGGTAGTAAAATAACACAGCTGTGTCCTCTCTAGAACTGAAGGAGTCAGACTCTCGTGAGTAGATATACTGATTTAAGTGGCTCCTTCTCTGGTCTTCTGCTTTCCTGAAAGCTGTTTTTTTTTTTTGCTACAGAAAATCAACACAGTCATCACTTCTTGGGCTTGGGGGGTTACAGTGTGCTGCTTTGTAGTGCTGTCTCTGGGAGTTGTTGGCTGCTCCCCTGTGCTGTACCCTGGGTTTGCGTTTCCTTCCAGGCTGTGAGTGCATCCATGTGGTCCTGTACCAGAAGATGCGGTGGATTCCCTTGGACACGCTTTTTTTCTGTGCTCTGGCTGGTCCAGAGCTGGATGCAGCCGTGTACATAGTGTCCTGTGCCCAGCCTCCTGCCAGTTCAGAGCAGGGTTGCCCCAAATGAGGAGTCCTTTGGTTCAGTCAGTGAAAGCTGCGATGGAGACCCTGTACCCTGGTGCCATGAAGTTGAAGGTGGACTTTGGCCCTTGCTGTCAGAGATTTGGTGCAGGTTTAGCTCAGCTGGCTTCAGCTGGGTTGCTTCAGATATTCACAGTGGTGTTCAAGAGCCAAACAAGGTTTGTAAAGCAGCTGGATCTCAGGAAAAGGCCATTTTTTGGTAGTGTCTGAGGGGCAGGTGTACTACAGGGCCTGGGGCAATGCTGACAGCACTGCCTTATGTTGCTGCCCTGAAGACCCTCTGACAGGGAGGAGGAAGAGGAGGGAGTTTCAAAGCTGGCAGATAGTCAGTGCCAACCCCCTCGGCTCAGCCAGGGTGCTGCTTTACTTGCCTCTTATCTTTATGTTAATCTCATTTTATAATTTTTATAGTTAGGAAAAGGAAAATAGAACCTCAGAGATACAGAACACCCTGAACACAATATCCAGGCAAATACACCCTTTTCTGGCTGATGTAAATGCAGCTTCTGGTGTTAGTTATATCCAGGATCTGATCTTCCTCCACGTCAGCTCCTCATGCTATCTGCAAGAAATATACATCTTGATTTACACCAGTGCATGAGAGATACTGTCCAATGAACATGGCACTCCGTTTGTAGGAAAATTTTGGCCTAATTCCCATTTCGTTATTTTCCAGAGTCTCCTGGCTGTGGTGAAATTGCACTGAGTTGATGCAAAGAGAAGGAGCTCTTTTGTCAGAGCTGCATCTGCCAAATCGTAACGCACTTAATGGTCCCTGAGTTTCAGCATAACAGGGGAAATTCCCCCAAGTTTCCTTTACTACACTAGCGGAAGGCAGTCTCACAGATTTTCACAGGTTTGGAGAATCCTATGAGCAAAGAATTTACTAGGGAAGAGAGAACTCACGAGATTTCAGAGGATTTTTTTATTGCTTGCTCTTTATAAAACTCCCGGGGTTTCCCTAGTGGTGTCATGAAGGTCAGCCCATGATGCTTTCCTGGCTTCTCATTTCTGTGACTCCCTCTCAGCTGGGTGTGTTGAATCTACAAGCTGCAGGTAATGCAGACCTCTGGTGGGGCTGCTTCCCCTCCCTCCCGCTGCCCCTGGTGGGTGCCTCCCCAGGCCCTGGGCAGCCTCATTAGGTAGATGAAGGCAGCTTGAGAGCCAGTGGTTTGACCCTGGGGGCTTCTCCTTGATGAGACACACGTCCTGTGGGCACCTCACAGACCATGCAGAGGTGTGACACGGTCGCAGGCAAGCGTCCTCTTCAACGTGGAGCTGGCAGCCAGAGCCCACTCACAGCACACGCATGGAAATTGCATGCTGGAGTTCCCAGTCTGAGTGTAGGTGAAACACCCAGTGGGATAGAAGCTGCTTTCTCTTCTCTTGGATTTGTCTCCTTAGCTTTAGGCGAGAAGATTTCAATAACAGAGCACCTGGCTGTGCTTTGCCACGGATAATGTCGTATTTACAGGAGAAAGGAATTGTGCTCCCATCACGGGCACTTTCAAACAGGAGAGAGAGTTGGGGTTGTTCAGCCTGGAGAAGAGAAGGCTCCAGGGAGACCTTGTAGCAGCCTTCCAGTACCTAAAGGGGGCTACAGGAGAGATGGGGAGGGACTCTTTATCAGGGAGTGTAACAACAGGACGAGGGGTTTTAAACTGAAAGAGGGGAGAATTAGACTAGATATCAGGGAGAAATTCTTTCCTGTGAGGGTGGTGAGACACTGGAACAGGTTTCCCAGAGAAGCTGTGGATGCCCCATCCCTGGAGATTTTCAAGGCCAGGTTGGATGGGGCTTTGAGCAACCCGGTCTGGTGGGAGGTGTCCCTGCCCACGGCAGGGGGTTGGAACTGGATTATCCTTCCAACCCAAACCAATCTATGATTCTATGAAATAGTTTCTGCAGCATCATAGCAATCTTGCCAAGCTGCAATAATCCTTTTTACAGTCAAAATTAGTTGATAGTGACTCTCAAACTATTGCAGTTGCCTTTCCTGTGCTCTCCACCTGATTATCTGACTCCTGCACTACAGGCAGTCTCTTTTCACCTCTGTTGGTGTGAAGAGCAGTTGTCTCTACTGACATTTTTCAAAGCACTATCTCAGAAGTGGATGTCTTCATGGATGTCTTTATTTTAGCTCAGCTGTGAGCCTTTCATTTTGCTTTGATGGGAAATTATGCTTTTCAGAGAGTGGGAGGTTGGCGTGTGCACTTGGCAGGAGGGAAGTTCCTTTCCTTCCTTCCCTTTTCCCCCTTTCTTCCTTGAGATGAATTTTTTTTAGTCTCTCTTAAAAATGGCTTTTTGTTTACTCACAGCCTTTGCTCACATCCCTTCTTCTTTCAGCTGCAACTCAGCTTTCTGCATCACAAGTTTTCCATGCTGGAATTTCCTAAAATATCTGGGCAGAATTTCTGAGGAACACAGGAAGGGGAAATTTGGTCCCCTTAATATACCATAAACAAAACGCAGAGAAAATCTTTTACCATCATGAGCGAACAGCAACAGCCACTCTACAATGAAAACACTAAAGACATGTTTTTGCTTAGTGGTGGACCTGTAAGGCCAAGATGATGACTTTCTGTCCTGGGTTCCTCCAGTGGCTGCTCCCTGAAGCCAGCTGAGTTTCTGTGCATTTCTCAGACCCCCTCGGGAAGGCAGACCCTGGTGGCGGCAGCAGGCGAAAACCTGAATGAGCTCAGCCCCTTCCCTGCCTGACCCGAGGGGAGACACAGAGTCCCAGCTGTGTGTCACAGTCTCCGTCACTGTGGAAAAACCGAAAGAGGGGAAAAAGGGGTTTCCTAATGGTGAGCTGTATCTGAACTCCGCGGTTCTTGGTAGTGGACCTCACAGTGTTAAACAGGAGAGCCTGTACTCGAAGCCTGAGGGTTTGTTTTAGTTTGGCTCATTAATCTAACTGAAGCATTGCTGGCTTCAGCCACCGCAAGGATTAAGTGGGGCAGCAAAACAAACGGAAGCCTGAATATCTGCCCAGGTTATCAGCACCTCCCTTCCACCAGCAAACACCCTGGGACTGGTCAGTAAGGAGGGACCCTAACCCCTACTCTTTTGTCTGACTGCTTTATCACTGAAACTCCTCTTTGGGCTCTTATTCTTGGGAATATTGATCAGATGGACACAAAATACACAGAAATGAAAATAAATCATTACCTGTGCTGCCAGCCAGAATTGAGGAGAGACAGGGTGGTTTCTTAGTTCATCCTGATGGTTCACTTTTTTTTGCTCTTGCATAGAGACTTGACAGTGCATCATGACCTGAATAACACCAAGTATAAGATATGTAGATAAAGCACACGTGCTATAAGGTTATTCCTGATTATTTTACCCCTGGAGCTCTTGTTTCCTTATCAATGTTCAAAAGATTTCATTTTTTTCAGACTTGCCCTTTTACTTACTGGGAGGTGATTTTTAGTGTTTGCTTCTGGGTGGCTTAATTCAGCTAGTTCATTTTGACTCTGTTCATGGCCAGTCCTCTATGTGATTCAGGGCTAAAGCTCAGACCTCGGAAGGACAGTGTGCTTTTAAATTGGTGAGCCTCTACTTCTCTCCAAGACCCGTAGAGATGTACCAGAAGTAACTGTGTTAGTACCAGTAGGGTTACACCCATGCAAAATAGACATGAACAATGGGGACTTGGGCTGTGCAATGACCAGGAGTAATATCTGCTGACCCTCAGGGTGCAGTTTCCCATTTAGACTTAATCTGATTTGACCATGGGCTGCTGGTGAAAGGGGTGGTCCTGCTCTTCCTGCCATACTTTCTGGAGCCTCCCTTGCACTGGAAGTTGTAATCCTGGAGGCTACAGAAAGAACGGACGGACATTTTTTCTTTTTTTGGTAAATTAGTTTTCTGCCAGATCAACAAGTGAATCTGAATCACGCTGCCACAACAACACCCCTATGTATGATGCAGGAGATCACCAGGTCAGCTGGCAACCTGCAGTTAGACTGGATTAAGGGTAACCAGAAAACAATCATCTGTCTTCTACACCCATCCTTTATACTACAGCCTCTTGGGAACCACTCCCAACTCCAACACATGGGTTTGTGTGAAACCATCAATGTAACAGCACAAAACAAGTCCTGCAGAGGATCAGAGCAAGGCACCAAGATCAGTCCTGGGTCTCAGCCCACACCTGTGCTGCCCACAGCAGTTGCCTCGTCTGCAGTTCCCACGATCTTCTTCCAGCTGCAGTTCCACCCGGGGCCCACCACCCACCAGACAACACTCTTGAAGGAACCTGGGGCACTTCCACAATCTATTTCTGCTTCAGCTGTGGTAGAAAAAAAAGAAATAGGTGCAATAATTTTGAGCCTCTCCCCTCTAGGTCCCTGGGGATGGCTGTGGAGATGACAGTGGCCCCCTTGTTCCCTGAGCTGATGTACTCCTGTCAGTGATGTGGTGTGAAAGGGGGTTTCCCCCTCGGCTCTGCTGCTGCCTCCCTCTTCTGAGCACTACACTTGCACAGCAGCCCTACAGCATCAGCCATCCCCGCGGATGGTTGCCACCCTGCTCTCATTGAGGCCACGTGTCACGCAGCGCAAAGGGCTAATAGCTGCAAGAGAGCCACTGCAGGTGCACAGAGGCTCGTGAAAGGGTAATGGCAAGGCAGGTGCATGCACACGGGAGAACCAAAGGGATGGAAGGGGCCTCCAAGCAGAAGACAGAGCGGTTCAGACACAAATGCTGTAATTCCAGCAGCCGGTTGCTTTAGGGATTTAGGCAGTGTATTTTCCAAGGAGGCCTGTGGGGCTCATTTGCAAAGAGGGGCAGGCAACTGTGACCCTTTGAGGTGTACGTGTGCTCTGCAAAGAAGAGACATGCATGCTCGGTAACACAGTTTGCAAGTAGTAAGCCCTGATGCAACAGCTCCTGGATGTTTTTCTTTGCTGTTGTTATGCACTCAATCGTCCATTTACGTTTTTAAAATTCAGCCTCCTGCGTTTCATCTCTGACATGGGTTTCTTCTCAGGTTAATTTCCCTCTGGCTTCCAGGAGAGCGGGATGTGACCCCTCCTGACATTTGTTTAGTGAGTTATGCTCGCCTTCCGGAGAACACAAACAAGCTGTTGGACTTCCTCCCCTCGGCTTTAGCTCTGGTCCAACTCCTTGCTGCGCTTGCTCTGGCCTTATGCCGATACAACGGAGATTGGTGTTGGGCTTCTCGAGTTCGGCTTGCGAAAGTGCCTATGTGATTCAGAGCTGTCCTCGGTTTTCAAGAGGGGCTTATGGCCAACTACATGAAAAAAAATGTAGGTGCGTAATCCCCTTGATTTCACTCAAAATGAAGTATCTGTCTTTGAGGGTCTGGTCTTAATCATTTGAGAAAATCACTTGGATTTACGTCTGTAAATAGTGAGGTAATTTCTAAAAATAAGCTTATAGTCCAAAGGCACCCAGACATTGCCAACATTGTCCCTCCTGTCCCACCCTACCCAGCAGGTAGGAATTTGAAGACTATGATGAGAAAAATAAAAAAATTCCATTTTGCAACAGCCAGACCTGAATGCAATGACTAGCGAAACCGTAAACTCAGCTTCCCAATGATATTTGGAAACGAAAATGAAGCATCCTCCTTGTTCATGGGAACAGAAATTGTATTCACATAACAAAGAAATTAGGTAAGAGGAAGTATATTGAGGAACTCAGGAAGTGAAAAGTCTTTCATTGCTTTATTCTTGCAAGAGCTGATACAAAGCAACATGATTAGTTGATTCTTCGGCAGCTTCCTATTTCCATCACCAAACTGCTTTAATCTTCAAGGTACGGAACACTGTGTTTTTCTGAAGTTAATCTGGAAGAACCTGATGCCTCACAGTTTGTGTCCAACTGCGTCGTGTGCACAGGTGTAGTATGGAAGATCTGGTGGACATTAGGTTTCAGTGATATCTTTCACTGCCCCTCCTTGCTCTCTTATCTTTTCATCTAACCCAGACACAGCTTCTTTTGGCAGAGCTTTTATTCCTTGCATCTTCCCTGTTTATTTCAGCAATGCAGTGCTTGCCCATGGGATGAGGAGCCTGGTGATGCGTTACATCTGAGCATCCCAGCTTTAAGCCAGGCTGACAACACAAAGGCCAGAATACTGGACTATTAGTCCTGAGTAAATTAATTCCACTTCTGGAAGTGGATTACAGGGGTAGTCCGACATCACTTTATCTTCTCTCAAAGAGATATAAATGTTTGAACTCTTCATCCCTTCTGGTGTCCACAGGTTGTGGGAGGAAGGGCCCCTGTACCACACTGGCCATCTGTGCCCCTGTGGAGGGCACTACACAGACATTTGTGATTTAGGGCAACAAAGCTGGTGAGGGGTCTGGAGAGTAAGTCTTGTGAGGAGAGGCTGGGGGACCTGGGGTTATTCAGCCTAGAGAAAAGGAGGCTGAGGGGAGACCTTCTCGCTCTCTGCAACTCCCTGAAAGGAGGGTGTAGCCAGGGGGGATTGGTCTCTTCTCCCAAGTCACAGGCGATAGGACAAGAGGAAACAGCCTCAAGTTGTGCCAGGGGAGGTTCAGATTGGATATTAGGAAAAATTTTGACATTGAAAGAGTTATTAAGCTTTGGAATGGGCTGCCCAGGGAAGTGGTTGAGGCACCATCCCTGGAGGTATTCAAAAGGTGGGTTGACATAGTGCTTAGTGACATGGTTTAGTGATGTGGTTTTTTGTGATTTATTTTTTTTTTATCAGAGTTAGGTTGATGGTTGGACTAGATGATCTTAAAGGTCCCTTCCAACCTAGACAACTCTATGATTCTATGATTAGGAATGAACCCTGCATGAATAAATTCAATTTTACATCCCTGGTGGGTGTGCCACTCTCTGAAAGCTAAGCAGCCTCATGACCCAGGCTGCACATGCCAACTCGGAGAGATGCTTTGGGAGGCTTGGGATCCCTCTCCGTTACTCTGAGCCCCGCTGGGCAGAGAAGACCAGCACGTGGCAGTGCCCTGCCAGCACAATTTGCTCTTGGCAGGCTGGAGACGGTGCTACAGTCAGGTCCTCATCAAGGAGAAGGGAATCAATCTTTCAGGCCCTGTGCATGGCAGGGTGAGGCTCCATCGTGTATGCACCTACAAAGCTGGTGTTCAGAAGGACCAGTCACCTTCAGTCTTCTGGCCACCTGCTCCTGCACTGAGGTTAGTTTATATGCAACATATACCCCTGCTTCCACCTCACTGTGGATGTAGGCTGAACATTTCCTTCTTTACGGTGGCTGTAAACAACAAAATGCTACTGGTATGGCTGGCCTCAGCAAGTACTATATGGAGCTCCATCCCCTGACCACCTCCAGGGGCTTCCCATGGCTGGTGGGAAGGGGAGTTTGCCTGGGATAGGTGGCTGCAGTCAAAAAGTTCCTGGAGCGGAGCTGAAGAGCAGTCACCAGTGTTTCCATCTGTGCATAGCTCTTCCCTGGAAAGCAGGGGTTCCATGGCAACAGGACAACACATGACAATAAGGATATTTTTTGTTGTTGTTGTCAAAACAACTGTCTATTTCTAAGGTGATTTTTAATGAAAAGTGTTAATTAACTTTGCAGTCAGAAGGGTGGCGGATGTCCTACTTTCTCTCAGGTTATTTCTCTTTCCTTCACTTTAAAAAATTAGGAGAGAGGGAGGGAAGGACAGGAGAGCCAGGGCTGCAGGTGAGGAAGAGTGTGAACAGAAATGTTTTCAAAGGAGAAACTTTCTATTTAGCTTTCTTCACTGTATTTTGTAAAATGAAGGCATATTTCAAATGGAAACACTAATTCAAAAGGCCAAGCAACCTGCTCTGCACGGACAAACTGGCTCCATGCCAGGCTGCCTCTGTAGGCAGGGACCCAGCCTGGCACTGGCAATGCGTCTCCTCCCCATCCACACCTCCCTTCTAAGAGGACACTGTCTAGACGATCTCTAGAGGTCCCTTCCAACTCTGACAATTCCGTGATTCCGTGGAAGTTTGAAACCAGCCAGCTACAACAGCTTCCTCTGCTTGCGGGTTCGCAAACCAGGCACCACTCCATTGTACAAAACAGGGAGGCAGCGAAACAACCCCTCTCCTCCCTGCGTGCCCCTCCTCCCCCCCCACCCCGGGAAAGTTTAAAAAAGACCTTGCTGTGTAAGAAGAGCCAAGCCAACATGAGGGTTCCCCTGCTAACCGCAGTCACCTGTCCCCGCAGCCGGCAGCGGCAGGACCGGGGAGGGTGGGTGCGTGGGTGGGTGCTAATCGCGGGGTATTGTGCAGCCACCTGGTACAGCAGTGGAGAAACCCCCCCGTCCCCGCGGGCTCCTGCCGGTGGGTTTCACTTCACCTGCTTTACTGAGACCCACTTGACTACTTAACGCTTTCCCAGCATCAAATTTGAGAGGGGTTTCCAGACCATTTCAGATGGCAGAAGGGGTTTGAAATGACGGGTTTCCTCACATCCATCCTGTTTGGACTGTTTCTAGTCGGGAGTCTTTCCTGGATGAATCTGAGGATAAATTTGATCGAGCTTAACCCAGGAGTGCGGTGGTTGGTGTTGCTCAGCCAGCGGTGCTGATCTGTGATGAGTTCTGGGGCTCCTGCTCCATGTCACATGGGTGGCACCGGCTGTGCAGCACCTTCTGACTGCAGAGGGAAGATCCTTTAGAAGCAGAATATCCACAACATGGGACCAAACCACTTGCCCCAAAAATCTGATACCCCCTCTCCAGCAATGACCAGTCATGCTTCAGGAAAACATCTCCACTTAATCCCCCCACTGCCTTCCCACAAACCAAACAACTGGCTGGATGTGAAGGTGGTGTGACCTGCTCTCCTGGTTCCCTGGGCTTGGTGAGCCCCAATGGAGTGTTGGCAATGGTGGGACAGGCAGGAGCTGGCCCACCTAGCCCACCTGGCCAGTGCCACAATGATGTGCCAGAGAGGGCACAACAGGAGTCCTGTCTCCCAAAGGTTATCAGACTTGTTCCTGAAGTGAGGCGTTTCATCAGCCTTATTTTTGCTGGCTTAGCTACTGCACAAATGTTATGACTTTCTCATAGTATTTTGGTACTTTCATTTCAGGTGGCAGCTGAGATCGGGAAGTGTGGCAGTGGATGGAAACATATAAACCCCGGCAGCTTTAAAGGCAGAGCCTGAAAATGGGATAGGTGTCAAGGCAGGTTAATTTTACAGCTTGCTGGTGTTGGCAGCATCGCTTTCCCTATTCCCAGAGCCACGCACCTTCCCTCTGACCTCACCGACGATGCTCGGCTACTTGCAAGGAAGTAAACAAAAGGGACTCATGGGGACTTTGGTTCCATAGAAACAGCAGGGAAAATGTCCATGCGTGCCAAGTGGAAAAGGACTAAATCACTGGGGAAGGAAATTTTATTGTCACAAGTTCAAAGGGGATGTTACAAACAAGAGAGTGGGGAAAGGAAAAAAAAACTAGAAAAAAATGGGAAAACTTCAGAAAGCAGCCCCTGAAGTCAGATCGCAAAATACTACTAATGAAGCCTTGCCTTAGAGCAGTTGTCAAATATGATGTGGTATTTACATCAACAGTGACTCAGGCAGCATTAACTACTTCCTCTTTAAACACAGCAGGACGCTGCCTGCCCCCTCAGAGATTTGTGGATCCTAACCCTGCAGATGGATGGATGGACGGACCCAGCGCTGGTGGATGGATGGGAAAACAATGCACCAGGCAAGGGGACGGGAGAGCACGTGGCCCCGTTAGCCACGGGTCCGTGTCAGATAGGGTTTGGTGTGAGGGAAATAGGTAAACAGCCCTATAGTTGTGGTGGGGTTGAAAAGCCCTGTGACTTTTCTGCACTGGGAGGGGGGTCCCTGGCCAGGTAAAACACTCTCCTGGTTCCTAGGCTGACAGCTCTTGCCGAGCAGGGGGCTCACTGTGGTCTGATCCCGGGCTGACGCGCTGCCAGCAGTGCCGTGGGGCTGGGGTGGGATCGCTCTAAGCTATGCCATCTGGCCACGGTCCCCAGGGCCACCCCAAGCGGGGCGTGCTGGAGGGGAGCTGGCGCTGCCAATGCCCCTTTCCATTCTCTCGCGGTGGGAGGGATGGCATCGGGGTTGTCTGGCGTGGGCTGTAGGAGAGTCCCGGCTGGGCTCCCCTGGGACACCGCAGGCCTGAGAGTTTGGTGGTTTGATCGCATCCTGGCAGTGGCAGCATTCAATAATGCAGATGTGAGCCCCTAATTTGTGAGGAGGGGAGAATATCCAAAGGTTCAAAAGGGGGAATAGCTGAAGACTCCGATAAATATCACTGTAAGCCGAATGCAAACAAGGCTTTGGATCTTTGAAAAGGAGATTTAGGGTTACAAATGCAGAGGGATGGTGTAAGTTGGCCACTGGATCATGTTTTTATTTACTATTGCCTCCTCCAGCTGCGGAAGCCTATAAACGTGGGAGCGGCAGGACTCCGTGATTCACAGGACAAAGTTGCCACTACATTTAAGTGCCACTGGTGGCAATGGTTGCATGCACCAACTTGCTTCATGAAGGCTGAAAAAAAGGAAGTTCTCATACTCCTCATCTTCCTGAGGTCTTGAAAGGCGAGACAGCCGAGCGCTGTGAACAGGAGGGCAGCCCTCGGGCAGGCTGTGCCCTCTGGTTTGTGGAATAGCATTGCCCCGGGTACCTTTTTCCCCCGAGGAGCCCTCAGCTCTTCACACCCCCATGAAGTGGTGACACAGTTTGTGCAAGGGGTCAGCAGGGAAATAAAACACAAGGTCCCTGCCTCTTCTGTTGCCACGTAACTGCCGGTGCTCATCTGAGCTAGCCTAGAGCAGGCTTTTGAAGCAGTAATTAATTTTGATAAAGCTGCCAGAGTAGATTGCTCCTGCTTGCATCACTCTGGTGACAGGCTACAGAACCTGAGAGTGCCTCAGTCTAGTTTCTGAAAAAAACCCCAAACTCTACAGCTGATCACGTTTGAATTGGCTTAAAGGACACGATGCCCGGTTGGTTGCAAGCTGCAGCGGGTCTGGGTCACAGCAGCAGACTCCATCTTTGCGGGGTGAAACTCCACCGAAAGCTTCTGCACCCCTGTAAAGCAGCTGGTGTAAAGCAGGAGGTGTGCTCCTGCTTACGTATGTGCAAGTACCTGTGGACACTCGCAGAGGGGCCACAGGAATAACTTTAGCAGCTCCTTTTGACCATCGGGCTCAGAGATCCTTGATTTGGGGCTAAGTGCGCTGCGAGTGGGAAGATATATTCCAAATCCTTATTCATGCCAAATTCATTCTTCTTTCACCCGCAGTGCAGAGTACGTGACTGAGCTTGTTATCTTTGCCTCTCAGATGACTATTTGTTAACATTACTCATTGAAACTTTGTGGTATCCCAACACTCTCCATAAGGATCTCTAAGAATCTCTACCACAGTGTCGAAAGCATAGGCATGTGCTCTGCAGTGCCAGACTCTTGGAAGGTTGTTTTAACAAGCTCCTGCTTTCAATTAGCAAGTAAACTCCTTGGGGCACGAGTCTGGCTTCCCGTTAGTCCTGGCAGGCACTCTGGTACTTTATAAACAAGCCATCCTCATCTTTCTGTTCAGGTTGGCAAAATCCGAAAGTGGCTGAAATTTCAGTCACCCCGATTTCCCCACCTGAAAGGGCTGCAAGCTGGTGTCTGGGGCTGGTCTTATAAAGGGAGCAACATCCCCGCATGCTGCCTGCAGGTCCACTCCACTGTTACTTAGCACCTGAAGGAGGTTTTTTGGGCTCGTGTCTCTCAGCAGTGCAAACAAGACATGAGCAAGGTGCAAGCACACCTGTAGGAGCATCACCTGGCTAGGCTTCTCGCTCGCTTTTCCAACTTAGTGGGCTTGTGATATGGTCAGGTCTGGTCAGGTCTACCCATGCTCTCACTGGAGCTTTAGCCAATTCAGCACTTGCCTGCTGGGATTTTGACCCCTCCCATCCCCCATGTGTTTGTTTGAAGAGATAACTCCTTTTATATATATACTTGCTCTTTGGAAGGGGGGGGAAACCTTTATTGTTGTCTCTGAGCTTCTGCAGCATAAAGTTCCAGGATTCCTCCATTCCCAGCTGCTGGATTCAGAAAGCTTTTCCTTTTCAAGCTTCCTGTTCACACAGGGTGGGGGTGGGAAGTGGGGGATGAGGGGGGAGGTTAGGCATTGAATAAAAGGAATTAACCATTTCCCTTCTCTGACCTTTGGGAATTTCCGTATGTGAAAGTGGCAGCTTGTGTGTCTAAGAATTATAAATGATGGGACCTTGCAAGTTACTGAATGGATGTGTGACCAAAGACCACAGGCTGCTCCCTGAGCCGGGCTGGGAGTGAGGAGGGCAAAGGGGAGAAATCAGAAGCAGGAAAGACTGATACTGGAAGACCGCATGTTTTATAGGAATGAAAACTGCTTATCACGCTCCAGAGAGCTCATGCTATTGCAGCTTCCCTCCGCCAGGCCTTCCTTCATCTTCTGTTCTCAGCGCGCAGCAAAAAGGAGGCCAGGAAGTAAGTTTCCATGAGAAGCTCTCATGACTCAGATCTCCCTCCTGTAGGGTTTCATCAGTTTCCCTAGAACAGGGTCACCATCCTGAAAGGAAAAGCGCCATCCTGACTGGTCTTTAACTGCATGTGTACTTCATAAACATAGCGTGTGTGCGCACAATCCTTCCTAGACCCTTAAAACGGACTTGTCAGTGCTTGAAAGTGGAACTTGCATCACTGTTTCTGAGAAACCAGCGTGTGTCCTCTAAGCCATCCTTTCCCCCTGGTTTCTGGGTGCTACACAGACTCTCAGTGCACTCCCCAATGGGCTCACAGCCACTCCTGTGACACACCTATGCACACACACACACACACAAGCCGGGCAACGGCAGTTGCGGAGCAAGAAGCATCCCCCATCACCACTGCACTTTGTGGGGAGCACCAAATACCACTGGATGGACTTTCTGGCAAGCCGAAACCTGGTGTGGGTGGACTAAAAGCTAACACAGCCGTACCTGGATGCACAAAAGAGTGTGTCTATGTGTGTGTACATGTACTGATGGGAGTACCAAAGTGACATCCCACAGGACAGGCTGTAGTGCTGCTTACATGGACAAGTGACCCTGAACAGAACTTTTGGGGGGCACCAAAAAGCATCCTGCCCCCCGCCCCAGCTGGCCCCCTCGGGGTTACACATCTATGTGCACCTGGAAAAACAACTTCATCCAGGTAGGTTTTCTGCTCTCTTTTTTTCTGCTCTCTTCCCCTAACACACAGGGAAATTTGTTCTTGAGCTTCACCTTCTGTCTTCTCCCCAAAGCCACTGAGGCTCATGGGCAGGTGAGGGGAGTTAGATGATCCTGAAGGGTTTGGCCGGGCAGAAAGGTGATGGCAAAGGCTAGCAGCTGATGAGGGTCAACAAGACTGATGCAGATAGCACAGATGGGGCTTCAAGCATGGCCTCAAAAATCCTGGCCTCCCAGACATCCCATCCGTTACTCATAGCTGCTGAGCATGTGTTCCTACAAACACACACCTGTAAATGGTGGGACCTATTGCAGGACTTTGGGCAGAGTGAGCCCACAGCCCTCTTTTATTTTCTGGAAGCTCTTTGGGGTCCCCGTGCCTTCTCTGAAGAAAGCGATGGTCTCGCTGGCTGAGTTTGTCAGCTATGTTATTTCTGTGCCTGAGAAGCAGCTCCAAGCTAAGCAGGCACCTTCAGGCTGACACCCAAAGCACACTCAGCTCTTCCTTCTTCACCAGCCGTGGCAGAGAGATTTCCTAAACACAGGAGGAAAAAAAAAAAACCTGCTTGTACTCGCTGCTGGCTGCGATTCGCAAGGCGTAGAGGAAAAAATATGTTGCTCAGCAGGGCCCCTGCTGTATCCTGTATGGCATTTCTGTGGAACTAGCCAGGCCCATCTGTCTAAGCGTTTACGAATTGTAAACCTAACAGGGATGACCTGGGGAGTCCCAGACCCTGCTGCTCTGCCAGGATGACAGAACCATGCTGAGGACGCTTTACTCCCTGCCATGCTGCCAGAGGACGGGGATGGAAGGAAGCGGGAGGCAAGAGGGAAGCCTCTTGCCTTGTAAGATACAGATGCACCCCACCTGCATTTAGGGAGATGTTTCATTTATTTAATAACAATATTTGATTTAGGGGTGATATGAGGCGGTTTGGGAAAGATCCTCACACCTCCTTTTCTCCCTCGGCTGTGGGATGATGGGGACAGCTAAGAGGGAAGCTCATTTTCACTCTCTAGCTGAGCATCCCTTGTCTGCTGCTGCCCTCAGCACTTTCATCAGCCTGTAGATGCGACAGGGACCAGCCGGCGCATCAAAGGCTTGTTAAGTTACTGCTGCGCTGTGAAAGAGGGGGGAAAAAATCCTGTTGACTGTGACGAATTAGAGGAGTTCAGGGGTGGCACTCACCCTTTTATTGGTGAGCTGCTTGAGTCTGTGCACTGCTAAAGGGATTAGAGCAGCGTGTGGCATGTTTCTGGTTCTGACAGAAACTTGAACACGCTCTAGTAGAGCTATAAAGAGAATGGCCAGTCAATGGCGGGAGGGCTGGGGAGGGTTGTGAGTGATTAGCCACACTTGGAAGGCACCAGGGGGTTGTGAACTGTACGTGCGGTGTTAACTGTCGAGGTGCTGAATTCTCCAAAGCGGTGCATTTGCATCACCACGAGCGGGCTTTCTCTTCCCGTGTGTGTTTTTGGGCTTCTGGTGGTGTTGCCTCCTGGAGAATGAGGTCCCCGGTGTGGGGCTTAGCCCCTACCTGCAACCATCTCCTCTAGGGATGGAGACGACTTTGAGGATGTCTCCATCCCCATTCACGCCTTGCTCATTTAGCGGAGTGAGAAGTGAAAGCATCCGATCTTGATATCGCACAAGGAAATTGAGTCAATGTGACGAAAAATGGAAAAAAAAAAGGTCATAATTTGTTGGGAGGCAAGAGAGTCACTGTGCCAAAGGCTCAGCGTTCATTTGGGCTTCCAAGGCACCAAGATGAACATGGATGATGACCTAACTTGTATTTGGCTGCTCTGAGCTAGATTTCCTAGTGGTTTCAAGAAAATGGCCATTTTGGACATGGTACACTGGAAGCTTGCTCTGAGAACGAGCTCAGAAACTGACCTCAGGAACTCAAACAGCTCTGCAAATCTTTATTTTTAATGAATCATCATTTGCACACGAACAAAGAGAAACATTTTCAGAATATTTTCAGCCGGTTTTTGTTCCAGCAGAAATGTTTAGAGTGACTCACTAATAATGAACAAGGAGAGACACTAATAGTACCATAAGGGTCAGAAAAAGAGGTGGGGAGAGCACTCACAAGGGCCACTAAGCATGCAAATGCAAAGGGACTAGTGTCTGTGAAGCAACTTGCATTGTAAGTAAAGAAGCGGGAGACACAAGCCAAAAAATGAAATGCACTAGTTGAAGAAGGCCTGCTTAAAGGTTTGTGATGATGGATTCACCAGTAAATCTGTTGTACCTTTCCGTGCAGGAGGAGGAAAGCTCATGAGCCCTCGGGAGAATGCTGCTGTGGTCAGCATTGCCGAGAACGGCTGAATGCGGCGCGTGTCCAGCTGCCTCTTGGAGTTTTGCAGAGTTTGCTCCTTGTGGGCGGCAAAGGAGTGATTGGGGCAAAGTTAAAGGAAAAGCAGGCTGAGTTTTGACCTGGAAGATTGGACGCTGACCACATTTTTAAAAACATTCATCAAAGCACAGGATGGAGGAAATCGCTCATTGTTGTTGCTTATAAGAAATCATTTGCTAGCCTCCCTCACGAATTCGGAAAGGTAAAATACTAGCATCATCCAAGACTTCGGTTAGCCAAAAAGGCCAGCTGAGGGAATCCCCACCCTGAGCTGTGCTGGAGAAGGAAAAGCAATGGCCTGGGGGGCCTGGGGCTCGACAGTACAGGACACTGGTGAAGAGCTGCCCAGGGCAGACACCTGGAGCCTGGTTTGGGCCTCAGGCAACCTTTGAAGAGTCCAGTCTTCAGTGCACACTTTTGCCGATGTACCCAGAAGATATTTGAAAGTCTACAAACTACTCTCCACTGTCCATAAATTAATTACTCCACAGAACACCTATTCTACACTTCCAGAGTTATGAGTTTCCTGTTCAGCTGGTACAAAACGGCACGACCAGTAGACGACTCTTCTTTTCCTTCACGTCTAATTCTCCTTTCGTTCAGCTGTTATTCATGCCACTCAAGTGAGCTCAGACTAACTGATTTACACTAGCAGTCAGTAAGAAAATACCCGGGCTTTGGGATCCTGACTTTCATTGAGCAACGAAAGGTGAAAATGCACACATACAATTTCACTGGCTTGCCAATAGCCTCAGGCTTTTGATTGCCAAGCGATCTGGCCAACACTGAGATATCAAACCACAGACAAAAAATATCTTGCAGTGTTTGGAGCTCTCCCCTGGGTGCTGGGTTCAACATATTATTTTCTGGGATGTGCTTGAGTTTGCTTGCTTTGGCACGTTACATTAAACCCCTCAAATCCCAAACTCGTATTTGCAATACTAGTTGGGAAGGTTTGGGAAATGTACAGGGGATCATCAGCTGCAGCAGAACCGGGGCATCTCTTGGTTTGCCCCCCGGTGTGTGAGATGTTAGTGAAGATCCCTCGCCCACTTACAGTCCTCCTTGGATGCTCATTTCTGTTGTCTTCCCCAGTACCACCCTGCTGGCTTTCACTCCATCAGGCTCCTTGGCTGACCCAGCACGAAAGGCACTGCCCGTGGCGGTGGGAACTTTGGCTTCCTGGACTTCCCCACTGCTGGTGCCAGCACAGGCTGCAGCAGGACTTCCCCCAGCCATGCCCTTGTGCACCTCCCTGGGGGCCCAGCAGCGTGACCTTCCCCTCAAGCCCGCTGCGTCCAGGCCAGCGCAGACCCCAGCGGCATCAGCTTCCTCACAGCAGCGTCACCTCAGCCCCAACTGGGTGAGCTAAGCCCAATTTAGGTTCAGTTCCCATCTCCAGCTTCACACCATGAGTCAGGGCGCTCACACCATCCGCCTGCTGCCGACCGACCGCAGTGGTGGGCCTTGGTCTGCCTTTGGTATGAGGTGCCCTCACTTCCTACCTCTAGAACGGAGCCAGGGATGAGAATTTCTCTGGCCTGCAATAAAACAAGAGGCTCCGGCTTAGCAAGCAGTGAATGTCTCCCAGCTCCACGGCATGCACTGGGCTGTGCGATACCTCATCACCCGGCGTTTGCAGCTGCTGACACTGCGTGGATTAGCAGCAGACATAAAGGATGGGATGGGTCAGCGGGCTTTGTGCATTTTCCACAGGATGGTAGGGACACCGCAAGCGGGAGCAGAGTCTACCCCCTCTGTGTGAGCAGTCCAAGATCCTTCCCCTGCAAGCTGAGCTGAGCTGAGCATGGAGCTTTTAGCTGGGAATGTGCTCTTATTCCCCTTCCACAGGGATTTTCCTCATCAAGATGCCTTGAAGGCATCTAGGCAAGTAGTAGCCAACCTGGGGATGGCTGGGAAGGCTAGCAAAGGCACTTGGGTGGCTCGCTGTGCCGGAGATACCCCACTCCCACAGCACAGCAGTGTCCTCGGTCACATAAAAGCTATTAGCTGCCTCCTGGCACCAGCGGAAGGGTCCTTTCTTGGACCACTCCTTTGGTAGTGCAGATGCTGCCTGCCACTTGTCCTCTGGCACCTGTCCCTGCTGTCCGGGCCAGAGTGGATTCCAAAGGAGCAGCTGCTCTGAGCAAGGCTGGTTGACTCTTGCCTGCTAATTGAATCACAGAATCACAGAATCACAGAATGGTATGGTGTTGGAAGGGACCTCCGGAGATCCTCTAGTCCAACCCCCCCTGCCAAAGAAGGTCCACCCACAGCAGGTTGCACAGGAACATGTCCAGGTGGGTTTTGAATGTCTCCAGAGAAGGAGACTCCACCACCTCTCTGGGC
>JAOXNO010000041.1:25025019-25041353 GCA_028565335.1 Limnodromus scolopaceus | reverse complement strand
GTTTTATCTGGACCTTGTCAGTACAAAAACCATCCCCAGGCTCTCCCAGCACAGGCTCAGCATTTTACAAAGTTCACTTCATGTTTAGGGTGGAGAGACACCCCAGATGTCCTTCAAACCCTTGGTTGTCTTCTCTGGGATGCCTCCAGCAACAGACTCATGCTCCTGGTCCCTGGCTAGAGGCCAGAAGGCCCAGTGTCCCCAGCCAGCCATCCCCATCTCTCCCTCCCTGCTCCCCAGCAGCCCACCCTCCTTTACCCATTCTCCATGACCAGGGATGTCTGTGGCGTGTGGGCATCCCCTCCCTGTGAGACCCCATGGGAGACATGGGCATGAGTCTGGCAAATGTGGGTGGGCAGTGAGCAGGCAGTGGGCAGGAGTGGGCAGCGGGCAGGAGTGGGCAGGAGTGGGCAGGAGTGGGCAGCGGGCAGGAGTGGGCAGTGGGCAGGAGTGGGCAGCGGGCAGGAGTGGGCAGCGGGCCGGCCGGGCGTGCGGCAGAGGAAGCACCTGCTCCTGAAGTGACGGCTCTCTTATCTGACCCCGGTCACATCAGGTGGCTTCCTTGTTTGCCTTGGCAGCGGGCCCCCGCGGCCCCTCCGGCTGCCACTGCCGAGTCGCTCCTCCGCTGCTTTTTTTTTTTCTCTTTCCCCCTCCCGAGCGTGTCCATTGATCTGAAGAGAAAATCCGCCCCGAGACCTTCCCAGCGCACGGCTCCGGCCCCCGCTTCCCCGAGCCGGGGCAATGGCGGGGAGCAGGGATGAGGGGCGAGGGGTGCGCCTCCCTCCATCCCACCGTAGAGCTGCCCACAATCTCGGCCGCCATCACGCGGGTCCCTCTCCCCCATGAAAGAGCCGGTGGACGAGGAGCCCCGTGCGGCGGCAGGGGATGGTGGGTGGCCAGTGGCCCCCGCTGTGGGCAAGGAGAGCGTGGCACAGCCTTCCCCAAACCAAAGGTTGCCACGCGGGGCCGTGCCCACCCCGAGCCAGAGTGCCAGGGCTTTAAAAAAATAAATCAGCGCTTGCGGTTCCTCTTCCTTCCCCGCTCTGTCCCTCCTGCGGTCTGGGTGATTTACTGAGCAACGTCTGGTCCCGGCCGCCGGGCAGCCATGCCGGGGGGCACCCCCGGGCAGCACCGGGGGAGAACCCACCTGGCCGCGCCGAGGTCATCCCGGGAGCCAGGAGCTTTCAGGAGCAATTCCCTGCATCTCCTTCCAGCTCTGCCCCAGGGGCAAAGGGGGAGGCTGAGAGGGGCGCGGGCGCTCCTGCTGATCTGCATTTCAGCCGCAGAAGTTGGCCTGTCTCCAAGACGGTGCCTTTTCGGTTTGACGTCCCCCTCTTTAAATAATCTTCCAAATAAATTTAACGGGCGGGTTAGATATCGGCGCGTTGAAATGTAGCACTGTTGCCGCGTAAAGATAACAACAAGACGCGGAGCACACATGTATTTTAAAGCTGTGCCCTGGTCAACAGCCCCCTGTGCGTTGGAGATGTATCATGGAAACTGTTTGGCTTTGGATTTTATGAGCCACGCAAGGAACAGTCTTGCAACATATTTTCCTTTTCCCCCTCCTTTTTTTTTTTTTCCCTTTCCTAATCCTTAGTCTTAGACTCTTTTGATAATGAGAAATCATTTCTCCAGGCACAAAATTTGCAATGAAAAAACCCACAGGAGAAACTTTTCATACTTAACCTACTATGCAAAAAGGAACAATGAGATAATAATGGACCTGAATATTCATTATGCTAATCAAATGTTAATAAACTGTGGGACAGTGTGCAGCTCAGTTTGGCTCCTCATTTCCACCTTCCTTCCTTTCTTGCCTGCTTGCTTCTCTCCTCCTTTCTTCTTTTTCAACTTCTTCCCTTCTCCTTCTGCCACGGGAGCAGCGCTTGGGGAAGCCATCTTGACCAAGACGACAAGCGTTCAGATTGAAAGCATTATTTATTTAAAACAGTCCTGCAAATAGTAAACACTGTCAAACAGATGTGCAACATCTGTGTAGTTCCAGCAGTTGGTGAATATTTCTACTCCGACCTCAGGGAAGCCTCAGATCCCAAAACGGACAATAGCCGATAATCGGAGAAGCCCCAAGCAGATGTGTGCAACTACGCCATGTCCAAGGCATGAATAATTAAAAGTGAAGACTACCTCACGCAACTGTCACCTTAACACGAAATTGTAGTTATGTTTGGACATCAGTCATCCTCACAGTTATGTGGACAGTGTTTTCATTTCACTGCATTAATTATGTAAGCAAACAAAAAAACAAACCAGGGGGTAACATGCTCATGATCGGTAAGAGCAAAGGCTTGGTTATAGTGTCTGTAACCAGAGATGCACCAACCTCCCGTGTCTCCGGTTTCAGATAATCGCCTGGTGTCAAATCCTTTGTGCTGGGGGTGTGCCACAGAGCAGGGGACAGGAGACTGGACCAGCATGCAATGCTGAAGCACAGCCCGGCAGGTGACCCCCTCTGCCTCCAGCAAGACCCTGCCTTAGATGTACCATCATGCCTGCTATGGCAGCAGGCTCCCTCTTTGCCTTCTGGGCGAGCAACCAGGCGAGCAGTCACCCGAGTGACATTACTCTGAACCTGGTGTGTTGTGTCCGAGCACCTCTGGGACACCTCCTTCATCAGCAGCCTGATGGCCAGGGGTGCCAAGTGGCCCTGCTCCCTGGGCTGGGGCATCCTCACCTTGGGGCCAAGCAGCCCAAGTCCCCTTTGCTCTGCTGAGGCCGTACTTAGGTGGGCGGCAGCATTGGTCTTGTTCATTTGAGGCAAAGAAGAGATGGCTCAGCTGACAATGTGCCCTTGTGGCCAAGAAGGCCAATGGCATCCTGAGGTGCATCAGGAAGAGTGTGACCAGCAGGTCAAGAGAGGTCATCCTGCCCTTCTGCTCTGCCCTGGTGAGGCCCCATCTGGAGCACTGGGTCCAGTTCTGGGCTCCGCAGTTCAAGAAGGACAGGGAACTGCTGGAGAGGGTACAGCAGAGGGCTATGAAGATGATGAGGGGTCTGGAGTATCTCCCTTACAAGGAGAGGCTGAGGGACTTGGGTCTTTTTATTCTGGGGAAGAGAAGGCTGAGGGGGCATCTGATCAATGCTTGTAAATACTTAAAGGGTGGGTGTCAAGGGGATGGGGCCAGTCTTTTTTCAGTGGTGCAAGAGGAAATGGGCGCAAACTTGAATATAAGAAGTTCCACCTAAACACAAGGAGGAGCTTCTTTACTTTGAGTGTGGCAGAGCCCTGGAAGAGGCTGCTCAGGGAGGTGGTGGAGTCTCCTTCTCTGTAGACATTCAAACCCCTCCTGGACACTTTCCTGTGCAACCTGCTGTTGGTGGACCTGCTTTGGCAGGGGGTTTGGACTAGATGATCTCCAGAGGTCCCTTCCAACCCCATGTGAACCTGTGATTCTGTGATTCTGTGGCTCGAGGAACAGCGTAGACACAGTTTCATGGGTCTTGGAGGTGCTGGAGGCTCAGGGACTGTCACCAGCACAGTCATGGGAGGCTTGGTCTTTCTCTGCCAACTGAGCTCTGGGTGGCCGGTGGCAGGGTCAGAGCTGCCTTGACCTGGACTTTCATTGCATGGCATGTTGTGGGAGTCACTCAGCAACTGCCCCGTGGGAGATGAATATTAACCTCACTGGAGAGGCCACAGGGTCAGTGCCGCAGCGAGCCCCGCAGGGTGGCTCAGGGCAGCCCAGAGCGAAGGTCGAGCTGGGAAGATGTGGGCTGCGCTGGTGGCCCTGGTGAAGGCACATGCCTTCTGCCGTCCCAGAGAAGAGAAGGAGCAGTGCCACAGCTTGCTCTGGGTGTTTGTGTGACTGCTGCCACCTCTTGCTTCTGTCCCAGCAATCCAGAAGAGGTGGTAGGTGTGAAAGGCAGCTGCAAAACCAACCCTGCGGGCAAGCCTGAAGGGTCCCATTCCTGCTGGCTTGACCTGCAGCTGCACTCAAAGAAGCTGCCCTCCCTCTGAGCCCCGAACCCTGAGCATCCCTCTCTGGGGAGAGACAAACACCGGCCCCTAGAGGTGTGCGGCCTCTATAGCCCTTTGTTCTTCTCTGCCATCACACATGTGACCGCTCCTCAGGGTGCTGCTTGAGAAAGGGCATCGGGGCACAGACACCCAGGCTCATGGCAGTGTCTCTCCAGGCTGCTGCAGAGACCTGCTGGCTGTCCCGTGCCCACTGTGACTTCCACATGGCCGCAGGGGGCTTTCCTCAGGCCAGTAGAAACCGCCAAAGCTGTGTTCTTCTTGATCCCGAGTGGCTGCACTGTGCTGCGGGACCTCTCCCGGGAAAGGTGCCTTTGGGCTTCGCCAGCCCCGTGCTGGGGAAGCTGCCCTGCCGGGTGGGCAGCCAGCAGTCCCTGAAATAGCCACGATTTTAAAGCTTGTGGATCGGTTTGAGGTTGTGAGTAGGTGCTGATCAGGGGATGGGAAGGAGCTGCAGTCTCCTTTGTACTGAGGGACTCGCACAAGACCTTTGCCAAACTGACCCCAAATGAATATTTCCCGTTACTTTCAGCCTGGGACACACAGCTAAGCTGATGCATCTGATCTTGCCTTAATTTCTCACCAGCATTAACTTTCTTGGCTGTGTTTGCTCTTCTCTCCCACTCTGTAAAATCCACTTCACTGCCCGCTCTCCCCCTTTCCACCAGCTTCTCTCTGGGATCTCCTGGCTTTTATCATGTGGCTCATGCTGTGCCCTCACCCCTGTGACAGGGGAAAAAAAAGAAAAAAGGAAGAAAAAAGGAAAGAAAGAGAAAATAAGAAGACCTCACAGGAAGATATTTCCAAAATCCAAGCAAACATGTCCTGTCATGCAGCTCCACTGCTCGTGGACTCATTTTGGGAAGAAATCAGCCCTGCCAGCTCTACATGTCTTCCAAGTGTGTGGGAATCCAGGTGGGTGCGTGCCAGGCAGGGCGTCCTTAGGCATATATGAAAGCTGCTGTCCTCAGGATGTCCCCCAGTCCCCCCAGCTCTGAGAGACAGAGATGCTCCTGCCTCTCTTGATGCAGCTTCCAACCAGGATGCATATTTTAAATGTCCAGGCGTTTGCTTGGGAACGACTGCCAGCCCTGCCGGGTGCGATGCTCTCTGCCCTGCGTTGCCTCCATTTTCACCCACCTCTGCTGGGCTGCCTGTGGAGGGGACAGCTGGGACCCCGGCGCTCCTTGTGTGATGGTGTTAACTGGCTGCTCTGCAGTGGAATTTTTTTATCCAAGTGGCTTGTCTAAATAGAGAAGATCCCTGGATACCAGGGCCCGAAGGAGGAGGGTGCTGGTGGGAAGCTGGGTGCGAGCCTGGGGCTGATGCTGGGGAGAGCTTCAGTTTTCTTTCTCTGTCCAGGCGTCTGTGTTTGTTTTGGCAGAGCTGGGGTGCTGGTGACACTGGGGGCAGAGTTCAGGACATCACCAGAAACTGAATTTCTGAATTCATTTGTGTTGAAATAACAAAGGCAATTCCCTCTCAGCATGCCACACTCCACCCACTCAGCCGCCCTGGCTGAGGCTGTGGGGCTCTGCTTCCTCCGACCCACCCCTGGAGTCCCAGCTCTCCCCATCTGATGACAAGGAACATGGGGTGTTTCAAGGGGCTTTGTAGAGGGAACGCTGCCCCACCAGCGCAGGCTGCTTTCTGCCAGACCTTGCTGTTGGCAAGTACGAAGCTCATCCCAGTTGCCCTGCCGCTCTTGCCAGCAGAAGGCTGCATTTTGGGGCTGCTAAAGAGCCTGCTGGCTGTGACTCCAAAGGAAGTGCTCCAAGGGTGGGATTGAATGGGATCCTCCTTCTCCACGGCCTTCCTGCTGTCAGGAAAAGGGAGCCGGAGGTACCAGGTTTCTTCCCTTGCTGGGGCTGGAGACATCTGCCTTCCTCAGCCCTGTGCAGGACCCAGGAGCAGAGGAGAAGCTCAGCGTGTCCTGATGCTCTTACGACACTGATCAGGTGCTCTCCCCCCGGGGGAATATCTCCACAGCAGGAGGAAGGGGATGCAGCCGTGGCAGTTCCCTGCCCCGGCTAATGTCACGTCCCCGGGGAAGCAGACAGCTGCAGGCAGGCCATCCCCACCTTGCCCATTGTAGAGGAGCGCAAAAGCTGGGAGGGAGGAAGCCGGGCTCGGCACACACTGGCTGAGTCACGGCGCTTTGCTGCTACGGGAGGGCTCTGGCTCGTCAGCGGGACGGGGCTCCATCCCTCCATGAAAGCTGGACGCCAGCACAGCTGCTTCAGAGGAGGTAGCTCATATGGGGTCCCACCTGCACCGAGCGCCGCGCCGTATTTCCCTGCGGTGCTTCCCCTCCACCAAAGACGCACACACCCCTCCCCGCCAAGCGGCTCCTGCCCTGTGGGCAACACGTCCAGCACCACGCGACTCAGAGAAGCCCACCGGGTCCCCGAGTCCACGCGGCGGGGGCTGAGCGTGCTGCGACAGAGCCCAGGCGCAAGTTCCCCGGCCAGCAGGCGGGGTGACGGATTCCCTCTCCAGGCATGTGGTCCTGGTTCCCCATTTCTCATCCTGTCAGTCTCCTCCGGAGGCTTGTTTGGTTTTGCCCCTCACCAGAATGTGCTGCTGCACGTTTGGGCTGAGAAAGCCAAGCAGCCGACTCGACAGCTGCTGGATTTGGGGAAGGGGAAGGGAGGGAAATGCTTTCGGTTTTGCCTTTTAACCACAAAATGCACACTGGATTCTTCCTGACAAAAGTGACAAGAAGCAGAGCCATAGGTCTTTGCTGGAAGCAGGAGGAGAAAATGACAGAGAAGATACTCCCTGACGCTTGTCTCTCTCTCGGGTGTCTTCTGGGAATAGCAGTGAGGGAAGGCAACGGATCAGGCAGAGGAAGGTGCCACTGCTCTCCCCTCAGCTGGGCAGAAGAGGGCCACAACTCTATCCACTCGCTGAGCTGAGCAGTGGATGTGAAAGTGGACTGCAGCACACCACACCCTCAGGCCTCCTGCTTTTCATCCATCTTCTTGGCTGTTGCTCAAAGTGGCCATACTGTTCCTTGGAAGGTCTGAGCTTTTCGCTGTAAGACCAGGCTGGTGGAAAGCCAACAGGAGAGAGCTCAGCATCAGGGCTGATGTTTCCAAACCCTACTACTGCTCAAGAAGGGCACTACCTTGACAGCTCCAGTGCTATCCAGCATACCCAGTATATGCTCGAATCTCCTGGTGGGAGAGGTGCCTGCCTAGCACTAGCCTTGTGCTGTGGTCTTTGCCCAAAGATCGAGGACCTACCCCACCAGATTATTAATTCAGGACCCACTGACACCCACCGCTCTGCTTACTGAGACTCTGACACACTTTTTACTCTTTCCTCACTCAGGAAAATCATGTGCCATTTGAAGGCAGGTGGACCACATCATGCCTGAGCAGGGATGGAGCCAACTGTAGCTCTGCAGGGATGCTGACTTAGGGGTGCTTCTAGAGGGGTTTGTGTCTACAGATGAAGCTTTGCATCTGAACCCCCTGCAGACGCCACCCTGTCTCCACAGCAGTCAAGGCTTATGGAAAGCACCAAGCCGTGTACCCAGTGAAGGTGCTAAGGTGAGCTCAGATAGAGTCTGTATGGATATGAATGTGCTCATGGACTTTTTCTTTCAAGAGAAGACCAATACTTTGTTAGCAGGAGAAAAGGCAACCTGTCCTTGACTGTCTCAGAGAGGGTAGTGCTGCTCAGTGGGAAATGCTCTTTTGGATCCATTTGCTCTATAAACAGAAACAAGGAAGGAAGAAAGGAAGGACGAAAAGAGAGAAGAGAGGGACATGGTGGATGTGTCATTAACAAAGCTACTCCTTAGAGCATGTAATTCTTTTCCAACTTAGGGTGAGAGCTGCCTTGCAGACGTGGAGCTATGCTTATGTATGGCAGATCTCCACCAAGGCAGTGTAGCTTCAGTGTGGACGAGTCAGGCTCCCCATGGCTCATTCCCAGTCGATTTTCAGAGGTTCTCCATACTCACTCATGGCTTACTACTACAGTCCCCAGCAGCAGCACAGGGTGGCTTGATGTCCCCACAGCTAACAGAGGTGCTATGCCCAAGATACGCACTCCAAGGACGCTGAAGACCTTTGTTGTGCATCTCTTTGGCCAGTCAGGAGGAAAAGGAACCTGCCCAGGTCTCAGCTGCCCAGCAATAGGAGGGGTTATTCTGGGACAGGGGTGGGCAGAGGGACCGCAGTTTTGTCAGACCTCGGGAGTGCGAGATGGTGTGGATCCTCGTGCCCTCTGTTCCCCTCAGGCATCAATGCAGCAATCACCAGGTGTAGCCAAGCCACACGTAGCCCCGTCCCACAGAGGAACGTTTCCCATTGTCCCACTATTTTTTTTTCCGCCACTGTAAATTTTATTACCTCAAAGGTATGGAATTAGGAAATGAAAGATGTGGAAAAATTCCTCGGACCAAAGCACTCATTTCCATCATTTCCACCTTGCCCTGGATTTCCTTCTCGATTAGTTCCAGCAGTGTCCTTGGTTCAAGCCTTGGAGTCATTAAAGTCCTTTTGAAGCTCTAGTGCCCCACACTAGTTCTCATTGCTCAGCAGAATGATGCACCAGGAATAACAAAGTCCACTTTGATCAACTACTTCCATCCTTTACAGCTGCTTCTGCGGGAGTGATTAATCCCAGCCCTTCCTCCGCTAATAATAAGTGCAGAGAATCAGCTACATCCTTTGTTGTTGTTATTTTCTCTTTTCATGTCCCTTTTTGGGGAGAGTTGTGGAAGGGGCTCGGTCACTTTGGTCCAGTTTCTGCTGGAGGGGTGGCCGTGGCCGCGATGGTGGTGGAGAGCACAGGTACCTGGTGGGTTTGGGTGGACCGACCTCTCCCCCAGTCAAGGCCATGGGTTTCCTGAGCACCGAGCTCCCCATGCACCTGTTCTGGAAAGCTTCTCAGCACCACTTGTGCCTGAAATCCTACCTACGTGCAGGAGATTAGTGTTTCCTATTGGCAGGGAGCCTTTGGGAGAGGCAGGGCCGTTCAATAGGAAACACTAGGCACAGGGACTTTGCTGGGAATTAGGCCATTTTTGAGTAAACCCCGCAGTCCCCCGGGCTGCTGAGCTGGCACCTTGCTCCTCCATGAACTTCTTACAAACGAAAATTATTCCAGGCCTTCGGTTTCTGTTTTAAGCTGACACTGAGCCGGAATTGCTCTTGATTTGCACTAATCTAATTGAGGAAACACACTGTTTATTTAATGACAAATGCCAGCTAAAGAAGAGGAGGTTGAATTACCAGTGACCACCAACTTTTACGGATAAGATTTCAGCATCTAGACCCATAGTCTGCTGTGTTTCAAGAACTGCAGAGACAGAAGCCCCAGCCGTGGGAAACACCCCTGTGGAAGAGCATTTCACAGCAGAGGCAGAGCTGCAAACGCCCTGTATCGCCTCCTGGCAGAGGCTGATGCAGGCTGGGTTATGCGTTATGCATGCTGCATAGCAGGAGAGGACATTGTACCTTCAAACCTCACCTGTCTCTTCACTGAAACGGTTGGTACTTGTGAGATACTGGGCTATCAAGCTCCAAGCAGATTGGCCTCCCTATGGTGAGGGAAGGATTGGGCGTGGATAGCAATGGGAAAGTGAAAGAAGAGGGAGATGTTGTCAGTGCCGCTGGTTTCTGCCCCAGGCGCAGGGCTGGGAGCCACTGAAAACTGTTATGATATGAAAGGTGCTATGAGGGGAGCAAAGTCCAGGTGCTGGTTTGTGTTTTCTGTGAGATGTTGTTTGGGGAAGTGCCAGCTCGGCCAAGGGCAGACTGCGGCATCAGGCCGTTGCTCCCCGAGCTTTCTGTCCCCTGGCTGCCAGCCTGCCTGCTCAGCACCTTCACTTCTGGGGTGGCTCATTGCATACCGAGGAAGAAGGAGCTCCATGGGCAAGCACCTTTGATAAACGGTGCTCAGCTGCTCCCCTAATTTCTTAATGCTGTTCCCCTCCCAGGTGTTACAGTGCTGGGTGGTGTCAGCTGTCTGTCTTTGATGTTGGGACCTTAGGGTTGATGCTTGGCACTGTTGCTGTAGCAAGAAGCAACGCTGGTACCCAAATGCCTTGTCCAGCACGTCCTGTGTGTAGCACGTAGACGGTAGAGCAAAAACCCCTGGAGTCAGAGGCAGGCAGTGAGAGCCCTGCACTGGTCTACCCCTCCCTAAACCCACCTAGCACCGTCTGTTCCTCCAAAGAGCTCCCCCGGGCATTATGTGCATCACTCCAGCAACACCTGGAGTCCCCAAGAGCCATGCTCAGCTCTGTCACATCAGCATAAAATCAGAACAACTCTCTCCGCACCGCAGCTCAACGTCTGTTGCATAGTCCACTCCAGCAGAGAGTCATTGGACCGCACAGGTACTAATAAGGGCAGAATTTATCCCAGAATGAATTTGTGTGCTTTTTAAAATCTTCGGTAGGGTTAAGTATGTAAATATGTGGATGAAATCTCAGTGAGTAACCTGTTTGGGTTTTTTTAAAGGCATTTTGGCGCTTTTCAAAAATCTCCAAATCCCAAGGTCTCAGACTCTTCTGCAGCTCTGCTGATAGAAGCAAGTTGAAGTCCCTGCGTTTCTGACAAGTGTAATCCAGCACAGCCCCTCGGACTTTGCTGATTTTGAGACACCCAACCACACAAGGAATTTTGTCTAACATGTGGCTCAGAAGTGCACTGACAAACTAGACAGGATTTAATCAGGCGGCCTAAGCTGAAGCAAAAAATTTGCTGTTTCAATCTGAATGGAGCAGATACGCTTTGCTTTCTAATGCCATTAGGTCTCTGGAAAGTGGCTTCAGATTCTGAGAAATCAGCAGAACTATGTAAGAAATGTGTAGTTCTTCCCGCTGAACTCATCTAGTCGTAAAGTGGTCTAGACATAAAAAGATAAAGACAAACTGGCCTGAAAAAACAGGCTGAAACTCGCAACTGCTTTGGAAGGGCAGCCCAGGCACCCTTGGCAAGGCTCGTGGCCCGGAGACCACAGGTACCTCTCGAAGGGCTGGAGGTGGTGGGCAGAGGGGGTGAGGAAGAGGGCGCCAACAGCCCTGAGAAGCATCTTGAGGAAGAAGCCACCGTCATGGCATGGGTTAGAGCTATTTCACATTCCGGTCACATCTGGATTTCACTTGTCGTTTCGCCGAAAAGGCGTGCTCTAGGAGCGAAATGGCCAAGCTTTCTCAGGGATTTCGATTCAGACATACTATTTACAGTGCACTTCTGACATCACCAGGCAGCAAAGCCACACGTGTGTGATTCCTGTGTGCGTGCAGGGACATGTGTCCCAACAAACACTGTGTTACATTCCTGTGCATCCCTACCTCACTATATAGATCAGGTGTGTTAGGCTGGAAGCCGGGGACAGAGTGACAAAGTATAATCCAGACTTACCCCGGTCATCTTTGAAGGTGAGGGGAAGAACAGGATTTAGACCTGCCCATCTTATTTGGTCTAGTTTACAGAAAAAGGCGTGGTTGATTTCAAATTGGGGTCGCCGTTGAGCTTCCTCTTGTGCTAGAGGACATTTGGGTCGAGCTCCTGCCCCACTGCCAGCAGCACCCGGGAAAGCTAGTTTAAAGCAGTACCAGCTGGGTGGACACATCCTGAGACTCTTATCCATGCCCAGCAGCCACCCATTTACAGCTGTAGCATCTTCTCCTGAGATTTTCAGCCGAATAAATTGTCCCTGGAGTTCATACTTCACAATTTCATACCTGCCCTGTGCAGCGGGAGGGTGGATGTACGGAGGCTCATCTCAGAATTGCTGCAGGACTCCTTGTAAGGCTTGTTTGCACCGCACAGTGGTGTTTCAGCTCAAGTTCCTCAACCTGCATGCAACATCATCAAGGTTAGGAGCCATGAGAGGTAATATACCTACCTGGGTGGCATCTCAAGCAGCCCCTGTTGTGTGCCAAGCTATGGACAAGCTGAGGAGGGTGTGATTGCAGCTCTCCTCCCTTCTTATCAAAGCTTGGAACCAGCGATAAAGTCAGCCCAAGAGAACAGCAAATGTACTCCCCTGGACTCTGTTCCACCTTGCACGCTCCTCTGCTATGCTGTCATGGATGGCCCGAGCCTCTGGTTCTCTCCAACCCTCCTTGCTCTCATCTCCAGGTCTCCAAAGGAGCATCCCTACCTTCCTGATTCCTGCACCTTCTTTCCACACACAGTCCTCATAATCTCAGCTCCCCACACTTCCCACCACATGCCTTATCCCTTCCCTGTGTGGATCCCTTGGTCCTGCTCTTACAGGGTCTTGGGCTGGCTGGGCTTTGCCATGTGCCACAGCAGGGCCATCGCGAGAGCTGACGTTTTGCACCGGAGCCAGGGCTGCTGCTCAGCATAAGGGCTCGCCCCGAGGTTGGCAGAGGAGGCTGCATGCATGGGCACAGCCTGCAACTGGGGCTGGTGCCACCAACGTGTGCCACTTCAGAGCTGTTCGTATATAACCGGCTGATGCAAGGCACAGCTGAATCAGAGGCCGAACTACCTCTGATTTAGGTACTTACTTCCATTGCATTGTGCAACCAAAAAGTGTACTTTCCAAAGTAAAAATAATTAAAAAAAAAAAAAAAATATCAGGTTAAGCCACAGCCCATCAGCTGAGTAAGGCAGGAGTTTTCAAGGGGATGACAGAGCAGGAGAGGAGGAGACAGCGTCGTGGCCACGGATGGAAACACTGGTGCATCAGTTGTTACCTCTTCTGGCCTCGGTTCTGCAAACTCAGGCAGATACATAGCACCACTCGCTGGGGATGGTCTCATCGCAGTCAACAACGTGTTATGTTGTCACCACTATTATTGCCATTTCTTTTAAAAACTGTGGCATCCTTCTGATTATTTTTTTTTTACCGAATGAAGCTCACGTTAATTCCCTGAGCTCCGTGGAACTACTCCCCCTCTGAAAACAGGACTGAGAATAGAAACAGGCCGATGTGTGTTTTTCTATCATGTGCTAACTTGTTCTGCCATCCTGTGAATGAGCCGCTTGTTTTCTTCTCCTTGATCAGACAGTTCCACCTAAACCAGGACTGGACACAGAAGTAAATCTGGTAGGAGAATACACTTCCTGTTTATAAAAATACCTTTCCTGTGTGGAAGAGTCCTCTTCCTGCACACACTCATCTGTGTACAGCATCCCGGACCTGTTTCTATGCAGACACAGGCAGAGCCACTGGGGGCGGGGGGTACCGCTATTATGAATATTTCATCAAGTTGAAGTACCGAAAAAATTAACAAATTCCTTGTAGCATCTCTGTAAATCAAACACAACCCCAAGAAATCCCAAACTGTGATCAAGATGTCATCCTTTTGAAATGAAGGGCTTTATCTCTTTGGCTTACAGCTAAATCTATCTGTGAATTTCCGGAACCGGTGTCTCATTGCCATGAACTTATTTAGCTAACTTATAGACAGTGTATCCGGCTCTTGTGATCTGATTGTGGCTCATGGCTCACACATTCACAGCAGCTGAGGACTTGAGCTTTGTACATGAATTGATAAATCTAAAAAAAAAATCAAGTCTCAAAAGGTGGTGAGCTGGACGTTTCTATTCATATCCCTCACTGTGTGTTTTCCTGTAACTTATTCTGAAAGGACCTGGCCGAGATCTTCATCAGGGCTGGATGGGTTAATCCAGTCTCCCCTCAGGTGCCCTCTCCTCTCATGCACATCAGGAACTTAATGGTGAAAGGACCAGATCCCTCTTTCTGCCATGACTCCCAACAGCATCCACAGACCCTGCAAGACTTCGGGGATCATCAGATGGACTTCTTCTACAACAGGCTTACAAAAGGCCCCAGCCATCATCCCACCTTTCCCCCATAGTTTCATCATCTCCCTTTCCCCCCTTCAAAGACTTCCTTGGCTTTGCCTCTTTCCAAGACCTTTGATGCCCGTGCAGCATGCTGTCTGTAACAGCTTCTCATAGGCTCACATGTTCTGCTTTGCTCTCCCTCTTGGATGGGTTCTGCTTCCACTGTTCCATGTTGGAAGTCAACCTTTGCCATCACCACCTAGCCAACATGTTCTGCCACTTCATCCCATGTCTGAGCATCACTCGGACCATGCTTCCTCTTGATGCCCACAGCAGATTTCATGTTACCTATTCCACGCTTACCTACAGCTTTCTTCTCTGGCCATTTCCATCCCACTCCTGGTCAAGTGCATGATTATTGTCACATGTCACAAGAAACTCCAGTGCAAAAGGATGTGCTTATGGAGAAGGTGGTGCTAACACTGGGCTTCATTAAATCTATTTCTTTTGTCAGTCCCTGCTAACCTTCCAGTCAATGAAACCAAAGGATGGTTTTACAGACTACCCCAGAACATCCCACACTCATACGCATAAACCACAAAATTCATATTTCTGGGAGAGTTCCCCATAGCACCTGATTACAAGCGTGCAGTCACCTAAACCCAGAGGTATCACGTGCAGGGTTTTTTTGTCTCTCAGCCTGGGAACTTGCGAGTGAGAGTGTAGGTGCTGTGGAGAGAAACCTGCTCACTGGGGAGGAGGGCTGCCCCAACCCCCGGGCATCTTGCAAGGACCTGCAACGTCAGCCTGTGCAGATGTGAACTGGGGTTGGAGAGGAGCCACATCAGAGATGAGCATGGCTGCTGGGTACACCGTGAACTGGAAAGGATCACTGGAAGGCTTTCTCCTGGAAACTCTGCTCCCTCCTCTGGTAGGCAACGTCACCTCTGCCCCTTGCTTTGCACACCATGAGGTCACCTTCCCAGCCTGAGTGACGACACGATGATTAATCTGTTATCTTTTCCCTCATCACAACAATGTTCTTTTCTGCAAATTCTTGTTGTCATACAGGGAGCTGGCAACCTCACTGTACAAGCATTTATCACTTTTATGGCCATGCAGTGTTGGGAAGAGATTAGCTGGTTGGAAGGCAAAATACTGGGTTGAGGAAAGTCCACCTGGCTGGGGCAACGCCTCCTCTTTGGGTCTTCTCCTGCCCGTGCCACCTTCCATGTCCTGCATTGGTGTCCCCGCTCTCCCCTGAACGCTGCTGTGCCAGGGATGAAGCTGTCTGATGGTGGGTCCTCTTGGCTGGGGGCTCCTGCTCGGCGGTGGCAGGGACAGGGGGCAGCGGGCAGCCCCCTGCGTCACACCTGGCTGGTGGGGCAGGTGTGTGCATCAGCCTGTCCTGCCGCTGCTGCCCCAGCCCCGCGGCGGCTGCCGGGACCCCCCGGCGCTCTTCCGCCCCGCTTGCCCAGATTTCCTTCGCGGGGAAAACAGGATACCAGCGGAGGGGGAGGGGAGCGGAGCATGCCTCCGGCTCATCCTGACACGGAGGTGACAAACACAAACATGCCCGTCTGCATGGGCAGCACCCCCGGGTCCCACGGTGGAGGGGGGACACGCTCACCCGCTGAGCCCAGGCAGACCTTGCTCCTAAGCCGGGCACCTGCGTTATGGCTTGAGGCCGGCAGTGGAAACATCCCCTTTCCTCTTCTCTTTCCACTCCCCCGTGCTTTGAATAACTGGCTCCCATTCTGAGGAGATGACAATTTGAAGGGTGCTGGCCACCAGCTTGCCGAGAAACATCACTGCGTTCACAGGGCTCGGCAACAGAGCTGGGATCCAGCCGGAGTCCGACCCATTCCCACGCCTAAGGAGATTGAGCAAGCTGGCTTGAGGGAGGCCGGGGCTGGCCAGTTCTCCTGTTAGATGACATCTCTCAAGTTCCTGTCATGCCTGAGTCTGTTGATGATGCCCAGGGGAAAAAAAAAAAAAAAAAAAAGGGAGAGCCCAAACTTGACATGGTTATTTGTGCACAGATCAGAGGAGTAAGAAACCAGTTTGACTGTGTTTTGGCTCCTGAAGTCAGCGGATCTGACTGAATGCACACGGGGACCAGATTGGGCAAAGACCTATTTATACAGAAGCACTTTGCAGAGGATGACTGCACTTTAACACCATTCCTGTAAAAAAGGAAGGGAAAAAAAAAATAAATTGTGGCCTGAACATTTGAAGGAAAAACACTCGTTTCCTGTAAGGAGGTTCAGCCAGTGGAAATCGTACCTCTGCCGCCTGCGTCTCACCAGTGTACTTTAGCCTCAGGTATGACTGGCAATGGGAAAGGCAGGAGCCGTGTCATCCTCCGAAAGGCAGCACAAACATCTTCTGGTGACCATCGGGCTGGCGACCTTTGCGCTCATCATCACGAAATCAGCTGATGTTATGCTGAGTTCTCTAAGATGCACTCCTGTCCCAACCTTTGCTTTGGCTTTGTGACCTTTGCTTCTGCTGGTGACACCTGAGCCTTCCTGATCCTCTCGAGAGTCCTGCTCAGTCCTTCCCGGAGACCTGCCGAGCTGCAG
>JAOXNO010000041.1:24995730-25016339 GCA_028565335.1 Limnodromus scolopaceus | reverse complement strand
CCCCTGCAGAGCCTAGCGATCTCTTCTGCTTTCAGAGCAGAAGAGCCTGGTGAAGAACCACTGTTGAATCCCGTTGGGCTGTGCAGAGATGTTTCCACTCTTCGCTTTGCTCCGGGGTGAGTAGCTGTGGCAGCAGCCAGAGGTGCTCTGGGAATGGCAGAGCAGGGCAGTACATGTGACACTCCTGTAAGACAGTGATGTGTCTGGGGTAATCTTGGATGTAGGCTCCTCTATAAACTGAATATTGCCAGGCACTGGAAAGCAATCACCTACCCTGTTAAATAGAAGTGTCCCTTGCACAGTTTTGTCCTGAGCCGGCCAGCACACAGCTCCAGGCATGCACGGGAATTAGCACAACCAGTATGAACAGGAGCAGTTCGATGCCAGCTGGCCTCATGTCAGAGAAAAGCCCTGGGTTCATCTAATTTACTAGTGCAGATGTGCCTCATGGCTTTCTCAGAGCTGTAATTCACTGCCTCTTGGAAGAAAGACACACAGACCTATTCCCTGTCCTAAGCATCTGACACCTGGGAGGAACGTGGCTCACCATTCTGTTTAGCAGAGCAGGGACTCTGCCACACCACTGAGGAGCACAGGCACAGCCACCATGGAGCACACACACTCCTTTCCACCTGTCCTTGGGGTGGGATTCACCTCCCCTGAGTAGAGCTGGGAGTCTGGTTCCCTGCAGAGGGGTGGAGAAGGACAGATACCTCTAGGAGATGGTTCCCACCATTCCAAGACACTGACAACCAATACAACCCCTCTGGCAGTGCCCGTCTTTGGCAGAGCCTAGGTGACCTGGCCCATGCTGGGTGTACAACATCAACCTGGCTGAAAGAAGCCATTTTCTCACGGCTGGTGGGCTGGGGTACGCCGACAGGGCAGTCTGCATCCTCCAGCCAGAGAACAATTCTTCCCAAATGATACCGCCGCAGCAGGCAAGTGAAACATGCAATGAGGAAGAAATGGCCCAGTTATCTTCATCCTGTTAGCTCTGTTCCTGCCATGCTGTGTCCAGTGTCACTCGGAGATAAAGAGCAAGTACCTTATTATCACCATCATGTCTGCCCTTGAGGGTTTATTCTTTCACCCCCTCCTGTCTTTGTTTCTTTCCCCCTTCCCTGATTTTTTTCTGTGTTGTCTCCCTACTTCCTACCATGCAATTCCCACTTCCCATATGGGTCTCGTTCCTACCCTGTCCCCATCCTGTCTGCTAAAATAATCAGCAGTGAAACCCTGAATATGGCCGTTCACATTGTTTCCGTGGGACTTGGTGGCAAGTCTCCTAGTGCGATGAATGAAGGCAGGACGCGCTTCTCACAGCCATTGTTCCAAGCTGTCTGACGACTCAGGAAGGCACTGCCAGCTCCGTTTACATTCAGTCCTCGACTGGTAGGTTTGCTCCTCCATCTGCTCTGAGTAAGAAAAGAGTCAGGCCCTTGTACTTTAAACAGCGGCTGCTTAGTTTGTGGAGTGTGTGCTTCATAACTAGCCCGTGGGCCAGAGCTGATCTATGGGAGGGACGTTGGATGAGAGCATCATGACATGGTCCTCTGTGAGCAGCCGCAGACTCTCTTTATTCACTCCCTGCTGCGGTTGTTCAGAGCGGGAATCTGGCTAGTGCAGCGATGAGCGTGGAAGGGGATTGCCAAACCTGAGCTAAGGCTCTCCTCCTCTCAGGCAGCCCTGATGTCACGGTCATCGCATTAACACAGTTTTTAGTCAGCCGAAAGCACGGAAGGAGACAGCTCACATGTGTTTGGCGTGAGCTGCATAGACATCTCCTGACTCAGAGTGACAGCATGAAAACACGCTGTAGCATCTTCTAGCTAGCACGTGTGGTACCTCCCAGTCTGTGCTGGTCACTGGGAACATTTTACTCCACGATCTAAGGCTGCCCCCAAGGAAGTAGGAGTGACAGCAGACGAACCTGGAAGATATTAGTGGATTTGCAGGTTATAAAATAGTCTCTTCTTGGACATTTCTGATTGTTTTAATAGCTTCCAGGCTCCCAGCATACAGAAACTGACGGGTCCTTGCCCAATATTTGAATAGCTGCACCGTACAGTTTACAAACATGATTCACCAAACAAGCGCTGAGTGGGGTCTGAATATTGACGTAACAAAAATGAGTATGAAGTGAGACATCCCATCTGCTGAAGAAATCGTCCAGTTTGCTGGTAATTGAAAATTCAAGGCAGTCTCATTTATTTTAGTAAAAACAGCTTCCCATACCAGGAGGACAGCTTCCCATCCATGCCCTGCCCCAGCATTGCAAGACATTTATTCTGTTTGCTACTGCTCTTTCCCTTTTGACCTGAGCAATGTATCAACATTCTTCTGTGCAGTTTGTATACTCTCAGAGTGTGTACATAGAGGCCCTGATATAACAAAGCCTGGAGGGTCCCAACCTTCTCCCCTAAACAAGAGTTTCCCTGAACACAGGGGAGGGTGACACAATTTCTTGTAAAGTGCCAGTCCTTTCTCAACCACAAATAGTCCCCCCAAAGCTCTCTGACTTATCCCCACTCAGAATCAGGCTGCGAGGACTCCTCTGTGGGCAACGCTGAGTGAGTTTCATTCCTTCAGCCTGAGTGGGAAGCAGCTCTCCCATCCAAAGACCTCTGTGAGGATCTCCCAGCCCTTGTGAACCTGCATGAAGTCCTGAGGCCTCCCTCTTTGGTAGAGTTCCAGGTTGTGTTGCTGCTGTTTGGGGTTGTTTCTTGCTCTGTCACATGTCTCTCCAGCCTAAGATTGACAGATTCCTGGGAGAAGGGAGTTCAGCAGCCAAACCCTTCCAAGGCCCCTTCCTCTGAAGAAGGACATGAATTATTGTGTGATGCTGCTATTCCTCGCTGTCCCTGGCTAGTCCCATGAGCAGAACAGCTTCAGCCTACCAGTTTAAGAGCACCTTTTCTCTCCAAACTGTCATACAGGAGGTGGGGCGTTTGCCTGAGGGATGCATATCAGGAGAGAGAACCTCCTGCAGCTGGTTCTGCTGATGGAATCACTAAGCACCAGAGAGAGCAGGCGGCAGCGGCCCTCGGCTGCAGTCCAGTGGTTAGTGCTCTTGGGTGAAAAGAGGGATGGACGGTTTCAGGCTCTGGTACTTGAGCAGTTCCTGCTCCTTGTATGAAAACTGCATATTTTACAAATACATCAGAATGCATAGTGCCCACAGAACATCAACACAGAACACAGAACATGGCCACGACATCAGCTGAGCAGGGTTTCAATAGCACATGATTCAGCCTTGAAGGCTTGATTCCTTTTGTAGACCCAAGTCCAAGTGACTCACCAGTTTGTCAAACTCAGGTTGCTCAAGGTAAATAGGTCTTTAACCACCGCACTATCCTGTTTCCTTTGCTCCATTTGTTATTTCATAATCTTTCCTTGGCTGCTGACAGTTTCAAAATATCAGTTATTTTGTTGAGGCAGAATTTACTGGTAATCACAGTTCTGATTTGCTTTCTCCAACAGCTGGAGAAAGAGGTACAAGCATGAAGCACATATGTGGCACTGTGGGTGGAGAGGGAGAAATTCTTCTGCAGTACTTGTACATTAGAAATATGGCTGCCAAAAAGCAAGTTCCGAAATGCCTGGGGTCCACATGTTGTGTAAAAGCAGAATAGCATCCTGGCATGGAAAAGGAACGTCGCATGAAGGAACCCAAAGTCTCCCCAGGTCACATTGTCCTCACAGGAGATGAAAGCCCAGGAGCCGCAATGTGGTACCCCATCAGCTGCCTTTGCCACAAGGCAATGTATTTTGCTTTGACTGCTTTGAAAGCAAAGCCCTTAAAGGAAACATGTGCTGGGTATACAAATGCAGTGTTTCGTTTATTTAAGACACAAATGCAAAACCAAACAGGCTTTCACAGTTCTAAGTCACAGATGTCTTTAACGAAAAACAGCTATTGGAATGTTAATAACAGCTCCTTGTACCGTAAGCAATGAGTCCACTCAGTCATGCTTTTAGGAAACTAACAGTTTCGACAGATCAACCTATTAATCACTTGGCCTCCTAATGGTTCATTTAAGGGAAGCTCTTATGAATTTGTTAGTGTGCTGTGCTGACAGTTTGCTGAGCGGTATACACAGACGTCCCATATTCTGCTCCTCTGAGGTCCTAAAATGTCAGGCTCTCCTCTGAGATACTAATGAAGCATTCATTTGACCCAAACTGCTTCCATTCATTCAGTCTTTAGTCACTTAGTTAACCCAGAAATGCTCCTGTGGCTACAAAACATTCATCAGTGCTAAGAAGATGACAATCCGTGACCCCGCACCAACAACCCTGCAAACCCAAGCGGCTGGCTAGCGCAAAATACTGCCCCTTCGTGCAGTCAGTGAAAGACGCTGATTTATACTGGCCACGAGAGAAACCGTAAGGTAAAATCATTGGTTTCTTTCACTGGATGGAAAAAGTCAGGTAATTTGGATAAGTACTTTTAAAAAGTGTTAGCCTGGAAAAATCGGGGGGGTTCTGTTGATTGGACCCCCACGTTTTCCTCTGCATGGTCTGCTGTCTGTGCTCCGCAGCTTCAATCCTGAGAGCCTTCGTGTCAAGCTGCTTAAAACTGATACGGGATGAAACAGACAGTAAAACCTGGGCTGTTTTTTTTCCAATTTTCAACCAGAAGCATGGACAGCACTAAACTGCACCATGTAAACTCATTACTTCTATATATTTTTAGACATTCTTTCAGGCTTAATCATTACTGTTGCCATTAGAAAGCCAGGAAAGACTAGCTACATCTGGATTTTCCTCCCCTTAAGCTTCAGCTTCAGGAATAAACATAGGTTTTATGATGGGGCCTGGCACATGGCATGGAGTTACAGCCAAGGGAAGATTTAGCTGTCCATGTCCCCGCTCTCTGGTTCCTCCGCTGCAGACCCCGGTGCTTAACACGGCGCCGTAACTCCTCTCCAGCTCCCTTGGCTGTCGGTGGGTGGGTTAAGTTAAGACGTGACGTCTCCTGGTGCGGAAGCAGGTATGTCTAATGGTATGGGGATGGTAACTTCTGGCACAGGAGCAGGGCAGGCAGCTGGAAGTCATAAGCCTGATTGTCAAGCCCTTGCATCAGCAGTTGGTGGCTGTGCAGAATGGTGTCACTTATCCTCTCTGCTAAAGGCAAGAGAAACGCCAGTAGCAAAGCACTTTATGGGAGGACACAAGGAAGAAGGAACTGCCCATTCTTTGTTTAATATCCTTACCTTACCTGCTGTTCACTATAGTTCCCTCCTGCCTTCAGAACATGAGTAACTAGCTGTATAATCAAGGTGACAGCCTGGAAGACATTCTCCCATCATTTCTAGTGAAAGACACAGACTCATTTTTTAGAGCAAAATTATTTCCTCAGTGCTGCGGAAATTGCATCCTCTGGCTGAAATCTGGGTCGCATCTGAGAATCCCAGCTATAGCGACTACAGTCCTAAGAAAGGACATGCTTTGCAACTGAAACAGCGTTGTCTACAAAGATCAACGCACGCCAAAACTCCAAGCAAGTGTCCCTTTGCAACACCTCACTCCAATGGACGGTCATGCTTTTAATTAAGGCATTCCATTATTAAATGAGAAACCTGTGGCTAACGATTGCTGATCCATGTGACTACACAGCGTACCTAGGTTTTTTCCTTCCCATCCCTACTCACGCATGCAATTTACTACCCTCACCAGGCAAGCGAGTATTTTTCCTTCATCCCAACCAATCATATTCCAATCACAGAGACAACATCTAAACTGACATCACAATTCTGGACTGCACGTTCAATACATGTTCCTTGGGGTCTCTGTCCTGCCGGGACATAAGCACTTGTGCCTGCCAGTGCCCCCAGGAAAGCTCTGTGCTTACCCCAAAGAAAACGGGAGTCCCACAGTCTGCAAATATGTGTGTACACATCCCCATACACATCTAGTAGGAAAACCATCAGCTCTTTCCCAGTAAGATCAACTCACAGATTCATGGCTCTATCAAATATTCATGAATATTTGATTCATGGAAAAGAAACAGGAAGGATAATAGGGGGGAACTGCTGTAAAACACAGCGGTTTGCTACGTAACATCGTCGCTGGGCCTGCTGTCGTCAAAGGTGAAAGTTTAAGAATGAAGCATCCTTGCCTCCCTGCGCTGCATGAGAAAAGCTGGCGTCACGGGCTGCAGAAGGCAGTTGTTTTTGTGCAGGGTTCCTGTTTGTTACTCACTTCCCCTCCCTGTCCCAACACTCTGCCTCTTTAAAGCTCTTCCAAGATTCCTTATAGGAGAAGGTTTGCTGCCAGCTCAGAGCTTCCTGTTGTACTCTCAGAGCGCCTTATCTCTGCAATCTTCATGCAAACTGCAAGGGGATTTTATGTTTGTTTGTTTTTTACAACCCGGGCCATTTCTATGGGCTAAGCAGTCTCTCTGCCGCTGACTGAGGTGGTGCGCTTTCTCGGAAAATTCATTAGATAAATTTGCTTAGTTTGCAGGTTCCAAATTAATCTCGGTCTCTGTGATTTCTACAAAATGAACACTTCCAGGTTGCCTTATTTAAAAGTCCTTTAAAAAGCTCTTTAAGATCCCCCCAAGAAGACACCTAGGGATCTAGTGTGTCTCCCCACCTTTCTTTGGTTCCTTTTGTCTTTTGATTTTCTAGCACAACTCTCATCAGTGGCCTTCTAAATCACAACAGTGCTCAGGAAATAAGACCCTCGTTTTCTTGTAGCTCTTCTCAACTGTAAGAGACACACTGTATTTCTCAGCTTCACTGAAAGTCTGTCAACATTCAAAGCTAATGTAAAAAAAAAAAAAGCTTCATTTCCCAGATCCTCCTTAGTTTCCAGTGTCTCCTTATGTCTGCACTTGTGCATCTTTGCATAGAAGTTGTATGAAAGAGAAGCTTTTAGAAATACGATTGTGTCAATAAACCTTTCTTACTGAGTTCGACTCCGGTGCTGGATAAAGATTGCTGCTGTGTCTGACCTGAGGTACAGGTATCCTTGTGTCGTGAGGATACGCTGGTACTTCTCTGGCGGCAGCCCAACCAGCTGCCAGCAATGGGGTAGGAGCACTTGGCTGTAGCTGCCAGTGCAACTTTTAGCCAGGAGAAGTCACCCTGAGCAACAGCATGAGCTCCCTGGGTCAAACTCCAGATGCTAGATTTAGCGAGAAGTAGGTAGTATCTCTAGGGACACCTTGGTCTGAGCCTCCAAGACGTCCCACTGATTGCAATAGCTATTAAGCATTGGTATCCTGGAGCATCTGGATTGTAAATGGCAGTGAAGTGACCAGCAGGAGGGCTTGCTCTTAGGAAAGAGCCTCCCAGAGTAAAGTTCAGCGCAGGGAGTCCCGAATCTCAGCTCTGCCCTGTGCCTGTTCCTCTGAGGTCAACAGATACATTTCACACTTTAAGATGAGGGGTTGCACCTGGGTACATAGACACTTCTCACACTGATGAATAATTAAAGGACCTTCCCAGACACTCAGTCTATATTAGGAAAGGATTTCTCTGCTATTTGGTTGGGTTTTTTATCTAAAATAAGAAGAGCAGGTGAAGGCCTAATATCCTGGGCCGGTTGTTTATGGAAGATGAGTCAGGCTGAGCTGGCTTTGCTCTCCGCGTGAATCACACGCTTGCTGTTGTGGTTATGTCTAGGAAAGAGGCAGGGGCTGCTCTTTGGGCAAAAGCTGCAGTGTCCCAGTGCTGCCATGGAGAAGGTGCTTTCTTATTTCTGTTCTTCCAGTGAAACTGGCAGCGAATAACCTGCAGTGCACAACCAGATGACACAGTTTATCACCTGAGATGCTGCAACAAACAGGTTGGGCACGCTCATGGCTTTGGTATCAGAAGAGGCAGTGTTGTCAAAGCACGTCAATACAATGACCCCAAAGAGAGAGACAGCTCAAGAGAGGTTGAAAGACCTGAAGAAGTGGCAGTCTGCTCTGTGTTTGCGTGAGAAAGTGTTAAATTCCAGCTTGTGTCTCCATGTGGCTGGATCTGATAAAAATTGTTGTGCTGAGTGATGGCTTTCCTTTCCCTCTGTGAGGGGAATGAAGGAGTCAGAGCTACTCATGACACATGGCATGGATGAGAAGGTGAGCAGCATTTCTGTGACCCAGAATATGACAGTGACAAATGCTGTACTGTGTGGCCACATGGGCTAGGGAAGGCGCCAGCTAATGCACAGGGTGGTAAACACTCCTTTCTCTGCAAATGGAGAATGGAGAGCTCTGTTGAAATCAGCAAAAGGAGAAGGAAATGACAATCTGCTGAAGGAAAACTCTTGAGATCCTAACTGGGGCTTGAGAGAAAAAAAGAATATTGAAGAGGTGCAAAATGTCCCGCTGGTGCTTGGGAACGAACCAGCACAATGCTGTGTTACATCTCCTCAAGTGAACTCTCAAAGCACGAGAGCAATATGTAGCTGAGAAGCCTGATCTGGCCTCCCAGCCCATGGCAGCCACTTAATAGCCCGAGGGCTGATCATCATTACCAGGAATTCATTTGTGAGGGCACGAGAGGAAAACATTAGCTTTGAACAGACCTGTCCAACTAAGGATGTTGGCCATTTTGCCTCACATAAAAAAGACTTAGAAACCTAGAATCATTTCAGTTAGAAAAGACCCTTAAGATCATCAAGTCCAACCATTAATCTAGCACTGCCAAGTCCACCACTAAACCACACCCCTCAGCACCACAGCTACCCATCTTTTAAATACCTCCAGGGACGGTGACTCAACCACTTCCCCGGACAGTCTGTTCTGATGCTCAACAACTCTTTTGGTGAAGAAATTTCTCCTAATATTCAATCTAAACATCCCGTCTCACAACTTGAGGCCATTTCCTCTTGTCCTACCCCTTGTTACTTCGGAGAAAAGACCGACCCCCACCTTGTTACAACCTCCTTTCAGGTAGTTGTAGAGAGCAACAAGGTCTACCCTCAGCCTCCTTTTCTCCAGACTAAACAATCCTAGATCCGAGTTCCCTCAGCCGCTCCTCATAAGACTCATGCTCTTGACCGTTCATCAGCTTCTTCTTTAGATGGGGTCCAGAACCTCAATGTCTTTCTTGTAGTGAGGGGCCCCAAAATGAACACAGTATTCAAGGTGGGGCCTCACCAGTGCCAAGTACAGGGGGATGATCACTTCCTTAGTCCTGCTAGCCCTGCTATTTCTGATACAAGTCAGGATGCTATTGACCTTCTTGGCCACCTGGGCTCACTGCTGGCTCATATTCAGCTGGCTGTCAAACAACACCCCCAGGTCCTCTTCCGCTGGGCAGCTCCAGCGACTCCTCCTTCCCTGAGCTTGTATCGCTACATGGGGTTAGTGCAAGCCAAGTGCAGGATCCAGCACTTGGCCTTGTTGAACCTCATACCATTGGCCTCGGCCCACTGACCCAGCCAGTCCAGATCCCTCTGTAGAGCCTTCCTACCCTCAAGCAGATAAACACTCCCACCCAACTTGGTGTCCTCTGCAAACTGAGGGTGCACTCGATCCCCTCATCCAGATCACTGATAAAGATCGTGGACGCCTAGACAGCAATGGCCTTACCATGTGACTTCATGTACAGTGAGGATCCTGTTTCTCACTAGACTCATGAAATTGGCAGAAGCTAATTTCACTTTTAATTTCTGAACTCTTCTTTTCTAATGAGGTTGTTTCAATTGTCCTCACGAGAGACCTGTCAAGCCAAATCTGGGCAGACTGTGACTATGGCAGTGTCAGATGGAGACGGAGCAGGTGGCCATGCCCCTAAGCTTTTTTCTTCTCCCACTGCCATCCTTGGAGAATGGTTAGCAATGCAGCAGCCTTGCTTTTGGCATCAGAATTTAATTTTCTAGCAAATTATTGAAAACTCAAAATTATTCCCATTTTCCACACAGCAGCAAATAATAAACTATTAATTTTATCCTGACTTGAGATCTATGTGGTTTGCCAAAGCAAGATAATTATTTGGCTACTTTGAGCAGACCCCGTCAGGTAGCCTTTTGTGGCACTCGTTTACTGCTGGGCCCCCAAAGCCTCATATATGATGTCCTGGGCAAGATCTAGAAAACTCCTCTCTCTCCACTGTCCGCACAAGGCCGTGTTATGTGGTGCCAAGCCCATGGTTCTTCAATGCATGAACAAGGTTCCACCCTCTGGATTCAGACAGTTTTGGAGATGCTGATGTTTCTTGGGGTGCTGCTATCCCCTGGCTGCTCTACAGATTAGTTCAGCTACTTTATCTATCTACACCATAGATACCTACATTTGACCTAGTTGTCTACACTCTCTTCTAACAACTGAAAACATGGAGGTATTCTAAGGTATGGTTCATCTCGCCCTAAAGCAGAGAGCGGGAACAGTTCACATTATTTGCTTTCTCTCCACTGCTCTTAAATTTGGGGGGATAAATTTGCTCTGTCAACCAAGGACTAGCTCTGACAAAGCACTTACCTGAGAGTCATCAAGTCTAATTTTAATGTGAAGTCCTGGGGGAAGTTGAGAAGCCTGGATTGGTGTCCTTGACTTCCAGCACGCACATGGGGAGAGCAACACACTTCCCAAGGGAAAGCTGCAGCACCACAGCCTGAGCAAGGACACCGAAGTGGCTCAGCTGGTCACACTTCTAACTCTGCCACCAGCTGCCACCAGTCTTGCCTGGGTGGAAAAAGGAAGACGTACTGGGTGAGAGAACAAGATAGCGCAATAGCCCAATAGCCCAGCTACTGCTGCCTACTTCTGAATGCTTTTAAAAAGTTACCACTATCACACTGTTGGTTTTGCTTGGTCATTTGTAACCAATCCTTCTTTGACCTCCAGCCACTGTTTGCCTGTTACTCTTGGAGATTTCTCTTCCAAGCCTGAGCAACCTACCTGCTCTGGGCTAGGTGTGATCCAGGCCAGCCAGCCCATGGAGGACTGAAAATTTATGCCGAGAAAGGGACAAAGAGCGGTTGAAATGTAGGATAAATAAGGGCATCTCCTGGACTGTCACAAGAGGACTTCACATCACAGTCCCAGCTCACATTTTCTGTCTACCCAGGCTGGTCATCCCTTCATCTGAGGCAGTTTTCAAAGCTGCCAGCCGTCCTGTGCTGTCAACTTCACCAGCATTACAAACTTGCCACCACTCCAGGCGCCCCCTTCACAAATAATAACCTAATGGCAAAAGTAGGAGAGCAACAGAGTTCTCCTCTTCCACTTCTGACCAGCATCAATAATTTCATAACAATCCTTAATTTGTTGGTTTTTGTTTGGTTTTTTTCCAAGCTAGTTCAAGGCAGGGAGGGAGATGTGGCAGGCAGTATTTTAAACCCATCAGTGACGGTGTGAGGTGAAACTGAAAAGTTTCTCAGTAACTGAAATGTCTAGGCCTCCTTCTTGAATGTTCTTTGGACACTCAAAAGCCCAAATCTCAGTGGACATCAGAGGGAATGATTGTCTTAAATGTCTACATCACCTAAGCAGGGGATAGCAGCTCATAAGTCCACTCTGATGCCTTGCAAAATTTTGCCCATTTATAAATAAGCTTTTTTCCTGGCTTTCCTCGGTGCCAACTGAGTGCAAGTGTTGGCAAGATCGGCGCTAGTTTGTCTGGACTCCGAACCACTTTGCTGAATGCTTAATCAAGCTGCTCGCCTCCCTCTCCCAACAGAGGCCATTTATACAGCAAGAGAATCAGCTGGTCGATGAAGCAGACAAGTGGAGCGGGGGAGAGGGAGCGAGCTCTTTGAATGGGATGAGAACAGAGCCACCGCCACCTCAAGAAAGTTTATCTGCCTCCAGTGCCAAGCACACACAGTGCTAATCTTTTGTTGCCATGAATATTCAAGCCCAGCTGCCAGCAACAGAGGGAGCAGCTGCAGTGGCAGAGCTGGCAGGTCCCCTCGTGGTGCCCTCGCTTGCCGACCCTGGCATCTGGGTCCGTCTGGGGGTGGGGAGGGGGAGATGCTGCTTGTATGGCAGACGACAAGCCATTCGGCAACCCAGCCCCATGCTTCCTAAGCAGGGAGAAGTCAGGGACACGCTCACCCTGGAGAGCCCAGGACTGTCCACTCTTGCTGACGGGGGTATGCCAGATGCTCCAGCTGTTTGGGGCCATGTGAAGTCCTGGAGGGAAGGGGTGAGTCTGGGACAAGAAAGATCAACATCTGGGGCAATCTAAGATTGAAGAACCCCTGCTGCTGCTTGGAGAAGCCAAAGGGAGACAAAAGCCCGCAGGCCCCATGGAAAGCTAGATGTACAGAGCTCTAGGCAGATGGCAGTTCCCGTGGCATATGTGGCGAAGGGGCGTATTTGGTAGCAGGGCTTAGCGGGCAGGTGAAATGCCATCAGAGGAGTGCAGCACAGGTCACAGACGAGCTGGCAGGTGACTGTGCTACAGCAGTGTCATGGAAGAGCTGGAGGGCTTTTGTCACTCGAGGTGACTGGCAGCAGCAGGAGGAAGCCATGAACTCTCCTCAGATGGCCAGCTTGTCCTTCTCCACAATTTAGGGCAGCTTTTCAGGGACAGGGCACTGTAATAGCAGCTCTTTGACAGGGAACAGGCACACCACCTCCTAACCAGGAGTGCAAAGTCCCTGCTCTCCGGCACATAACTTCCCATCGCGTACAGGCGCACAGCCACAAGACTGACCAGCACTCCAAGCTTTCTTGTTACAGGACTCAGAACTATACAGCAGCTGATATTGCTAGAAAACCTACCAGAAACAGAGACACACAGGTCTCCCAGGTGAAAGAACAGCCTTTGGAGGCCAGAGGTGGGTATTGTGCCATTAGCTATTGATCCTCAAGAAAGGGGGGATCAGGATTTTTGAGGAGACGATCAGTCCTGGGTTTGCATCCCCCAGAACAGTTTCTGTGGGCAGCCCACAGAAAAAATGAACCAGATGCCTGCCTTGGGACACATTTCAGGATGCCACACAGACGAGGGCAAACACACTTAAGCAAGCAATTATTGAGCACTGATCAGAAAAGTCATCTCTATCCTGTTGAACTTGCCAGTTCTCCATCCTCTCTCTATCCTTTCAAACTGAGAAAGAAAGTCTGTCCTAACCGTATTGGTAAATAGGACAGCAGGCAAGCGGGGAAAGTAGGGATAAAGGCAGGGAAAATCACATCTATCAAAACATTTAATTTCACTTTATGCTTTCTTTGCTTTTTGTGTACAAATTTTGAGAACAAAAACTAATTTCAAACAAAGAAATATTTTCGATTTAAGGAGGAGACATATTGGTCCAGCTAAACACAAATGTAACAGTACCTAATTATCTAATTTTTGTCTAATTGTAATTTACCCAATTTTCTGGCACGCTTCACAGAGTAAGAGCCCAGCCACACCATGGTCCACTTGCCTGGCACACATCCCATTTGGAATTAGAATGGACACAGAATATAGGTGCTTCCCATGGATTTATGGCTATCTTTGTCCCTGGATTGATATTAAACGATAAACAGTTTGAGGATAAGAGCTTTATCCCCAGCAAATCCACCTCCTCCTGCTGCTGCTTTTTCACACTAAGAGGTCAAGGGTTTAGAAACTGATTTCAGACTCCCAAGCTGTTACTGCCAAAGTGCTGATATAGCAGAAGGAAGGGCCATGGTCACAAAAGGTATCTTTGTTTGCAAGAATTTTAAATCACTTTTCGTATTCCACCAGTACTGTATTTCCTTCCTCCAGGTTTCACCTTGGATTGAGCTACATCCTTCTGGCCTTAGTATCATCGCATATATTTTTCTGACTTTTTTTTCTATATTAGAACACATCAGTTCCCATGAAATCCAGCAGCACTGATCTGTGCAACCTTGCTCTGGGAAGCTGAATTACTTTAGCCAAAGTGGTGTGGATGAGCTCCCGTTGCTTTGAAATGCTGCTCTGCACTCTCAAACACCGTGGCAGCCCCAAACTCACCAAGTGAGCACACAGCTATGCTGTCGTGCCACACAACCACATTATAGACCAGATAAGCATAAAAAAAGGCTCTAGCTAAAAGACTCACAGCTAAACCACGAGGGACAAGACGAGGCAGATTCCCCTGGGGAAAGTGAAAAGGTGGTCAGAGATGATATGAAATATTCAGGGCTAGGCTACTTTGGGATAGGAGAGGGGCCTGGTAGCTTCAGCAAGATGCATCCCAAAATGAGAAAGTCCCTACAAACACTGCCAATATTCTTGCAAGTCTCCAAAGAGTGAGCTTGGGAGAGCTGAGTAACTCTCACCACAAAGCACAGCAAAGGGGAGAAGGGTTTTATTAGGGAGGCAGAGTGGGGAAGCTGACAAAGCCAAGAGGAAGGTGTAGGGTCTTGTGTATCAGGAGTTTAGGGAATATTTGGACATTATTATTTACTATTGAAAACAGAGCTGAGATGCTACCAGGGTATACCCAGCACCATGTGAGTCTTGAGTAACCCCGTCTGAAGGAGGCTAAAAGACTCAGTGCAGCACAGCCACATCTGACTCCCTGCTACCCCACATCCAGGAGGGAGTCCAGATCCACAGCCTGGGAAGGCACTCTGAGTCTCCTCTTCAGACTGCTCCACGTTGCAGAAGTAAACAAGATTCTGGGTTCACCGTCTGAACTCGGCTTTCTGAATTCTGCTAAACTCCTTGTTCAGACACCTACCTCTTTACTTAGGCTAAACAAATACTGCATACAGTTAAACGGCTATATTTGTAATCTGGCAATAGTTTGAGTGTGTTCTGGTGGGAGGGAAGGTGTCATGCAGAGACTTGTGGACTTACTGTGTTTGGCATATGTATTAAAATTTCCCTTCATTCCTCTAGTTTGACATAAGATGAATTACACAGAATAGAAGCATCTCATTTTTTGGTGATGTGGAAGTTCTCAGCTCTGCATCTCACCCTCTACTGGGTTCAAGCACATATGTTCCTGTGGGCAGTCCTTGCTTAAACCCATCAGCTACCCCCGGCATACCTGTTGGTTCCAGAAGAGGTTTGTGGAAGGAAACTAGACATGACAGTGGCTGGAAGGATTCTAACAAAAGAGGAGAGAGAACTGATGGGAGAATAAATGTGACACATACCTTGGATGCCAAAACATCTCGCTGCAGCCCTGACTTAAGGGCAATCAGTGAGAAGGGGACTGATTCAGGTGGCTTTCCTCCATTATGCTCAAAGGCAGGAACAAACAACGCCAGCAACAGTCCATTCTGCCCCTTCTCCCCTGAAATTCAGCCCATGGTGTCCTTCACAGGGAAGGCTGCACCACTTTCTGAAAGCCCCTTTCCCCAGGGAGGCTGGAAACAGTTCCTCAGTTCGCTGCCGTCTCCAACCCACTGGCCATTTAAGTTTGCCTCCCACTGCTTCCTGCATGTTTGATATCTTCCTCTGCCAGGCTAGCGTCTGGCCTCTTCTCCCTTTTTAAATACAGGCAAGATGTTTTTCTGGTAGTTGTTTTGTAACAGTTTCTTAAGATTTTTCTTTTTTTTTTTTCCTTTTTTCCTCTTCCTCTCCTTCTTACCACAAATTAGTTTTTCATTCCCATGTAATTCAAGGGAAAAAGCTGCCCAACCCACAGTGGCACTATTTGGTACACCTCCTCAGCTCTGATCACCTAAATCCACTCTTTTCTGGGAAGCAAGCCTGCCAAGAAATGCACTGAGCCTGCGGAGTTGTCTGCCGGAGTCTGCAGACAACCTGAGAAAAGTTTGGAGAGAAGGACCTGGCTTGTCCCAAGATCATCTGTCTTGTCTCGTCAATGCCAGAAACAGCAACTGGACTCTACGCACTGCTTGGTGGATGGCAATATTCCTTACAGCTTCTACAGTGCTTCCAACTTCCAATTCTGCAGAATTTCCTCCGAGTCCGCTGTATCACCCAGATGCTGCTGCAAATCTCTGACGCTACTCTAACATCTTTAGTCCTTTGCACCAGAGCGGTCCAGAAAGCAGAGGGTCTTGCTGGCAAATTTAACTGGAGGTCGACACAGAAAACACAAAGACCTCAATTCTAGATTTTCAAATGACAGTTGGGACTTCTCATAGTGTTAAAGAAGATATGTCCTAACATCTGAAATTCCTTCTGTTGCACCCTCGTTTGCAGTCCTTCAGGATATCTGTGCCCAGAACAACAAACCTGGCTAAGTCCTACTATAGCTGAACCTATTCAAACCAAAACCAGTGACATTAATCTCTAACCAAGACTCGTGCAAAGAACCCAGTTCTCTCCAAAACAAGGACAGACAGAATTCCTTGAGCCTTTCCAATGTCACAGGAACAGCCTGGTGCCAATTGCCCAGCCTGTGACCTGCTGTGGCTTTTGCCCTCAGATGCTTGGGAGAACAGGCTTTACAATGCACGTAAAGAAGAGGAAAAGCTGGAGGATGATCCTTCTGTAGCCCATGCATCAGGCAGTACCAAATCCTACACTCACTAGCGGACAAACCCTTCACTACCATCAGTTGGCTGTTAGGTCACTCTTTAGGAATGGGGTATCATGAGCCAGCAGCCACCCAACACACGTAATAAGACAGCTCAGGGCTGCCCATCTCACCTAGCACCCCTTCAGACCCAGCAAACCGCTGCTGCTTTCTCCATGTCGACAAGCAAGCAGAGTCTGCAGTCTCACGTTCTGCTCCCAATCCAGAAAGCAGCTCAAAACTCTGATGGTGGTGGTGTTTTTTAAATGAGGGCTCAGATCTTGGAGGTCTGCGCAGCAGCAAAAGGGAGGTTGTGCAGCTGCTCCAGGGCAGGTTCAAGATAACCGCCTGCAGCACACACGAATTCCTTGGAGCCTTGACAAATAACAAAGCTTCAGCTTAGGCATGAGAAAAAGATGACAGTGCATCCCAGGGCCAGAAAGGGATATTTCAGATCCTCTTTTGCCACCCCTGCCTATTGATACCTGCTTTACAGGTGCTTAACTGCTGATATAGTTCTTTTAGGCTCTGTGTTGCTTCGGTCTGTGTTTTTAACCTGCCCTCATTGCCTGCGCTCTGTGTTTGGCTCCAAGGTTTCCCCTTGCTCATGGCAAACTCATCAATAAGAAAAGCCTGGAGACATCTATAGGGCAAGAACCTGAAACTTAACTCAGGCCCGGTTCTCCAAAGTACTTGGAGCGCTTGTGTTGAAGTAGGGCCATAGATCACAGTATATGTCCAGAAGTAAACTGCTTCTGGACAGATCCTTGTCCAGTGTAACAGGGAGCCATGCCATTTCAATATGAACACTCTGATAGCCACATGGATTTTGCCTGCTTCTGTGGCATTTAGAGCTTCAAAGACTTTTAGGGGGAAAAAAAAAAAAAAAAGAGCAAGAGAGGGAAGTGGGGAACCCAAACAAGTGATCATGTCTGAGTCTAAACAACAAAAAATCCAAGTCTCTATTTTGTTGCTCTCTTAATAATGTAATCGTGGCCAGATGTATGTTGCCTATTTCTTCAAAGTAAACTGAATTTTAGAGAAAAAAACCCTCATTTCGCAATTTGCTGATGCAGTACATCAAGCTTATGCCAGAGGAGAGTTGGCTGACATGCAAATTTTCCAGATCATGCATCTTATGGGTAAATTATCTTTTATTTATGCTTCTATGCTTAGTTCAATACAAGAAACTTTTCTGCTGGGTCACTGAAAAACTTTATACCATGCATGACAGTGATTTTCTGTATGCACAGTGCATACTGCCTCTCAGGACGGCATCACATGTTTAGATACAGCTCGGTACAACAGTACCAGACACAAAGCTGTGTCCCACTCGGGTCCTCCACCTGGGATGCTCAAAGGTCCCAGCAGTGGCGGGTGGTTAGTAGGAACCTGGCTCAGGAGGTGTGAATGAACCACAAAAGGGCTAAAGGCATTTCCTGACATGACATGGCTGCAAAAACACGCACCTGAGCAGAGCGAACCAGGGAGGGGATTGAAGCTGGACTAGTCTCGAGCTGCAGTAGAGCTATAATCCCAGCTGCCCCTGTGGCAGGTGACAACTGAGGCAGAGCCTGGGGTATTTTGTGTGCTTGTCAGTCATGTGCCATCGCCACAAGAGCAGATGGGGCAGGCACGGCACGCAGGGACCTGCTTGTGCGGCGAGTAAATACACAGAGCTCATTCAAGGCGCTTTCCCTGAATACGATCGCTGGTTCACCCTCAACCCAGTCCCGCCTGTGGACAGTCGGCAAATTTGGCCTCAGGCCCAGCCTTGAGGCTGCTCTTAAAATTCAGCGTCGATGCAGCGACGGCGTCAGCTTTAGCATTGTCATCTCTCAGGAACCTGGCTTCCCCGTGCCCACCGAGCAGGACCGCAAGCTCCGCGCTCCGCTCCATCACGCGGGTACATCAGACCAAATGCCTTCCCAAGGTAACTGCTGCTTACTCCTGAGAGGGCTGCAATTGCAGGGCAGAAGGGACCCAACTCTTCCTGACAAAGTAAGCCGCACGGTAGCAACGCGTGAGCTCACCCCAAACTGTGAATCACTTCTGAAAAGGCAGACCTCTTCCTGGTGTGTTTATACATATAGCGAATCTGCATAAACATGCCACATGTCTAAGCACATGGACTCAGCCATATGCACCCATGGATACACACACGCTTCCTCCCGTGTGCGTGTGTGTGCGTACGCATCCCTCTGCCAGCACCAGATTTCTGGCAGGCAGCTCCTTCTGCCCTTGCCCCACAAACAGCAGGCACTAATTCTCCCATCTGCAGACTTCACCCTTCTCCTTGCCTTGCTTTCCTGCCTGCCGGCAAACATGCCCTCTTTACCTAGTCAGTCTTGCAGCCTCCCCACCACTTCCTAAACCGGTCGCTTTTTAATCAAGCAAATTCTCTGCTGAAGCCTGGTGCCATCAGGGGAAGAGCTGGAGAGACCAAACGATGCAGCGACTGGACAGGATGACCTGCTGAAGCCCGTTCATGTCCCATCTCTGACTGACACCCCAGTGGCACATCTGGGCACACCTGGAAGCCCCAGAACCACACGCTACGAGCACACAACATACCACTTGTCTCTGCCTTGGCTTACGGTGGACTGCATTGCATACTGATGATACAAACACAATAGCAAGAGATCACAAACAGGGGTGTCAAATATGCTAATTTCTATTTTTGTTTTGTTTTCTGAATTTGTCTATAGGTTATTGTAATTCCAAGTAGCAATGCTTTGGCTCTAAGCCGAAGGCAGGAGTATTTTTGAGACAGCTGACTGCAAGGTTAAAAATTGGGTTAATACATTTTAAAAAACAGCTTTAATATTAAAGTGGTCATCTGCTTTCCCAATTAGATCAGTCTTTTATCCTTTAGCTACGCTATTTAGCTCTGTGCTATTCATGCGATTTCACAGTTATTTGCAGACCTGACTTTGTCCCAGCACCTCTATCTTACGTGTTTCAAGAGACAGCACCAAATCCAGCCTCATCCACTGCAAAGATTAAGCCTTCACAGAGGCTGTTTTAGGTCTGATTACAGAAGAAATGCAATTACACTTTCTCCCCCGCCCCGACTCTTCACAGAAGTTTTTTAAACCTATACAAGTGTTAAATTCAATCTGGGGTGGAGGTGGTATGGATGTTTGCTCTGAATGACTGTTCGCTTATTACCACTTTCAAACAAGAATGACAAATTTGAGTCCAAGTCCTGTAGCATCTGTTTTGACAGCGCTGTTGAATTCAGAAATCTTGAAAGACCAACCTGATGTCTGTCCAAACCACCTTTGTATAATTATACCAGGTACGATTACCTCTTTCTAGCACCTCCTCTCTAAGAAAAACAATCAGACAAAAATGAGAGGTAAAGGAGGGTGAAAGAAAAACTGAGAGTGTAGATGAGGGTAACTCTGCACTTTTGACTAAAAGCATTCTTACAACAAAAACAGTCTCAAAGCTGGCCAGCATGTCTCTCACACTTGTTTTATCCCCTCAAAATCCTTCCTAGGTTGTGTCATTTTAAAAGCCTGCAAGCTGGGACATCAAAGAGAGGCTAGGCATAAGAGGAAAGCAAGGACAGAAGCACTGTAAAGAATTAATACACAAAGACCTGTGGGATTAGTGGCTGGAGATTTAGGTCTGTGCACAGTCACAGAGGAGACTGCGCAGACATGGCACGCAAAAAGATTTGCCTTGAATATCAGAGTTTCCTGGTCAAGGGTTTTGTCAGCTCTGCCTTGCAGAACGGCAAGGCAAAGGCAGCACAAACAGATCTACACCGAAACAACGGCTGAGTTACTGCCCCAACACCAGATCCCTTCCTCCCCACCAGGGCTGTCACAACGGCTGGTTTGGTTTTGTTGGGGCAGTTTGTTTTGGTTTTGGAAGGATACACTTTGTCCTTGAGATATCTTTTTTTTTTTTTGGACAACTAACATTTGGGGCGATGCCATAGATTCCATCAATGCGGGAGCCTGCTGCGCCTTTTCTTTCTAGACTGAGCCCCCAGCCTGCGAGACCAGCATGGTGTCTCTTGATCCTTCCAAATGAAATTAGGAAAATGGGCCGGCTGACTTGCATCTGCCCTACCCTGCACGAAACAGCATTGCGGAGAGGGCGCATTTGCTAGGAAAAGTAATAAATGTAATTTCCTCCATGAATTAGCTGTGCCACACTGGCTCCAAAAGGGGTCAAAGGGAGAACAAGAAAAGAGCCACTGCCTGTTAAAAATACCAGCCCCTGACTTATCAAAGGAAGTGATATAT
>JAOXNO010000041.1:24966746-24995630 GCA_028565335.1 Limnodromus scolopaceus | reverse complement strand
GGTCAAAGGGAGAACAAGAAAAGAGCCACTGCCTGTTAAAAATACCAGCCCCTGACTTATCAAAGGAAGTGATATATTGGGTCACACTTCAAAACCTAATGACAGCAGTTCAGGGGATTTGCTCAGACCCAGTCCCTTAGCTCAATTATTACGGGGCATTGGGTACCTTAGAGTGAGCAAGGAGCCCTCTGTTCGTTTGAGGAGAAGGTGACTGGAGGATAGACCATGGGGACAGATGGGAGGGCAAAGCAGGGCACCAGGTTGTAGCCCCGGCTCCGGTGGTGCCTAAAGTGACCTTGACCTTGTGTAGAAGCAGGAAGATTTTCAGGTCGGCAGAATGTAATTACTCTGGTTGGAATGTCGCCAAGATTCTAGCATTAACATCCCTACAGCCTGTAAAAAATGCCACGGGGCCAGAACTATAGATTTCTCCATCACTGGAAAAACAGTGCTGGAGAGGTAGAGAAGCCTGTAAAGCTTTGTGAGCAGCTTGAATTGTTATAGTGGGGGTTGAAAAAGCAGATAGACTTTCCAAATCTCTCTTTTAATTTAAAAAACATGGCTAAATTAAAAGGAAAATGCAGGATATTTCCCCCCTTTCCTCTCTTTTAGAAAAGGAAGAAGAAATTTCCATAGAACTGTGTCAAACACATCCTGGCGCAACAGCACACGCAGACTATTTGTGTTTGCACTAGACTATTTTTTCCCCCTCTCTTCCCCCACCCTCATTGCTTTTTGCAAATCAATCTCATTCGGGAAAAAGTCTACAGCAGACAGGACAACACTCGCTTCTAGCACTGTCCCGACACCAGATGAAGGCTGAGGATCTACACTGCCCCCAACAAAATAAAAGGTGAAGCTCCTTTTTCTAAGCACCTCCTTCTGCTTTGCTGCTGTTCGGGGGAAAGCCAAACTGAGTGCTCTACACTTTTGGCCAAAGTTTTAAGAGGACCCTCTGTAGCACAAGAGGCAATAATACTACCACAGAGTATTGGGTCCTGCTGAGTTTCATTGCAAGCAGAAACATTTTGTACAACCAGGTGTGGAAATTTCTGATACAGGTCTTCAAAACCCAGGGGCCCGATCTGGTGCTGGAGGAGAGGAAGGGACATGCTCGCACAACAGCTGTATTGGATTATACTCATAATTCTCAGAAACGTACAGAAACGCTTGCCAGCACGCCATCACTTGTGTTTCAGGATTAGCCTTGAAAAGGCAGAAGCGAATTCTTTGCTTTCCTGGCACTCTCCCCTTGACCCACTGGGGATCAATCAGCTTGTAAACTGCAGAGGAAAATTTGCACACAATAAAGATTCTTTTCAGATACGGCATTTGGCAGGGGCTCATTAGGGGAAAAAAACACCACCACTTTAGTCAAGGAGTGGCATTAGCTTTTCTTTTTTGCAAAAGGCAGAGGGTATCAGTTCCACTGAAAGAGGCATGAAGCTGTGAGACTGGGGGGCCTGAGGGACTCGGAGAGTAGCTTCTGTCCTTCTCTGCTATATAAAAAAACCATGCAACAAATACTAGAGGCCCAAAACAGAAACAAAAGAGCCTCCTTCTTTTTAAGTGCCAAGGTTTCTTGGTCTCCTGGTATTACAGGCCTGCTCTCCAAACGGCAAGATTGCTTGAAGGCCTTGAGGCCTTCTGCCTCAGGAGCTTGCCCGTCCTACCTGAGCTGCAACATCTAAACACACATGCAGGAACACTACGTTCTTTTACTGCTTTCCTACAATTTTTGTTTGCATAGTTATTCCTATTTTATGAAAGTTAACAGCAGAAATGCATAGTCTACCTCTCTATAGCGGCAGTCTTTTCCCAGGGGAAAAGCTATAAGCTACGCCCATAGCGATGTTTTTCTTGTTTGTACTCAAGAGTCAAATGGAAGTCAACCACTTGTGCTCAGATTTTTGGTGGAAGCGCAGTTGATATTTTTTATAACAAGGGAAACCAGGGGCAGACTGCCAAATAAACTCACACAACTGCAAGTGAAGCACTCCGCGCTATTTCTTGTATATGCACAAAGTGGTTCAGTTCCAGCACACCCAGTCCTCAGAGCAGAATCCCTCCTTCCTCTATTTTGACTCACTCCAATGGCATTTCACCTGTAGCATCATCCCAGATTGAAGCCCAAACCGTTCTGTGTGCGAAATAGAATAGTTTTACTGGACAGATTAAAAAAGACAAAAAAAGACAATCATGAGATGTCTCAAAATACAAACACCCCAAGGAGAGGATAAAAAAAAAGCTCAAGTGAAAAGAGAAGCAGGAAAAAATGGTCACAAGCTTGTCTTTTGGGCAGGGAAAGGAAGCTCGGCTGGTGTGGCATCCCAGTACAGACCAACAGTATTGCAAGCACAACACATTTTAAATGATGAAACAAAGCTGTCTGTGGAACCACTGCCTTCCTCGGGGCACCGTGTAGGTTCGGGCCCTGCTGAGATTGTACAACAGTGATTGTTTGATAGTGCCCAAGCAACATATCTCCACCCTGAATTCCCATGCCTGTAGCTTAGGGCAGTTAGATAATTACTGTAGGTAATGCTTTTATAAATAACAATTTTCAAAGACTTATGCACATCTAGATCAAAGTGAAAACGTGCCATACACCTAAGGGAGCAGCTGCATTAATCTATTAAACCCAGAATAGGTGAGTTGCCCCTAGACAAATGAAGACATGACGCAAGAGTGGGAAGAACCACCAAGGATGGACTAGGTGCTCACAGTGAGGTCGCTGGATTGCAACGTGATAGTCCCAGTGGAACGTTAGGAAAGAGTATTTTCTTTTTTAAAATGGCAACAGTCTAATTTTCTCGTCTCCTCATGCATGATTGGGGGTCTCACATTTCTGGATTATCTGGATTAGTGTAACTTTAATCTGTCTCTGCATTCATTTCATCACCAGTTCTGGAAGCAATCCAGGCAGAGGACAGAAAACCTCCAACGCGCTTCCTTTGGGAGCCTTCCTCTCCCTGTCCCCTTCATATACACGGTGATGGAGCCTTTTCTGACTCAGAAATATGCCTGCCTTATATTCCCATTTCCTCTGAAAGCCTGAAATAACCACATAGCCATCTGCCACAGGTATCATTCTTCCCATTTTACCGTATTGTATCATTACATGACTCAAAGGCAAAGTATCAGAACCAGGAAGATGTACTAAGTTTCTTACACCTTCAAAAAATAAAAGCATTAAGCAAGTAGCAACTTATCTTGAGCTATTTTATTTGGTTATAATTTGCATCAATTTTGAGAAAAAGGTGTTGACTGCATGAAGAGTCTTTCACTCAGTGTCACACTGAAAAAAGAGGGGGAGGGAAAAAAGTTATCAATACTCACTTCAAAACAGACTCCTAACTCTAACTTTTCCTTTGGTCAGCCCAGTAACTAAGAGCAGGAAACAGAGTCCTGCTGAACAAAAATGAGAATTGTGGCATTTCTCGTGGCAGATTAAACTGTGCTAGTTACGAAGCAATCCCCCTCCCCTTCCTGCAACCACCCACCATGTCTCCGTCGACTGGGGAGCAGCATCCCCACTGCAGGATCAGCTGGTAAAGAGGCATAGCAGCTCCTCTACCACCATCATGTATCAAAGTTAACTTCATGGTGTGTTTTTCGCTACCTCCTGTAAACTATCAAGAGCTAAGATGCTCCTCACCACCAGATCCTCTTTCCTATTTAGTAGAGCTGTTCAGGCTGGCTCAAGAAGAAATTAAAAGTTGTTCTCTAGAAGTCTGAACATTGATTTTTCTCATCTACTCAGATCCTCCCTGGCCCACACCACTGCAAGGCAACAACTCTGGGGAGGGACAGAACAGCTGGGGATCCTAATCAGTTCAGCCATCTCAACTTAATCTGCTGCTTATACACTAACTGCATCATCCCTATTCTGCAGCCCTTAGCACTTACCTAGAGCTTCTGAGCACTGAGGGGCTTACAAAGCATCCTCCCTCACCGTGGCCTGTCCGGGAGTCAGGATGTACAGCAGAGTGGAACATTTTGTCGGGGAGACCCAAAAACTTAGACCATTCATGCTTGCAATGCCTTCTACCTCTTATTAAAGAGAAGGATTAGTGTTTACCAAGTATCCAGTCCTCTCTTGAATTACTCACCACATCACACACAAAACACACTCAGATTCACTCTAGAGCTGGGGCTGCTATGAAAGAGTCCCTTTAAAGATAAATTAAAAGCATGCCATCTGTAAATAAAGCAACCTGCACCTATGAAGCCAAACTTCTTCACTAGGAAGAAAGGGCCTCAAGCCGAAGGCAATAAAATATCTCAGTAGGACTGTTAGAGTTTAAATTCCCTCTTTGAAGTACCACACAGTACTGTTATAGTGCGCTAATGAATAGCTCAGCATTCTCAGACTAGTTAAGCGCTACAAGGAATTAGAGATGCCATGTGCCAGCCACTATTTTCTGTGAAGTCACTGGCAATGCTTTTGCTCTAGTTGACTCTCTGAAGCCTTCAAAAAGCAGCATTGCTGAGGGTTTCCATAGAAGGAGGGAGGGAAGAAAGTGGAAACAGGTGTACTGGATAAAGAAAAAAACCCCTGCCATTTATTTCTGAATAATAAATATTAATAAAATATTGACATTTCCTATAAGATGGAATATTAATAAAAATATTTCATATTTATTTCTCACCAGTTGCAGAAGCAGCAAACACAAGTGCTCAGCAGCGCTCTAGATAAGCACGTGCAAATAAGCATCAGACAGACATGTAGAAATCCAAGTTGCCTATTCTATAATCCCTCTTGCTCCTTTTGGTTATGTTCATTTGCAAGAGACCGAGGCCAGAGAAAGCTTTTAGGTATACTATAATCAATAACAAATAACTGCTTTTGAACATAAACCCCCGCACCTCTCTGCTGTCTAACAAAAAAGACTGCACTGGGCATCTTTCACAGGAGGTGCACAGCATTACCAGGTGGACCAAAGCCAGGACAACAGCAGAGAGAAAATAACTGTGATAAGCTATTAACAGCAGCTCAGTGGCTTCTAAGCTTAGCCTCGCTTGAGCCAGCAGGAATGGTTCTGGATACTGCTTCATTGAACACACTGCCTTAAGCAACGCAGCCTCATTCATTTGAACATCTGTTTCACCTGTTAAAGAGCAGCATTTTTGGTCTTGTATGGGCTTGAAGTGACATTACACTGCACAGCAGCATTCAGAACGCTTTCAAGGAAACTTATGGAGAGGGATGCTCTTAAAAACATTAAAGCCCCTCTGCTTTTGTTTCTGTACTCTAGAGGCATTTCTACTTGTCCCCGAAATAAACGCTCACTCTCCGTTCCTTGACTCAAAAGGTTGACGTAGAAGCTGCAGTACATCTTGTGAAGCATTGTCACTAGTGTGACAGCCTCGACCTACTTGTGGTCCCTGGGAATTCAGTGGTAGGAGCAGTCCTGCTCAGCCTCCCACAGGAGGAACCAAACTCAGCAGCATTACCCTCAGCCAGCAGTCAAGGAACACAGCTCTACCAGCCAACAGATATAACTGTCTTTTAAAGATTAGTGCGGTGGGGGGAGGTGGAAGCAGCACAGATCACAGATCCTGGAAAGCCTCCTTTCCCCACGTACACATACCCCTAACCCAGCTAAAGAAGTTCCCTTTGAGAACCAGGGGCACATCTCCCCAGTCCCTGCTGCCTGAAACAGAGCTCTGCCCTTTACCAGCAGCCTGTGCTGTCACCGTCTCCCAGGTGGCCTGTGCAGACTCAAAGAAGAAATCCTGCCGCAATGTGCCCCAATTTCCCATGGCAGAGAATCCTCAACCCTGCAGCAATACTGCACCTTGAAGTCTGCTGATTACCCTGCAATCAGTTAACACCAGGCAGGTCTCTGGGTAACAGCAAAGAAACAAGAAGTATTAACAGACAGTGCTCTTTGGGAGAAACATAAAAAAACAAAAACAACCGCCCCCCCCCCCCGCACACTTGTTTTTACTTACACTCCGATCAGTTCCAAGAAGTCTGTTTTTCACCCAGCATGCTACTGTCAGGATACACACAGTCTCGCAGTTGACTACCATTTGTCATGGTTATTGTTTCCACCAAGAAAGATGCTGCCTTAGGAATACACGTTATCTTTACGTTTCCAAACTCTCAGCAGCCTGAAATACAGTAAACTAAATAGCTCCCCATCACCAAGTCCTTCTCTCTTTTCCCACCTCTCCCTCCCTACACATTCCTTGTCAGGTCTTATTGCCCACGAGTGTCATCCACAAGCCAGAAGAAATGAATTCCAGCTCAGATGCACGTGAAATCTCTGCCTCAGGCTTTACTCCTTCCCTGCAAGGCTTCTGGGCAAGACCCAACTTAATCAGGGGTCACCTGTTCAACAGAACAGCTAAAAGCTCCCATGTCTCTTTAGAAACATCAGTCACTAACACAGGAAATGTTCCAGCCATTCTCTACCCAGAAAATAAACAGAACACGTTAATAAGTGTCTCACAGGCACCTACAAGGGTAGCCTGGTGCTAAATTAGGACAGTTGTAGGTAGTTTCTGAAAAATACAAAGAACTCTTTTTTCTTTTCCGCACAGCAACTACTGTGACAAGTTTTCACGAACAGTTGCAGAAGTCAAATTAGAGAAGACGGCTGTTATATGAATTAGCATTTGGACTTGCATGTGCCTAACAAGCCCCAGCATCAGATGAAGTTTTTCCTCTGGCCACAGCCTCCCCACTTTTGCTTTCACATGGGTCCTCTACTATCTCAAACTTTGAGCATACACCATGGGTGTTGTCTATGGAACCACCAATAAAAGGCACTCCCCATCACTTATTTTCAGGGAACTTATAGGAAGTCAGTATCTTTACAATGCATGTGTCAAATAAAACTGCACTTGGCAAATAGGTTCAGAAATTGTAGACAGAAAACACAGGGGGAAAGAAAAAAAAAAAAGATACAACAAATGTGCATGAGCTCAGATGCCCAGGCGTCGTTTCCTTAGAAACCAGGCTATAGACAGGAAAATCCTGTAAGCAACAGCAATGTCTGTAGCAGAGCATCAAGATTTGATAGTAAAGCCTTGTGCTTTAGAGTATAAACTCAAAAATGAAAAGCCTCCCTTTCCTCCAGATTATACAGCCACAACACACTGACAGGAGTAGATAGTGACTGCCTTGTAAGATTCAGACACTAGAATTACTAGCAACAAGTACATGGCTGTGCATGACACAGATGAGATTATGATCAACATCATCCTTCCAGAGAACTGGCAGGGGGCTGCTCTATTATCAGCACCCAGGGTAAAAAGAAAGGTTTCTCAGGGAAATCATCTGCATTTACTACTCTGTGAAATCATGTCCAAATTTCAAAAAACTCCATCTAGATCTTAAAGAAAGGGATTTCACCAAGTAAAAGGTTTTGAGGGAAACCTGTCCACTGTGTCTACCAGCCCACCTGGGGAATAAATGGAGAACAGTCCAGCATTAGCACCTACTACACACATGTAAGGCTACTTTTTGAGAAAGTTCTTCAACCCAAATCCTTTGCCAAAATTCACAGTGAACGGCACCAAGATGACTTTTGGATGAGTGTTACATGTCTTGTTTCATATAGGGACAGTTACTAATGGAAACAGTCTAAACGCACACAGATTTCAAACAGTAAAAATCACTATTACAGGCATTGCATAGCATAGGAAATCACTGAGGTGTGACTCCAGTAACACTGCTCTTGAGTATGTCAGAAGACTTCTTCCTGCAAGGACTCCAGAATAGATGAGGTGTAGACTTCTATGTGGCAATGGTGTGGCTGTCTCAATGTGAAAAGCAGCAGAATTGGGTTGAAGGACTACAAAACACAAGGAAGTGAAAAGTCATTTTTTCAGAGTAGGCATTGCACTGTGCAGAAATGATGCTGGCCCAACGGGGTCAAGGATCTTCCTGCCTTCTGGTAGAGCTGGGGAAAATTGTCCCAGAAAAGAGAAAAGGGAAAGAATTTCTGACCACATTGGTTGGTTAGAGGTCTTGATCACTGAATGTTCATTCCTAGCACTCTGGGCACAATCTCTGACTCTCTAGATAAGATCTTAATCTGTCAGTGGTGGAGAGTACATGTATCTTCAGAAATCTTAACAGTGGCTAGAAGAAATGGGTTCCTCCATTACTATTTCTTTAACTCAAAAGAAGGTGCCCGGTTGTCTGACAGTGCAATCTTTGAGCCAGTGGAAACAGAAAAAAACATGAAACCTGTTCACAAGCTGATTATTATGCAGATCAGCAATCGTTATCCTTTCTCTCATTACCTCAAATGCTTTCTGCCATCTGTTGGTAACAAACCTGCATCTGGCAGATTACCAGAGGAGCCCTAATCAATGGGTAATTGGGGTAGAGGATTTTGTGGACAATCCTGGCAATGAAAGCACAGAAAAAACTTACAGCAGGAGAAGAAAGTTTGCCTGTCACAAGCGTGAGATCCTACACCCAGCATTTCTCTACCATTCTGACAGAATTTCTTCTTGTTGGGAAGTGTGTGAAGGGGGGGAGACACAGATTTGTCACAGGCAATGGGATAAATTATACTAGCCTCTGTAATGATACCTCAAGCAAAAGGTTAATTTCCAACAGATTATGCCAACGAGTGCTGCCAGGAGAGGCACAGAGCAGAGCAAGCACAAACAGGCATGAGTTTGCATTTCCACGGTTGCCTCTTAAAACCATCTGTTAATGGGACATAGAGGATGCTACGGAGTCTTTCAAGTAATGGCTCCTAAGCTAGTCTCTTAGTGCCTTCTGATAAGAAATGCTCAAAATATGTCCCCTGCAGGTTTTCCTTCTCCAGCCGTGTATTCAGGGTCCTGCTCCATTCCACACAGCCCTTCCAAGTCTTGATTACAGCAGCTCAGATATAATATTTACATTATTCCCCTGACTTCCAAAGGAAATAAAGCTTTTTAAATCACACTTACTGGTGCCGAGCTCCCAACAGAGGCATACTGACAGATTTCAACTGAATTTCAGAACGAGGCAGAGTCTCAAAAGTTACCAGATTCCTACAAGTTTTGAGGGAAACAGCAGCTGGGTGGAACAGAGGAACCCAGCCAGCACCTCTGCTAAGGGAAAGCAAAGGGGGATTTGCTGCTCTGCATTCCCATCACCAGCTGGCTGGTCAGTCAGAAAACGCTTTGAAGCTACTCTGCACTCATGGAGCTGTCATCAAGTGACCACCACTGCGGCCATCCTCTGCCATGAGCACCTAGAGAGTAAGAGATGAAAGTTGAAGTGGCAATTGTAAAGACCTCTGTAAGAATCGGACTTTATTGATTCATCTTTCAAAGAATGAATCAAAATGAAAACAGTCCTGTGCTGTTACAAAGATCCAATCCATGCTGTCTGCCCTTCTGCCATTCTGTATAGACCCAGAGGACAATTTCAAGCAGAAAAATGTTCAGAGCATTTGACCTTCTCTGATCACATTATAATAGCACTCGAAATGTCAAGGTATCAGAGTTTAACAATGACACAATAAATCAACAAGTCTAAGTAACCTCCCAAAACTAGATGGAAGGGGGTTAAAAAGGTAGTGCCCTTTTTTGTTTTGGTTTGGTTTTATTTTTAACTTTGCTTTGCAGGCCTCTGCTGTCTTTTACCTGCTTGCACTGGCCCCAGCAACTGGGAAGGTACATACATAACATCTACTGCCCAGACACCACCCTGGGAGTGTTGCACTCATTGGAGCGTGGAAGGAACATGGAATTCTTGTAGTAATTAAGAAAGCGTAAGTAAGTAAGAAACCTTCCTTCCAAAGAGAGGAAGTAAAAATCCAAATGCTGCCAATGCCCACACACGCTGGGCTGGGCTCCAAAATGTTTTGGGGCGATAAGAATCCTTAGTAGGCACCTGAAGATGGGAAACAAGCACCAACACCCAAGCTAAGATGTTAACGAGACTGTGACAGAAAAACAAAATCCTCAAGTGATCTAGTATCCAGGCTGCTGTGACTAAAAAGTGAGAACGTGAATCTTCACTCTGCAAAGGGACTAAAAGGAGACACAGGAATGCAACTGAAAGTTGGTTTCAGAAGCATGTTCCCAAGAGATACAGATCTTATTTCCTTCCTACTATTAAAGGGAAGGGGTGACTTTGCATTGGATTAGATTGGATTACGCTTGGGCAGAGAGCAACACCTCCATTTAGTCAAATCCTGCAGCTTTTTTTTTTTTTTTTAATTCAGCATTTCAAGGACATTACTGCAATCTCCATCTAACAGCTGCAGCCTGCAACATGCTGGTTCACTTGCATTTGCATCCCCATAGACAGTAGGCATCTGGACACAGTAACTTTTTGTAGGCTACCAACTTGGGCTGGTACCAAAACCCAAGGGTTTCGAATGGTTTGTGACCCAAATTAGATAACTTAAAACTTTCAGAGAGGAAACAGAAATAGTGCTGATAGAGATTTGCCACATGGCTTTTTTTGGGTTTTGTTTTCATTCTGAAATGGGGATATTGTGTGACACTTATCTTGAAAGGGAGAAAAAGAACTCAGTCTCTTCTGTACGAGACCAGATAGCTATTTGTCAATGGAAGGAATACTTTCTCCAGCCATCCCGAGCCTCCCATACACATGAATGATATAAGTCAGAAAGAAGGGGACACAGTGAAAAGCCAAATCCTCTTCAGATATCATTTGTGGCACTGGAAAAGCAGTGAAAAAATACAAAAATATCCAGGCTCATTTTTTCAACATGACCATGCTACTGTGGGCAATCTCTTCAGATTTTAATGTCAAGCTTTGTTAAAACAGCCATCCTGTTGCTTCACTGCTTAGACAGCTCTGAACAGCTACACTGGACAAGTGAGAGATGGCATCAGTTCAAAGACATGACACTTAATTGTCCTGCTGACACCTTAGTAGTGACTCAGTTGTGTAAGCATCTAAGAGCATTTTAAGGATCCTGAGTATTTCAATATACAGATGGTGTAGTTTAGGAAATGAAAGCACCTGCAAGCCAGGTATGAGACTCAGCAGCGTCTAGAAGACTTGTTACATCAGTAGCCCTCGAGTCCAAAAGTATGCTCTGTCCTACTCTCTAACTCTTCCTCGTGCCACCAATATAGGTTTGTAGATCATCCTCTGTGTCTGTTGCAAATGATAAAATCCGAGACACCCTTTCCCTCACAACCTTCTCTTGATGCTCCTGTCTGTGACTCAGAGAAAAGTAGTACACCCTTCAGGAAAGAGAGATTGGCCAGAGGCAAATATTTTCACAGCCTGTACTAATTTGGCTGTATCAGAATAAAGACTGCAAGTTACTTTCAACACAATACCCTGGTACAGCTTTGGTCTGTCTCCCATGTTTCATTTTTCAGAAACCTGCAAGCCAGTGGGCCTCTCATTATCTTCTCCATAATTCTCTTCCTGTCTGTGGTAGTCTTCAAGCTTAGCGGCAAGGAGTTTCACCGTTCACCCCCTATTAACCCTTCCTATATTTAGTATTCATGTCAGAATCGAACAGTTCTTTGCTAAAGCATTGAGCAGAGAAGGCGAAAGAAGTGAGAGACAGAGGTGGCTGCTGAGCTGGTGCCTGTCCCAGCAACAGAAGAACAAATAAAAAAAGGTACAAAATGTCAGGCATCACAAATGGCCACCATCACAGTTAAATCAGTGTCTCATAAGGAGGCAGGCAGCTCCAGAAGTGTTCCGACTTCTGAAGAAGGAGATGAGAAGAGAGCACTTCGAAGACTTGCCCAAGACCCCACCTACAGATTTTGGCTGACTTACAACAGGGAGCGTTCAGCAAGCTTGCTCTGGCCTAGCATTATGCAGATGTCCTGAAGGACTGACAGTAACATCTAAATGTTGTGTGCAGAAATTCTTCTGACTTCCTCATTTCAAGCTAAGTTCAGCCTGAACTTCCCAAGTTGTTTATTTTCTTCAGAGCATAGCTCCAGGCAGGACAAGATGCCTGGCAGGCAAATAATCCACAGCATCGAGTGAGCAACTCACTCTAGCTCAAAGCTGCAGAAATGCAGTACTGAATCACTCTGTTCCATGAAGTTACCGCTTTCCAGGTAACTCTAAGGACACAAGGGCCACTCGAGACTCTTCTGAAAACTTCCTACTGTTTCTATAACCACGCTGCAGAGAAAAACAGCTTTCAGGGACCACACTCTGATTCTACACCGGCAAAGAAACTCCTGCCAGAGTCTGGGCTTACTGACTGCTGAATGCTGCTACACATCGCCCCACAGTCTCCTAAAACTGGCTGTGTGTACAAGTATTAAGTACGTCAAGGATCACAAGACATTTCTCAATCAATAGCCAACAACAAGTTTAAGAAGATACTACTTATAAACAGAAAAGTCCACATTAACTGATTTGCAGTCACAGAAAAGGACATTTCTATGTGGTCCTTGAAAAGTCTGAGCTGAGGGAGATAATAAATAAAAAAAAGTTACTTTACCGTTTATACTTGCTTTCTCACTAAGAATTTTCAACAGAATGAAAACAAACTCTAGCTTATTATGGAATGGGTTTTGGTATGTTCCTCTTTCATTAGATGCTTCCTGTGCTAAAATATTTTTTGCTTTGGAAAGTCTGCCGCTGCAAGTCTTTGAAGCACATACTGAGGATTACCACAAGCAACCTTTCAGAAGAACATAGCAGAAAGATGACATGGTCCTAGTTATTCCAATCTCATTAACTGGGCAAGCAGACAAGTGTTCGAAACAGACTGCAGAACATAAGGAAGTGCTTTTTTCCCAAAAAGGCTGCTCAGCAGAACGTACCAGTGTAACACAAATGCAGATGGCGCTCTGCGACAGTCATGCTGTGTCACGCCGGCAAGTATTAAACAAAGAATTGGGACATCTAGGAGAGTAAGCCTCAACTCTCAGTTTCCTCCTCACCCGGCAACATTCTGCTCAGTTCTTTCAAACAGCATGAGCTGATCTGAGGTTATGGCCCTGTTATCAAGGATGGCAACATATGGCTCAGCTATACATGAAATATTATTTTATTTAGATCAGCTACACATATTAACGTTATCTTGGTAGCTACTGTAAGAAAAATTGGGCAATGGCTATTTTGCTAGAACCATTTTAATTAGCTAAAGACTAACAATTTTTAACTACCCGTACCTTCACAGGCTCTTACCAGAGAATAAGTATCTTGTTCACATTATGAAAAACACGCAACAGCCATCAAAACCAGACAGGGCAGCTGCTAATTATTGTCATGTAGAGTCCGGAAAGTCCTAAAAAAAAAAAAACTATTACAGCAGCCTTCGTGTTCCTCTTTGTCGGTGACATTCCTAATTCATCCAAAGGCATTGGCCCAATATACATGCCCTTGCACGTGAAAAAAGGAACAGAGTTGAAACATTAGAGATCAAAACACACCAGATCTACTCTCAGACAAAACCACACTGTGCACCTTGTTTTTAATAAAGATGGAAAAATTAAATAGATTCTATAGATAGGAGCAACTGTCTATGAACCCAGTTCCACAGTAATCATTTATTTATTAGAAAATCTATTCAGTATGTACACGCAGAGATGAAAAAAAGACTGTTCAATAACTGACTAATTGGAAAACACAGATGTCTGCTTAAACAGAGTCCAGCAGCCTCCAAGTTCAGGCTGTGCTCCGAAGATCGTGTCCCATGCCAAGTGACCAGCACTTGGATTTCAATTGCACGAAGTGCAGAACATCTGCTTTTGGACACCAAATCAGTTGTTCCATCCTTTTTCCTATAAGCCATCACCCACAATGAACCATTCAATATGGAGCATGAAATGAGGGTTAGGCTGTGGTTCAGCTTCTCCTGAACACTTTAATTGCAAAAACCTCTATCAGTAGTATTTTGAGCTACAGATGAAGCAAATAAGCTATGGGTTAAACAAACAAAAAGCTAGATCAAATCCTCTTCTGAAGACAACCCAGCCTACAACCAACACAGCAGCATAGCAGGAATATATGAATACCTGCGTATTAGAGAAATACCAAAATTACCACCTGACACATATCAGGTACAGCCTGTAGAGCCCTTATAAAACAAAAGTATTAATGTCATGTTTGGAAGCATATGATGGAAATACCTGCAGTGAGACAGCCTGATGTTGTATAGACACATCAGTTGTGCTTATTCCCACACCAACCAAGCTCGGCAGCTCAAGCAGTGAATTCAAACAGCTCTGTAACCATCATCATAGGAGCTGTGAAGCACTGCAGGAAGTCTGAACCAAATACTGACTTGCTGCAAGTTGGAAACTGTCCTGGCTGACAATAACAAAGCGAGTACGTAGGATTAGTTATAGCTGTACTTGTAACCTTAGAGTTGCTGCTGTAGCTTCCTTGTTCCTAAGCAACCAGTCTTACTCAAACAAGCTGCCTTCAATACCTCTGGCCTTTACAAAGAGGAAACGCCCTGGCCCCTTTTTCTCTCCATCCCAACCAGTTTCAACAGGTAGATCTAACATGTTTGTTTAATCTTATTCCCCTCTTTCCACCTGAAAGCAGCTGCAGGCCAGATTGTTTTAAAGCTCATGCCCCAAATAAGTAGCCTGATGCCTTTCCATGAGATCTGGGAGTGCAAGAACTCCAACACTGAGTTGAGGGGGAAGTATCACAAGTCCCCAAAAATCACAGTAAGGGCTCAAATCCTAGAGGACTCATAAGGTTTAAAGTCTGGACTGGGCATAATCAGAGACAGCAGATGGTTTAGGAGCTGAACCCATAAACAACCCACTGCAAATTTAAGGCAGTCCTGTAACGTTCCACTTTCAAGCCCTAAGCTCTTCAATTTTACCAAAATTCCTATTCCACAGGAAATGAGCTTTTTCTTCTTCAGCACCTGAGTGTGAAAAGTACAGATCCATCAATACTGCAGTTCCACTGGGGAAGCTTCTCTGAAGTCGGATACATAAAGTCTGGCCAAGTTATCTTATAGAAACCCCATTTCCTTTCCTTTCTAGAGCATCCCTTCCTCCACGTACAAAAAGGATACAAGATCCTTGCCAGCCTCTCTCTGCTTTGAGGATGCCATAAGATTCTCTTATAAACAGTACACATATCACAGTGAACCACACAGTACTCCATCTATTCTGGAGAAAAAGACTTAATCTGCCTAAATAAAAATAATAATAATTTTAAAATCCCAAATTCTGTAAGTCTTTTACATTTCAAACCTCAAATTTCAGCTCAGCACACTTGTTGCAAGGAAGAGGTCCATTTTCAGTCTGTCTTCCCACAGTTCAGTACAGAGTTGTTGGACGAAGTGATGCCAGGAACAATACTTCCATGAACTGCCACAAGAAGCTAAGTACTTGCCTTCGTAAACATACAGTCTTTACGCTGACAGTGACAGGGCAGTAACTACCGTTTCCAAGAACTACATGCTAATACATGACTACAGTCTGAGTCAAACTACAACATCTAATTTTGACGGAGTACAACATGTTCCTAATCCCACTTGCCCCTTTATTGGGATTATGACCCCACAACTCAAGAGGCAAAAGCAAACACACTAACTTCTCTGTTCATGCAAGTCGGTGTCCAATATCATATTACAAACCCTACTTTACTGCTGCTTTTAACAAAACACACCAGATGTGAACTCAGGCAACTGAGGAGCTGGCTCACATTCAGTTCTACCATCTCTGCTGCTGGGACAGGCTGAAGAGGAAGCAACCAAAAATGGCCAGACCAAAGGACACCAGATATTGCAACTCCAAGCCCAGGGATGATCTCTCTACAGTTTAGTAAATCAGCTAGGTCTGTTGGAACTTACACTAGAATACAACTAAACAAAAGAGGACTGATACTCCTTTGTTAACAGCTTTTGATATTCAAAAGCTGAAAAACAGTGATCTGTGAACTGAAATTGCCTTTTAGTCAGAGACAATTCTTTTAGCATCATTGCCTCCAATAACTACCGTACAGATCTGTCTCCACTCTCCCTCTCCAAAGGCACTGGGAACCTGCTTCAGCTCCTCACTGTTACGTACCTTCCATTCTTCCGCTAGGGAACACTTTTAGCTTCTTTGCAACAAACCTCAGTATTTAAATGGACAGCACTGACATCTAGTGGTTTGTAAAGAACTTGCCGTGCTAAGTTTCCAGCCCAGTCATTTATTTTTAGAAATACGACAAAACACACAAGTCTCAGGGTTTCAGTTAGCTGCTTCCAACTACACAGACCAACAGCAGGTACACCTGACATTCTCTATAAACTCTTCCCTAACACACGCTCACCGTTGTCTCCCCCAGCTCACAGCGTTTCCCCAGTCCATTGCTTGAAGCCTAGGAGAGGTGAGACAGTAGGCACAAGTTTGATTTCGGCCCTGCCTGCACAGCTACATTTCTTCAGCATAAATCTACCTGCAGGTATTTGTTCTGGTTACATAGGGCTGGGGCTCCCACCCACCCACCCACCCTTTTGGTTACACTGTTCTCTAGCTGCGTTGAACTCAACGGTAGGAGTTAATCACACAGACAAGGACAAGACCCAAGGCCACATCATTTCTAACAGCTGGTACACAGTTCATTCACAGCTAAAACAAACAAACGAAGAACTGTGATTTCTGAAATGTAACTGTGCTGAAATTAACAAGGAAAAAAGATAAGAATGCTATTCTGAAAGCAAAGAGGAAGCGATCTTGCAGATTAGATTTCTGGGAGAACAGCAAGCAGTTCAATTCCCTCCACCTGCCCAAAAAACCCCTCTTACCTCTTTCACCGAGTGATATTGCAAAATTGCCAAGCAGCACAGCTGAGTGGTTACTGAAAACTTTTGAAGCATGTGTCAATGTAAGGAAAGGTATCTTTATGTAGCTTCCTGTACTACTGGTACTAGTCATTTAATCACTGCTGGGGTCTTTGCAGGTGTTAACACTCTTCACAGTCAATGACTTCAAAGATTTTTCAGCTAACAGTGGTGAGGAAGCAGGAGATTTGTGGTATATTTATCTGGTGCACAAGCCTACAGCCCTCAGAGAAAGTTGCATACTAGTCATTAAAAAACCCCAGCTAGTTCTAGTTTTGTTAACTGTGAGATATTAATACCCAAGACTGGAATAATCAGTAGGTTCTTGAAGTACCTGCCCCTATCACCTCATGTCAGGCAAAGTCTTGAGGGTTTTTATTTCCTTGCTCAGTCTCAGCTCCCACACACACGTGGTTCTTCCAATATTACGGATGAGATCTCCCTGGAATGGTATATAAGCAAATAATATTGCTAATCTTCATAGCACAACAGAAACATTTAGTGCTGTGACTCTTCTGTAGCACTAATAGGAAAAGAATGGAGGACTACGATGACTCTAATAGACCAGGAAAGCATCCTGTAAAAACCCAAAAGTAAAGAGATGGAACAAGTATTAAGAACATCCCAAAGAAAATAATTAACTTGAAATTACTCCCTGCATCAGAATGAGTTCCTACTCATGTTTCTGCTAAAGTGCAGAAAAATAGCCACTTGCCTTTGACCAGAAAGCAGTTTGTGTGGGGGGTTACTGTTGCTTTATGACGACATACACAACCTTCAATATCACACTGCTTGCATGAAAAGATGATGATTCAGGAGTGGCCAGTTATAACAGGTTTAATGGTGAACTTCAAAAGACATGACATTTAGTTTTCATCACAAATTCTTCTGCCGGAAACATCAACTTACTCAAAGCATAAGACTATCCAGACCCAAAAAAAAAAAACCAACTGCAGCATGTGGGGTTTCTGAACCACTGAAACAGTGGTTTCTGATAAGCCAGCAACAAATGCTACCAGGTGGTGGTGAGACTGCCTATCCCATGGCTCCAACAATGAAAAGAGGATTTCAAAACCTCAGTTATTCCTACTGTCAGCTCCAGTTTTCATTACTCCTGTCATTTTACACAGATAAGATAAAATTCATTCCTTCCAGGCTGAAGCTCCCAACAAAAGCACGGATGTTCTTCTGGAGCTCTGAACCGTTATCACAATTCTTAGGTCAGCTCCTTAAGGAAACCAACTTATATTCCCTTTCAATGATGTGAAGACCCATTTCTACAACCCCACAAATAGGGTGACTAGCAGATTGACAGAGGTACTCAGGACAAGCACATACATTCATGTGAAAGAACTGAAGAGGTTTTTCAGAAGACAGTATTTTCTATTGCCTCAATGAATCATCATTGTTCATTTAGATCATTCCATTCTTCTGCCAATTACTACCTTTGTGATTCAGTCCCAAACAGTCGAACTCTATTAAAATTTTAGTTTCTTCAAAAATAAAACCAGGAGCCCTTGCTAAATCACTGAAGAAAAGTTTTTGTTTCCTCACTCACAATGTAGTGATCGCCACCTTCTGGGAAGAATTTTCAAAGTGAGAGCAGCAGACAGGGGCATTGACCTACAGCCATCTTCAGAAGGTGTCAAATACTGCCAGGAAGGTAAAAGACTACCTGGTCACAAGGTACCGGCTTCAAAAGGCAAAGCAAATTTCATACCATCAGAACTTTTCTGTGGTCTACCCTTGAGGGAACCTACAACTAGATCTCTAGTGCAGCTTCAAGCGCAACTTGAAGAGGACCACAGCAGGACCGTACAAATAGGCTGTGTTCCTGCTTGCAGAGTATCAGCTGAAACGTTACTCCTGCAGATATCAATTTTGGTTTGGGGTGAAGACAAAACCAAGACCCACTATACAAAGACAGTCATAATAGAAATAGGATGGAGAGAGGGAGGGGGGGATGAACAGGCTAGGAAGTATTGCCAGAAACAGTACCTAGAGAAAACTCAAATGTATGGGCTTGTCCATAAAGCTTGTGGGAAAGAATTATACACCTTGAATTGCAGGCAAACGACTTAAGTGTATTATGAGACACTCCTGCTTGAGAACTGTACACATTTTTATATTACATTGTATAGAAACATGTGTTTGTGTAGCGTGATGTTTACAAAATATATATGCAAGAGCTTTTGTCCTTTCATGTTCTTTCCACATATGTGGTTATAGATTCTCAACAAAAAGGAAACAGAAGGCAATTCTAGCTTTGGAAGTGATGAATGAAGACTACACTGATTAGTGTTCTTCACTACCTTTCCCTTTAAGCTTGTCTTCACTGAAACAAACACCACACAACAGGGAAGATAAATCACAGGCTGTTCCCAATTCCTTCTGCACAAGGCACTCCATTAGCTTCACACTGAGAACCTCAGAAGAACTGCAAGCAGCAAACTCTGCTAAATATATTCCAGTAGGTTAGCTCTAACTATTGTCCAAGTTCTTAGACAGCCATAGCTATGTCTCCCTATTCTTCAAGACTAGTTCACTGTGATCCTGATAACTAGACCCTGCTACTCTTTCCTTAGAGTTCCACCGAAGCCACTGTGTTCTTGCTTCTGGAGGTTATATTCCCACCACAGAAGCTTCACAAGTTGTGAACAAAACCACTCTGGTCCACTGACAGTCACAGATTTGGAAAACTACAGCCAGCTTTGCATCTCCTCTTCATACTTTTGGGGTTCAATAAAAGGCTTGTCAATGGACCGGATCATCAGCTCACCACAGTACACGCATTCGGCTGCCACAATATCATCAATGTCAGCTTTGATCTGTTCCCGGCTCTGCTGCCCCTTCCCCAAGCTAATGGTATCTGCGTCCTTGGGACGATGATGGCTCTTGGAGGGCTGACTGGTAGCTGCCAGTTTTTTCTGAAGATCTTCGAGTTTTGCCTGCTTATAGGCAGGAAGGTTTGGGAAAACTGCTTGGAGGAGACAGTCATAGTGAAACATGTGACCACACAGGAAAAGGTAAAAAGGGCGATTTAGAAGTGGAAAATCACAAGCAGCACATTTTTCCTGAGGCTCCACAGAGCCATACTTGTTTCTCATTTCCTGGATGTCCTCTCGGATTCTCTTGGCACTCTGTGTGGCTTCCTCCATCTCCCTTTTCAGTTCCTCAATGTGCTTGTTGTAGTCCTCTAGGGAGTTACAGATTGCCTCCTTGAAATGGTCAATGGTGACAAAGTCTGGAAAGAATGGCAGGACATCTTCAATCTTCAGCAGGGCACAGCTGGAGAGACAGGCCATTGCCTTCTTGACATCCTTCTCTTCCTGAACAACATGGCGAGCAATCTTCAACCAGAGCTTCTTCCGGAGCTCCTCATCATCTTCAGGGAGATCTGCACAGGACTTGGCAAGATCAACATCCACCTAGGAGTTGGACAGATAAGAAAACTGAGTTAAGCTTCTCTCTGTTTATCACCACTCAATTTTAAAGCCTGCTGTCCATTATAGGAGGCATTAATAGAAAACTTCTATTGCTATCTCATTGCCTAGGACTGCACTACTGCACTACTGGCCTGCCCCTTGTTTACATGTCAAACACCTTGCCTCTCCACCAGTATTCCCCCCTGAAGATTTGCTTGCTACCCAGCAGAGAACAACAAAGCCCAGCACTACAATAAGGGCAAATCCATGTTACAGTATCTTCGGTGGCCACACATTTCAGCAGAGACATAGCAGTGACAAAAGAACAAAACCCTTCATCTCCCTGAAGCTCAGACTAAGCTAACAAAGGGATTCTTCTGTGATAATTATCACTGCTAGGAATAGGAAAGTAATTAGAATCCTGAACAATGGCTATACAAATGCAGATATGTCAAAAGTAATCTATGTTAGAGACTGAGCTTAAGACAGACAGTACTCCCCCTTGTACCTTCCCTGCCCCTACCTTCAATTATGGCTTGTCAGTCAGCTGCCTACATAAAACAACTGTGAAAGCACAGAAGTATGTTAACAGAGACAGGTCTTTCTTCCTAGACTTAGCTGCACACCTCCTATACTGATGAGTCTGTCCAGTTCCTCTCAATGCTCAATTGTTCAAGATATCCTGGATAAGCTACATTCCTATATATCATAGCATGCACGCACCGACACACGCATACCTGTAAGGCAAGATCCACAGCCTCCTCATACAATTCCATCACTTTGTAAATATGGACACATGCATGGTGGTGCCCATGCTCTGCACACAGGCGCAATGCATATTTCAGGTCATAGTGGATCCTGTTTGGGTTGGTTCCTGCTTGCTCCAGGTATGACAGCAGTGAGTCTGGCCGACACAAAGCATAAAGAGACAACAGGTAGTTGTGAATGGCTTGCTGGGTTTCCTCTAGCTGATAGACACAGAACTCCATATATCTAATGGCTTCATTGATCTGCTGAGTGCTGGCACTCTGGCTGTAGTTAACAAGGGCTGGAATGAGGTTCCTGGCATCCAGTCTAGAGCCCATAGAAATCCAAGCGTCAACTACCTTCTTGGGAATATGCTGGATGAGGACTGGAGAGAACTTGTAGAACAGCTTCTCGTCCCTGTGCCTGGACAGCACATTTAGAGCTTCATCGTACTCATCGTGCTGGCAGTGGTGAGCTACTACGCGCTCGTAGTCCTGCATGATGACTGCAAAGTAGACCATGTGCTCTGTGTCCCCATGGCTTGCCAACAGCTCATAAATAGATGCCCGGTTATTAAATAGACAGTCTTTGTTTTTAGGACTGCTGAGGAAAGTGCGAAACTTCTCCCGTGTATCCAAATAGAGATTTCGCTGTGAGGGATCTCCTTCCAATATGCCCAGCCAGTTCAGGTAGAGCTCCGTTAACCACGTGGTCAACAGAGTGGTCTGTGTCTTCTCAGAAGGCTTTAGGTTACTTAGCTTCTTAATCAGAAACTCCATCAGGGCCTCTTCTTGCTTGGCTTCAATGAACTTAAGGGCAATTTCCTCAAAGTAGTTCTGGGTCAGCGCATAACATTTGGCACTGTCTAGATATCTCTTATTTTGGAAGCAGTGCTCTGCCTCTTTTGCTAGCACAATATCTAGGCACTCTGGACGGTCTTTACAATACTCTTTGGCTAAATCAAATTTGTTCATATTCATATACATCTTCCACACGTCTCTAGATTCCCGCTGGACATGGTAGCGGAACACTACTTTCTCAGTGTGGATCCAGATCTGCTGGACTGTGGGATCTTTGATCATGCGTGTCAGTAAGCCAAACTTCTCCTGGAACAGATCTTGAAAAACAACCTGCCCATTCAGAGTGCATACAGCCTTCACCCGATCAGGCAGCAGCAAGAGGAAGTGGAACTGGGTAAGTACAATGGATATTGGCTTGTTCACAGTTATGTCAATATCAGAAGGATAAACCCAGACCCGTTCATCACTCAAAATTGAATCAGGACGGCTATAATCCAACGTACCATATAAAACACCATTTCCCATCATCCAGGCAAAGGAGCGTGGGTTGGAGCGCAGTTTTGGGGTGTAAAAGGCTATCTCACTGAAACCAAGGTTGGCCGGAAACTCCCGGAAGCTGGGCAAATGGTCAGCATGCATAGCAAATATGGAGCTGAAGCCTTGCTGCTCCGTCCCTTCAGGTACTTTGCCAACAAACTGGAAGAGTCTCTTCCGAGTTGTGGCTATAATAAAAAACTTCCCTTCTATGCCTCGTTCAATCTCCAAGCAGCAGACTGGGGCAGGTCCTGATTCCTCCTCCAGAGTGTAGACCTGTCGGAAGTACTGGTCGGGGTTAGTGCTGAAGAGGCTTCCCTCGCTGACAGAGATTTCAGCCTCATAGATCTGTCCCTGGGCTGTCCCCACCAGGATAGGCCCAGTGTTGGTCTCTGAACCAAGAAATTTGTTCCAGCCCACACTTTCAATCAAGTGGCCTTTCCAGCGGGAGAGCGCTCGCACTTTCTGAACACTTCTGTTCAGGTAAAGGCATTCACTGGTGTTCAGAGCAATCAGGAGATGAGAGCCTACCAACAGGAGAGGGGTATGGGAAGAAGAAGGAGAGAACAAATTAAGACTGTGCCTAAACAAGCCAAATTCCTGAGGTTTCTAATCCTCACATTTGATAAGCTCTGACAGCAACATACTAAATCCAGATCTTTCCCAGGCATTCATAGGAATGTGGGGGATTTTCATGCTGGATCAGAATGGTAGTCTATATGTTGCAAACTTAAAATACTAGTCCCAAATGCTTCAGCGAGAAGGTATTCTTCTATTTCAATAAGCATTCTAAGGATAAACAGTTCCCAGAGTTCTCTCCTATCCCGGGCAGTTGGTGACAGATATGAGCATCTCTTTCCAAATTTTTGTTTTGTTTTTTAAAATCAGTCAAGACTACAGTGAGCTGCAGATGTTTTACAGTCCTTTTTCAAAATTCTTATATAAACACAGCACAGGGTGATTTCCTTTCATTGGCTTTAGCAGCCTTGCTCAGAATGGCCTAATTGCATACGTTCATTTCAGAGAGTTCAAAAGCAACAACATACACACAACAAACCAGTGTTTTTCTAATAGCACAGGGGCAAATTAGTAGGCAGGACCCCTGGGCAATGGAGTCCTGCCCACAGAAGAACCACCCGTTCTCCTTATTTACAGAACAGAAAGAGAACTCCTTCACCAGTGCTTGTTATGCACAATCAATTACATCTGCTGCTAACCACTGTCTGTAAACGTACATAGTCCACCGCCTCACCTGTGTGGTCCAAAAACATCTTGTAGACTTTGGCTTCATCTTTGCGTCCCAGCTCTACCTGATTAGGTTCATCTGGCTTCCCAAGATCAATCCTACAAAGAGAAACCATGAAAGCATGCTTCCAACAAAAGCTCACGTAGGCGTAATTGCTTACTGTTTTCCATATTGGGTTCATGGCTTCTTATCCAGTTTCTAATTGTAAGTTCTCTAACAACTTAGGAAAAATAAAAGGCAAAGGAAAACAAGCAATAACTTCAGGTCTCTGGCAGCATTACCTGAGAAGGGTGTCTTTGCCAAGGCTCATACAGAGCTGGTTAGACGAGACCACTAAGCTGTTAATTTTCTCTGGAGGAGCAAAATCAATCCTTTGCTTGTTAAATATTGGTGTTTCCTTCTCCAGCCGTGCATTCACATATCCTGGAGAAAGAACATGAACACTTAAAACCAAAACAAGACAAAAACCCACAGCAACCACCATCCCACTCTACAATAAAATCTAACCTAAAAGACTAGAAAGATCATTGCCTGCTCTGAGTTTTACTGGGAGTACGAACACAGAGAGCAGTGCTCATGTAGATACATATAACAGGAAGAAAAGCAGTAATATGCTTTACTGTCTTGTCACAGAACTGCAAATTTGTCACAAGCTTTAATTTGAACGCACACAAAATTCCAGGGGAAGCCACAAAACTGCCACATAAACTGCATAAAAAGCTGAAAATGAGAGTAGAATCACAAGTAATTTGTTTTCCTTGGTTGACAGTTTATTTGTTCAAGACGAGAAAGAATGGCTGGTATTACATAAGACACAAAGGCGGCTCTGGTTTCACACTCCCATACAAACTACCCAAGAGACCACTGTGGCATTAACTGAAATATATTTCTCTCTTATTCCATGTTGGAACTGAATGAGCTACCATACTTGACATCCATCATTCACAAGCTGAAGTTATTTTTAAAGCCCTGTTGGGTTTTTTTTTGTATCCGCATAGCAGACTTCATCATAGAGAGAAGTCTGTTGGATTATTTGCTGCAGGGAACACAGCTGGAGGTCACAATGATGCTTTTACCATAACTCTGTTTAACCAACCATAACACTATCCTAATTGCAACTTTCCAGTTGTTGCTGGAAGGCACGTGAACTACTTATTAGAGCCAAAACAATAACCAAGACCTGGTGATTGCTGAATCAATGCTCCAACCTTGGCATAAATTGCTTCCTGAGCCAAAACCCATTCAGACGGGTTTACTGTTTCATGGTAAATCCCAAAATGGAGCCAGACTAACCTAATCCTCAGATCCTTTTGAAAACCATGCCTGAATTCTAAGAAATGCACAATTAAATGCAAATTAGAGTTAAGGGTTGAAGTTTGACAAGATGTGGCCACCTTATGGGACATAATTTATATGTGTTTTTTAATTGTGTTTTAAACCCACCAAAGCAAACCTGACAAATCAATGAACTGAAAATGGGAGTGTACAACCAGAGCAAGTGAGCTCATGCGACTAATTAAGTATTCAGCTAGTCAGTTTAGTGCCAATGAGCTTGGGCAATGTGGCATCCATAGGAAGTCATGTTGACGGATAACTGATGAAGGACATCTCTATGGGAAAGGCAGAGTGTGGAGAAGTAAGGTCTGCCTTGAGGACCATGACATACCTCTGGAGAAACATGTTAATAAACAAATAAAAATCTATTGCTTTAAAAACCTCTTATGATCTTCAGTGCAGATAGGCAAAGCACAAGATGCAGTTCAAACTTACTCCTTTGGCTACGATAAAGGCAAAAGCCCAGCCATAGGCAAACACTCAACAACCTGAAACTTTTAAAACAGGTGAACCTGTAACACCATGTGGCAACATAGAGAAGCAGGATGAAGGATTTAGTTTTCACTGAAGATGGGTAGACCCCTGCACCCAAAACCACAGGACTTGCAGAGACCATGCCATTCTATTCCTAAATGAGGACAGCACTCTTTATGGTCTTCCTCTGAGGAAGCAAAAGAACCTACAAAAGCTCAGATGTGCTGAGAACTGCAAAATAAGAAGGCATTCATCCAAAACCAAAAGCAAGTGATGATACTCATTAGCAAAATCCTGCAACATATGTGCATCCACAAACAGATCTTATCACAAAGTTTCATCCATATCTGTCCCATGAGACTAGTTTTCCCAGTGACTGAATTTCCCATACGCACAAGGTCTTACGTAACCCTCTGACAAAGAAAACAGAGAGGATCCCAGCCTGACCACACTACATCACGCTAGAAAGCAAGACAGGTAGATACGCAGCTAAGTTAACCCATCTGCTTCACTCCACGTGCAAGTAAAGGACTTCTAAAGCAAGCAGATCCATGCAGTAGTTTGCCTGGACAGAAAGATTAAAACCAAAAAGAGCTATAGCGAGGCTACTCGTGGCTAAAGTAGCTAACTAGGAAGATGAGAAACCCGGGATTGTATCTCAGAGGAAGCAGACTGCTTCCATCCTAAAAAGCACACGCCATATGCTCTCTAGACTAAGAGCACCGCTTCGAAGCGTGCTCAACACCTATAGCTTCCCCTGAATTATCTTGAAAAACTCTAATTTGAGCTCTGTTACTGTTGAAAAAGCCAGTGAAGTAGTGGAAAGCAGCCTGCTGACACTACGAATCTTTTAATTACCTATTCCACTAATGCCTTCTCCTTGCTTTGGCCTCACCACTAGACCAGCTGCAGGATCTTTAAAGGATTTTTGTTTTAGAGGAAAGATGCACATGCAGGAACAGACAAAGCAACCACATTCCGAGTAGGCAGCCTTTCACTCAACATATACATTGGCTTTTTTTCTTACACGTTGATCCACATCTTAAACATTACCCACTTAGGCAAATGTGCGTTCCTTTATTCCCAGTTAAGCAAAACAGATGTTCTTCATTTCAGATTAGGGAGCTGCAATGCCATGGTTTAAATTCATTGGTATAAGCTGCGGTTCAAAACATGCAGACAAAGCTCCCAAGCTGCAGATTTACACGATGTCCCAGCTAACCAATAAATATAGTTACATATTTATATATATAAAAAAAGGAAGGATTACTCTGATGGGAAAAACCCAGATAAAAATGGATCGCCAAGTCACATTCATTCAGGCAATCTTGACTTTTTGTCTGATTGCCATCAGGCAAAACAAGGCTGATAGACAGGAAGAAAAGCCAAACACAGTAAGGAAAAGGAACAACTAGCACCTATACACAGGCAGGGGTTTAGAATTCAGGTAGGGTTTTTTGTTTTGATTCAGTCATAGTTCAAACCAATGGACTGGATTCCAGCATTCTGGACCCTTTAGGACTATATCCGTTACAAGTATAACAACTGTAGGACCATCATCACTAACATGAGGATTTTAACTAGTGTCCATTAACTTACAGTTCTCTATACAAGGGAGATATCTATTTTATAACATGCATTCCTTTCAAACAGTCCCCTCCTTCATCCTGACCACAATGTCCCTCTTCTGTTCAGGCAAGATTCTACTGCAGAATTTCCCACCGATTTCCGGGCAAATCCGCATTTTCCCTTAGAGCTTTTAATCTGTTCAAAGATCTAAGCTCACCAACATCAGTGAAGTCTAGTGGATCAAAGTAGGTCTTTTCATGCTGGAACTGCGGTACTTGAAGTTTACAATGCAGCACTACTTTAAGTTGGCAACAGAGCCACTGCTTGGTTACCTACAACTTTGAGAAACAGTACCTGCAGTTTAACAGGCACAGGGAACAACTAACTGAAACAGAGGAATATGTTTTAACATCTTCTAAAATTTCCAACCTAACCTAGAGGTACTGCTTTCAGTAAGTTAACTATTTACTTGGATCTTTTTTTGCCTCGGTCGTCACCAGCAAGAGCTCTAGCCACACCGCTCAAGTTGAAGAAGCCAAAGGCAGGGACTGGGAGAATGAGGAAGTGCCCACTGGAGGAGAAAACCAGGTTCAAGATCTGGTTCAAGACCTCAAGATCTGACAAACCTGAAGGTGCCCAAGTCAATGGGACCTGATGAGATTCATCCACTGGTCCTGAGGGAACTGGCGGATGAAGTTGCTAAGCCACTATCCATCATATTTGAGAAGCTGTGTGAGTCCATTGAAGTTCCTGCTGACTGGAAAAGGGGAAACATAATGCCATTTTTAAAAAGGGGGAAAAAAAGGAAGACCCGGGGAACTACAGGCCGGTCAGTCTGACCTCTGTGCCTGACATAAATATGGAGCAGATCCTCCTGGAAACTACACTAAGGCACATGGAAAATAAGGAGGTGATCAGTGACAGCCAATATGGCTTCATTAAAGGGAAATCAAGCCTGACAAATTTGGTGGCCTTCTATGATGGTGTTACAGCATTGGTGGAAAAGCAATTGATATCATCTGCTTGGACTTGTGCAAGGCATTTGACACTGTCCTGTATGACATCCTTGCCTCTAAATTGGAGAGACATGGATTTGATGGATGGACCACTCGGTGGATCAGGAATTGCCCGGATGGCTGCACTCAAAGAGTTGTGGTCAACGGCTCAATGTCCAAGTGGCGAGCAGTGACAAGTGGCGTTCCTCAGGGGTCAGTACTGGAACTGGTACTATTTAACATCCTTTTTGGTCTCACAGATGGTGGGACTGAGTGCACTCTCAGCAAGTTTGCCGGCAACACCAAGCTGTGTGGCATGGTTGACACGCTGGAAGGAAGGGATGCCATTCAGAGGGACCTGGACAGGCTTAAGAGGTGGGCCCATGTGAACCTCATGAAGTTCAACAAGGCCAAGTGTAAGGTCCTGCACCTGGGTGACGGTAATCCTAAGCACAAATACAGGCTTGATCGAGAATGGATTGAGAGCATCCTGAGGAGAAGAGCTTGGGGGTGTTGGTGGATGAAAAGCTCAACAGGAGCTGGCAATGTGTACTTGCAGCCCAGAAAGCCAACTATATCCTGGGCTGCATCAGAAGAAGTGTGGCCAGTAGGTCAAGGAAGGTGATTCTACCCCTCTGCTCTGCCTTGGTAAGACCCCCACCTGGGATACTATGTCCAGCTCTGGAGTCCTCAACACAGGAAGGACGTAGACATGTTGGAACGGGTCCAGAGGAGAGCCACAAAGATGACCAGAGGCTGGAGCACCTCTCCTATGAAGACAGGCTAAGACAGTTGGGGTTGTTCAGCCTGGAGAAGAGAAGCATCCAGGAAGACCTTGTAGCAGCCTTCCAGTACTACAGGAGAGATGGGAAGGGACTCTTGATCAAGGAGTGGAGTGATAGGATAAGGGGTAACAGTTTTAAACTAAAAAGGGAAGATTTAGATGAGATATTAGGAAGAAATTCTTTCCTGTGAGGGTGGTGAGACACAGGAACAGGTTGCCCAGAGAAGCTGTGGATGCCCCATCCCTGGAGG
>JAOXNO010000041.1:24944981-24966646 GCA_028565335.1 Limnodromus scolopaceus | reverse complement strand
GTTCAAGGCCAGGCTGGATGGGGCTTTGAGCAACCTGGTCTGGTGGGAGGTGTCCCTGCCCGTGGCAGGGGGGGTTGGAACTAAGGTCCCTTCCAACTTGAACCATTCTATGATTCTATGATCTTTTTCCAAAATCAATTTGCTTGAACTTCAGATTGCCCACAACTTCTACCAGCCCAAGATTTGTTCCAAGTTACCAGTGAGGTCTGATTTAAGAATAATTAAAATCCTGATTAGTCTGTGCCTTTGCAATTAAGTAGTTTCCCAAACTTCCTTTGCCAACATCAATTGTCAGCAAACAGGCAGATTTCTCAACAGTAAGATAGCGATGACTGGAGACAGTGTTGCAGCAGTCAGAAAGAAAAGCTGAGTCCCTGAAAATTTATTTTCAGTAACACGGTTTGTCCCAACACTGTTTTGCACAACACCTATTCAGGACACTTATTCTTTATCTAACATTACACAACAAAATAATTATGCATGTTAAAACAGGGAACATATTTACTTCAGTACCTAGACTCAAGAGTAACTCTGTCTGTGTACTTATACTCAATAATATACATAATATGACAGAATTCCTCAATTCTTGCCACATATATAAAGCTCACAACCTGGTTTCCCTAAAGATTAACAGTGTACAGCACTATACGAGGAAAAAAACTTGGAAGAATGTCTCCATGCATTTCCAAACTTGTAACTCTAAACTGCCAGCTCTGCATAGCAGCTGGTACTACCATGACAATACGAGGTGGAACAGAACACTCTCATAACCTACATTTCCCTGCCACGCTCAAACATTGTGAGGTGGCATGTAATAGGAAACAGTTATTGAATCTAATAAACCTTGAACTCATCATGGAATATACGTGCCATTTGTTTGCTTTCTGATGTGAAAGAAACAACTGACTGGTCATCACACCATTACTTTACATTGATTATACACCTCCTCAAATAGTACAGTATACCAAAGCTTCACAAACCTTGACAGAAAAGTTTAACAGTCATACAGATCACTTTCTTGGTAACCTCCTTCAGCAGTAACCTTATCATCATGTAGTCGGCCTAAGGGAACCACTCTAAAAAGTGAAGTCTTTGGTTAATTGCCTCTAGGTTTGGAAACAAACTGGATGCAGGTACAGCTGTGCAGCCAGCCAGAATACTGTGTTTGTAACAGGTGTGTTCCTCAGTGTGGAGAAAAAAAATAATTAAAAAAAGGAAGCAAGCTGATGAGATGATCTCAGACAACTACCACTGCTCTGAACTGAATAGTGCTGAGGTGTGGTTATAATTTGCGACTATGAAGGCATGCCACTTCACATACACGTGTTTCCAGCACACAGCACTCCACTGCACAGGGACGTGGTGTGTGCCTTACGAAGCCCTCCCACTGATAAGGAGCACATCAGATTTGCAAAGATAACCTGCATCACCCCTAAGCTTCATCAGGAACCGAGTGTCCCCTGCATCAAAACATGGAAAAACAAATTACAGCCGAATGTTATGCCACAGACATAGCGATACACCTTTTACTGGAAGCACTCCTCACAGCCTGACACACCCTGCTCCTCACCCCGCTCCCAGCTCATGAGCTGCCACCTTGCCTCCCCTCTCCCAGCAGGAAAACCCACAGCGGGAGTCCCCGCATCCCCGAGGCCCCGCCGAAGGGCTAACGGTGGGAGCAGCCCTCCAGCCGCTCGGACCCTGGGCCTAGTCCTCCACTGAGGCGGAAGGGAAGCACCATGTTCCCAGGGGCCTGGCGGTAACCACCGCGCCGCGCTGCCCCTGGGGCCTGGCCCGGGCCGAAGTTCTGCACCTACCGGAGTGGGGGATGCCCACGCTGGCGCGGCTCTGCTGCACGGAGGCGGAGCGGTAGAGGGAATCCTCATACTCGTCCAGGATCGAGGCCATGGCCGCCAACGGTCACCGGTTACCGGTACCACGGGCCCGCGCCGGCCGCTTCCGCCAAGGCTCAGCTGACCCGTCTCACGTGGCCTCCCGGCGGCGGACTGCGCCTGCGCGGCGGCCCCGCCCCTCTCCCCCGGCGCGCGGGGCGGGAGCCGCTGCGAGGGACAGGGTTCCTCAAAATGGCGGCGGGAGGGCGGCAGGTCTTCCCTTCGCCGTTGTTAATTACGCCTGTAGTCGCCCTCCGGACCTTCGTGCCCCTCATAATACCCTGAAGATGGCTAATCTGACTGTGCCCTTGCTTCTGGGTCAGACATAACAAAGCTTGCAGGCCCGGTGCGTCCGTGCGGTGCCTGCGGCCTATACGCGCTGCTGTTCTGTGGTGTGCGGCTGTGTGTGTGGTAACTCACCTGAGAGTGCCTCAGTGTGCTTTACTGCAAACACGCCTAGCGACTGCGACCAGTAACTGGCTGGGTTCAAGCACTCCGTGTTGTGAATTTTCTGCAGCACTGAGTGGCAAAATCTTGGCCTTATTGCTAAAATAGCGATTGTGGCAAAGCATATGGGCATCCAGCTTAGGGCTGTGCTTGAGCTGTGCTGGATCTGCTGTGCAAGTTTGTCCCCTCTTCCTAGACATGGCATGTTGGGCCCAGCTTCTGCGTCACTAACTAGTACTTCAGAGCAGGGTTCTGACGTACTAAATAGTACTTAAGAGCTGTTCTGGTTATGCCAATAACTGCTATTTACAGCTTTACTCTCTAGAAAAAAACAGAATTTGTAGCAACGGCGTTAACAAAAGGGCTAATCTCTATAGAACAATTTTGGGTTTCATCCTATATATAATGAATACAGATGTACATACTATATGTGTACTGAATACTGTATACTATACGCAATCTTCACTTTCTGGAAGGAACAGAAATGTTGTCCCACGGGGTAGAGGACGATTTGTGACACAGGGATCCATTACAAGGTAAAAGGACGTCTTCCCAAACTCAGCTCGTTTGTCAGGTGGCAGCGAAGCACCACCAATAGCAGTGCCGCGTGGTTGACTTGGCACAAACAAGAAAGTTACATCTCCCTTTTCTCCGCTCTTTTACTGGACACCTCGTCCCCATACACCAGGGCTGCAGTCTGCACCGCTCTGCCTCCGGCCGGTTCCCCAGCGCTCAGCCAGACGTGCGGGTCCCACGCTGGCTGGGTTCCTGCAGGCTCCTGTGGCACACCTCCGCGGGGTCACCTCTGTCTGCTTTGCTGAAAACATGAGATGGCTCCTCCTGACTCAGCCTGCCCGCAAGCGCTGGCAGGAGCCGAGACCCAGCTCGAGCCTCTGCTGTTTACCCTCTTTATGTGGCAGCTCTGAGCCAAAACAACAAACCCACATTCCTTGGCTCTCCAATCATCCTGATCATCATAAACAGCAACTGTTCTCTTTCAGCTTCTCAAAAAGTACACACAAATTACATTAGGTTTAGGGTAATGAGGTAGGAAGGGAATTCTTGGACTATCAGATCCATTCTCCCACTCTTGTAGATACCACATCATATAGTCCTTTCTCTGTTCCTATCAAGCTCTGTCTGAAAGTGTGGGTATTTTTTCCCCTGACTGCTCCACCTCATACCTGTTCCAGATGCTGATTGTTCTCATGATTTCAAGCCCCGATTTCAGTCTAATGTAAGCTGTGGGTAGTCTGAATCCATTTGTTCTTGTTCAAACACTGTCCTTTAGCATGCGGGACATTTTAGAGCGTTCATTTCCTTTGCAAATATCATTACCAATCATAGTCTTCATTCAGATGTATCAAATCCAGGATTTAACAAATCAAGAAGTTCTTGCCTTTCTTCTCTTGAAAAGAGGAGACGGTTAGTTTCCTGCAGCATCGCAGTAGTCCTTCTCTGCATCTGTTGTGGCTTCAACTTGTGTTTACATGAGCTTGGGTGAGCATAGTTTGACCCCCCATTTCAGATGAGGTCTCTCCCTGTTGCCTTCAACAATGATGCTTTTTTTACTTTTTTGTCACAATTTTAGCGGTAAAAGACTGAAGCGTTATTTGGTAAGGAGGAAATAAACTCTCTCAAAATTAATCTGTAAATTTTGCTAAATTGAAATTTGTGCACAAATTTCTTAGAGTCCTGCTCTGTAGGGTGTTTCTATTCAAAGCCTAGATCAGGACATATCGTTATAATTATTTTTTTTTCTTGATCAGGTCCAGAAATGGAAGAGATTTTCTTTCTCATCTGGCAGGTATTATTGCCAGTTAGGACTGATACGTCATGAGAAACTTTTGTCTGATTTTAGCGTGGTTAAATTGGAAGCCAGATCCTCACCTTATTTGGAAATGAAACATCAGCCTAAAGCTAATCCAGGCCCACAAGCCTGCTCCATCCATCTGCACTATCATCTGCTGTGACTATTTAATTTACAAACGTGCAATAATTATATCCCAGTGCCACATTCACAGATTTCCTGTTCTGAAAAGAAGGGGAGAGCAAGGGTTGCGGGCAAAAGATTTATCACCTCTTTGATTCACCAGCAGTGCGTGGAGAATCAGATAGATGTGTGTAGAACATTTTGTGTGTAGAAGTGGAATAAGTCTCTAAGAGGGACTTGTGGGGAAGACTTAAGTGGAGCGATTTTGGAGATGGGCTTGGATTAGAAACCTAAATTCTGGTCTTGTTTTTGTGTGGCTGTGACCACACTTGCAGTAATTTGGAGTTAAACAGTTAGCATTTTCTCCAAGCTGTGGACACAGCTGTGGACATCTAGATGGTATATGACATGCTAATCTCTTCAGCTGCCTTGAGGAACAGATTCTAGATAATGGCATGGACAAACATATACTGTGTCCAAGGTCCGGATTCCCAGCAGATTACGCCTGTGTAAATCTCAGCTTCCACAACACTATGTCTCCGTCACTCCCGGCTGCCCTGTCCGGCAGTGTGTGTACTTTGTGCCAGTGTGTGTATGATTGCGGGGTGAGCCAGCTCCTCGCCCCGCAGCAGATGACTGTGTCAGCCATGATCTAAACACGAGTGCTGGTGGAGGAGGACGTGGCTGTGGGAAGAGGTAAGGGCAGAACAAAGGCAGCTCAGATTTAAGTGACTTGAACTGCCCCCGAGATAACCTAGTGACACAATTATAATTTGAATTAAACCCTGGACTTCCTCACAGATTTCCATGACAGCCATGGCACTGATCGTCACTCCACCTCACTGTCTATAGAATATTCCTTCACTGTAATCAATGAAAAAATACACGGTGTTCATAAAAGCCATAGGTGAACAGGTGTATTTTCCTAAACGCAACAGCCTCCATAATATACCAACAAAGATGTAATACACGGCCAAGCTCTCAGACACCCCACTTTGAGCAAAGTGCTGCAGATATCTGTCCCCCACCCAATCAAGAGACCATCTCCCAAGAGTGGCGCTTCCCCAGGGACACAGACGGCGTCTCTGAGTGACCACTTGAATTCTATATACAAATTTAATACAGTAAAGAAAGTGCCGTGGCTGTGTCCTGTGAGAACCTGAGCTGGAAGCTACATGGCAAGCCGTGCAACAATTACAATTTACGCTGGAGGAGATCCAAGCTGGAAAGGAGTTTGCCAGAGCCCACCTGCTAACATTAACCAGCCTTCCAAAGTCTCCCAAACTCCTTGTCAGAAGCGAACTTCCTGCAGACCAGCAAAGGGTGGGTAGAATCCTGTTATGCCAGAGCAGCCATCGCAGACCTGCTGACCACAGCTCCTCTCACACCTTAAGAAGATTTTCCACAAGTGAACTCTCAAGGTCTGTTGATGCTACATGTGGACTCCAATGCTGCCCTTCAGTAAGCACGCCCAGTGCCCCCATGGAAACTCTGCAGGCATAACCCCTCAGTCCTCGGATGAGCATACAAGCACCAGAGGGAAAGGACAGAAACATGCTTTTACGGAGGGGAAACCTTCTTCCCATTACCAGGAGGCTGTGGCTGATCCCTCAGTTCTGATCCTCAAGGAAGATCTGTAAATGATAAGCTTGAGAACTGGTAACTTGGCAGAGACAGTGGTCTTACAGCATTTTATGGTTTTCCTGGCAACCCCTCTTCAACCCATCCCCTCACTATTCGGTGTTAACTGCCTGCCTTTCCCTGGTTCACACAGGGGATGTGAACCTTATCACCTTCCTCTTGATAATTCCCTCACCCCTTCCAGTTAAGTGTTAACTCCTCTTTTCACTTAAAGTGTCTGATTGATGGACGTGATTAAATTAAGCTCAGAGCATTGTCTCCCAACCTATCCTTAGTCTGAAGTTTGCTGTTTCTGCTTCAGGTTTAAAGAAAGGGCTTTGAGTGCCTTAAACCTTGCCCACTTTTTTACATTTACGTTGATTTATTAAAAGATGTACTTTCTCCAGCAGGTGGCAACATACTTCTAAATTATTTATAGAACATCTAAGAGGTAGGACTCATTCCTGAGCAAGTCAGACAGGAGATGAATCTGTCTTTGAGAGCGAGGCCGAGTTCAATATAGGTGCTTATCTTTTCTTGTAGTATTTAGGAAAATATTTTTGAAGCTAGTGGTGGTGTCATTTCATTTAAACTTACTATTTTGTAATCTTAAAATGTACTGGAGTATTGTTGTAGCTCTTTGCCTCCATGTTTAACTAGAGTGGCAGAGAACAGATGAACCAGAACATCTCTGTGCACTCCCCATGGTATTGCTTTATTTCCAAGGAGCCATAAAGTAGTTCAGAGGCCAGGATAGTGGGAGCTGTATTCTCACGTTGTTTCTCTCCTTTTTTAATTTTCCTAAAAGGCATTTCCAACAGTGCACACCAGAAATACCCATTAGCTGCTATAGAACTGTAAAGTGTTTTTATTACTTTGGACTCAGAAACTGCGGAGCTCCTATCAATCAAGAGCTCTATAGGGGCAAGCAAATACTAGGATCTTTCTTCCTTTGATTTCAGCTGTAGTAATTTTTCTGTGAATAGCCAAAGCCTGATTTTCCACCGACTCCTGCGTTGTGGCTATTTCTGCCTCTTGCGAGGCTGATAGAAAATGATACGAAGGCGCGTTTGACATCGCTTCCTGCAGGTTGCAGCGACTGGACGAGGTACACCGCGAGGGAAAACCAGGCTCAGGCTCTCCTCTTCACCCTTTTGTCTGTCACTTCTTTTAAGTGGTAATTACGCCTGATTTTTCCCAGGGAGGATGCACACTCAGGTGCACGGCTAAATGCTGGTGACTCAGCACCGGTTGTCTCATCGCTTGCCATTAGGAAGGCGACCGGCCGGGCAGCAGCTGTATCTCCACTTCTTCAGCGTGTCTCTTGGCATCACGGCACCCGGTTTGCTCTGGCACCCGCGCTCCCCTTTAGCCCCTCTCTCAATCCAGGTCCCCACCCCAGCAGGTGATGGCGTTGTCGCCTGCGTTCATCATTGTTTGGTGTTTCCTCACAGGCGGCTCCGTGGAAGGGTCCAGCGACGTGATCCGAGGGCATCGTTTGCGAAGGGAGTGTGTTGACAGAAAGCAGCCCGCTCGTACAAACGCGGGCAAAGCTGGAGGCCAGGTTTGCTCACTTGCCGGGTGAAGAGCAGCCGATAAATTTTTCTCTTTCCTGTGGTGGGAAAGGAGCCCTGCTGTTTTTAAAACTGAGGTCTGCCGGCTCCCACGACACGCGATGCTTTTTCTGAGGCAATGTGAGTAGTTCGCTAGGCTTTGCAAAAGACTCTGAGAGTGGCTCCCACTCTGTGGCTTTCAGGCACAGAGAGAGACACAGGAGAGGTGCTCCAGCCCTCTGAGGATTTTCAGAAAAGGAAGGTGATTTTCCAAGACCTGGAAGAAAACGTTCTCTCCCCTCATACCGTTCTTTATTTTCCCCACTGAGCAGGTCAGGTCTTCTTGCCCACCCCAACCCCTGTCACTCAGTGTCCAACCTTCTGCTCTTCTGAACTGCTGCCTTCGTAGAATCTGAGGTGGCTCCAGCTGTCTGTAGGTGCAGATAAACCACTATAAAGATTTGATTTCTGTGAAGTACTGAACTTAACCTTTGAGTAAAGGCTTCCATAGAAGAGAACAGTACAAATACAACTCCTGCCCAAGTCAGTCAAATTAGAGCACCTCTAAAGATATCAGTGAGAAGACTTTATCTGAACGTGCCAGCCTCCAAAAACACCAACCACACATAGTTACAAAGTTAGAAATGAGATCAGCCAGGGAGGCAGAATATGATGTTGTCGGAGGCGTGGTATTGCTCAGGAACCAGTGAAAGTCAGGACCACTGGCTGCAAAAAAATCCCAGCATCACAATTTCCCACTTTTGCAGTAACACTGCACTTCAGAGGGGAAATTACATGGAATAGTTTGAGCTGATCCATAGCTTTGTCATGTCCCTCCCAAGGATCAAGCCCCGGTTTCCTCCTCATACAAATTGGCTTAGTTACTGTTTTTAACTTGGTCCATAGATGGACTTCTCCTGCCACAGCTCCAGCAAGAAAGGTGGCTACAATTAACAAAAACGGGCAGAAAAGAAAGTGTCTTCCTCAAAATAACTGTGTTTTTTTTTTAATATTAGGACTTTGTGCAGATGTATAAAGTTTGTTCGGTGGTGATTTCCACTGTAAATCACTGTGTACTCTGATGGGGCAGCTTTTCTGTTTAAGGAGCTGTGCAACCCAGCGGAATAACGGGGAAACGCTCACAGCACCTGAAATCCATATTTGCCCTGCCTGAAAGGAGTTGGATCTCCTGCACGTAATTCCCAGTGGATGGGAACTCACATCGGGAGGAGTACCGTCGTAATTGGGGCTAATTACAATTCCCGGGAGAGAGGCCAAACACAGCCTTGCAGGCTGCGCGTTTCCCACTCCCTTGGCAGAGGAGGCACCACGGCGGGGAGGCAGGGCGCAGTGGGGCTCCCCTGCCGTACCCGCTTCGGCAGCTCATGGGGACGGGACACACTTTCACTCAACGTAAAAATAAAAAAGAACAGAACCCACAAAAAAACCCCAAACCGTACAAAAAAATCTCGCAAAACCGACACGTCTGACCCCTCGCTGCGTCGTGAAAGCTAAACCCGCGTCTTCTGTTGGCTGTCAGGAGCGAGGCAGGACCTGAGAAACCAACCCGTGGGAGCTGCCCCGTTTGTTTGCTTAATCGCTTAGTTTAAAGATAGATTAAAGATCACTTAAGCCCCATCCGCAAGTTAAGTGCGTGTCAGCCAACGGCTGTCAGAACCTGCAAGGGAAAAAAAGGAACGCAGTCACAGAAGGACGAGGTTTTAGGAAAGGAAGAAGAGAAAAAGGGATTCAGTCTTTGGAGGGGGGCAACAGTGTGTCTTCTTAAGGAACATCCATTCCCAAGTGCACGGCATGTAGGAAGCAAGAGCTGCCAGCTTCTCTTTATCTCTTCCCCCCTGCCACTAACACTCTGCCAACAGTGAGCAATTTGGTGAATAATCCCTCATTTACATTCATTTCTTCCGATGAAATGGAAATGTCATAGTTCACAGAATGTCAGCCCCTGCCTGAAATGGGCTGGGAAACCCTCTGCCGGATCCTCGCTCCCTGTGCTGCCTCCCCCGACTGCCGTGGAGCCTCTCCTTGCCCCGTCCTGGCGGAGCAGATGCATCTCACACGTTACGGAGCGTCGCCTGTCCCGGCGCTTTCTGCCTCTTCTGGAGCCGTTCAGCTGTCACCTGCCTCTGAACTAGTCTATCGTACCACCTGCCTGGTTTATAATACCATCTCTGGGGTTTTTTTGTAGCTCTAGAAAATTTAAGTTTGTGCTAGTCAGATCAACTAAAGCAAACTGCTAGAGAAAACTGCAGAGAAGAAGCCTTCTTGCTTTTCCCAGGAAGCTTGTGGGCTGTCTCCAAAGAGTGGACATGCTTTGGTGATGTTTTTTGGGGGTTTGTTTTGGTTTGATTTTTTTTGATTGGACTTGATGATCTCAAAGGTCGCTTCCAGCCATGAAGATTCTGTGATTCTGTGATTTGTCCAGCCAAGGCTCTTGAACCTGAAGGGTTTGCAGTGTTTCAACCTCAACCACGGGGAAAAGCGTTTTAGACTGCACCTGACTTAAAGGTGTCTTCTCAAGGGTAGCTTTAATGTAGGTGAAACACCTGGGTAGCTTCTCAGTGTGGATGGAAGATGGAGGGAGGCACAAGCTTTGGCACTGCTTATCAATGGCTCCTTGCAGCATGGGTCTCCCTTGCTGAGAGCATGATGAAGGACATCATGTAACCAAAGTGGTGTCATTCATCAATGGCCTGAGTTTAGCTCCTCCGTTAGGAAATGGCTCCTCTTTCAAAGCTGATGTTGCAATACTAGGTATGGCAAAAAATACTAGTTGGGTTTTTTTGTGGTTGGACTCTATGATCTCAAAGGTCCCTTCCAACCGTGAAGATTCTGTGATGGCAAGCATCAATACTTCATCCCCAGGGTTTTCAACCCCTCGGTGGTGTCACACTGGGGCACAACGGTTGCTGTGGTAGTGTGGCCACGTCTCTTCTTTTGAGTGGCGTGTTCCCCCTCTTCTGTTTGTTTAGTCGTACTTCTTGGGGCAGTGAGCTCCCCAGGGCAGGGATGGAGCCATCTCCTCACCTGCTGAGGGCAGAGTGTGGTGTGCAAGCGACCGGCAGTGAATATGACAAAAAGCAGTAGGCTGGGAACCCCTGCGCGTGTCCGTGGAGCTGGGAAAATACGCTGTGTGGCTTTTGCCAGCACGTAGCAACAGCTTGGCCGGGTCAGAGGGGCTCGGTAATGGCAATGGCGTCGTTAACGAATGCCATGCGTTTCTGTCACTTGTTTTCCGTTGTCCCTCAGGATGCTGGCCAGCACTGCTGGTGTCACCCCTGTCACGCCAGAAATCGCAGGTGCTCTAGGTGGGGCTGCTGGGCAGTGGAAATAAACACATCAGCGCGTTTGTTATCAGGATGAGGGGCAACGGGCACAAGCTGGAACATGGGAAGTTCCACTCAAATATGAGGAAGAACTTCTTTCTGGTGAGGGTGGCAGAGCCCTGGAAGAGGCTGCCCAGGGAGGGTGTGGAGTCCCCTTCTCTGGAGATCTTCAAGACCTGCCTGGACGCAGTCCTGAGTGATGTGCTCTGGGCAGCCCTGCTTTGGCAGGGGAGTTGGACTAGATGATCTCTAGAAGGTCCTTTCCAACTCGGACAATTCCGTGGTTCCGTGATTCCATGCGGCTTCCTTTGAACACGTTGAACAGAAAAGGGGGTGTCTGGGGGGCGGCAGCTTTCCCCTCTGCGCGCACAAAGTGGAGTGCGGCGTGGCCCTCGGCTCCCACCGAAATCCCGAGGGCAATCGCTGCTCGGGGGTCACCCCGGCGGAGCTGGAATGGATGCAGCACCCCGGGGCCCGCGGGGCGGCGGCGGCGGGAGGCGGTGGCCGGGCCCGGGCCCCGCTCCCGACGGGGCGGGCCGGGGCGGGACTAGGGAAATGGGGGCCGGTTTTGGGCGCAGGGCGGCAGGTGTAGCGATGAGGAGCGGTGCCGGGCGGGAGGGAGAGGGTGGCCCCGCACGGCAGCGCCCAGCCCCGACAGCAGCTCGCCCGCCCGGGCATGGCAGGAGCCCCGCCGCGCCGCTCCTCGCACTGAGCCCCCCGCCGCCGGCGCCATGCCCCCCCAGGAGCTGCTGGACTACTCGCCCGCCCTGCGGAGACATAGCCCCCCCCGGGGCAGCGGCCCGGAGCTGGGCATCAAGTGCGTGCTGGTGGGCGATGGCGCCGTGGGCAAGACTAGCCTGGTCGTCAGCTACACCACCAACGGGTACCCCGACGAGTACCAGCCCACCGCCCTCGACACCTTCTCCGGTACGCGCCCCACCGGGCTCCGCGGTGAGGGGGGCGGCGGGGGGCGATCCCCCCTTCGGGATGCGGGGCTCCCGGGGAGCGATCCCCCCCACTCCGGGACGCAGAGCTCCCCGGGGGCGTTAAACCCCCTCCATCGGGACGCGGGGCTCCCGGGGGGCGATCCCCCCCACTCCGGGACGCGGGGCTCCTGGGGGCGATCCCCCCCTCGGGACGCGGGGCTCCCGTGGGGCGATCCCCCCCACTCCGGGACGCGGGGCTCCTGGGGGCGATCCCTCCCTCGGGACGCGGGGCTCCCGGGGGGCAATCCCCCCCGGGCTCCTCGGTGAGGGGGGCGGCGGGGGACGATCCCCCCTTCGGGATGCAGGGCTCCCGGGGGGCGATCCCTCCCTCGGTATGCGGGGCTCCCGGGGGGGCGATCCCCCCCTCCCTCGGGATGCGGGGCTCCCGGAGGGCGATCCCCCACAGTCCGGGACTTGAGGCTCCCGGGGGGCGGTCACCCCCCCCGCCTCGGGACGCGGGGATCTCGGGGGGAGCTTTCCCGGTGGGACCGGCTGCCGCCGGGGCTGCGCACCGGGGGGGGGGTGTGGGAGCTTTGCGGGTGTGGGGTCACGGAGCCCAGGAGGGTGTCGTGCAGCGCGGACCGAGTCCCCCGGGGGCTTTGTGAAGTGTAGCAGGTCCCAGTCCTGCATTTTGAGGCTTCGTGTACCAACAGGGCATGTGTCAAGCTGGCTTGGAGTTGTGTGAAATTGGGGCACCTTCCCGGTTTTGTGGTGTTGTTATGGAGAAATGGAAGAGGGCTTAATTTTTTTTTTGGTGGTGGTAGTGGGTTTTAGCTCCAGAAATATCTCAGCGTTGCACTGGGGGCTTTCTAGCTTCAACTGATATTCGGAAAAACATCCTTTTCCCCGCCATGTCCACTGAAGCTGACATTGAACAGAGGTTGCCAAGAAGTTGAAGAGCTTTCTGAGTCTGGCTGGAATTGCCTTCCCCGCCAGCTGATGAGCTCTCGTTAGTTTCCACTTTTGTAAATGCCATCTTTGTTCTTGTTCTCCTCTCCTCTTCTTTTGGGCTCCAATTTCTAATATAAACCCCAGGAAAGTACAAAGCCCTTTGAAAGATTTCTGATCTTCATCCAGTACGAAGGAACACAACAGTACATGACAGTATAGATCAGTAGATTAGAGATGGGCTTAAGTCAGACCAGGAATGAGTCTTCTAATGTGTCATAGTCTCAGGGGTTCTAAGAGGGAACTCTAAAACCTTAGAGGGAGCATTTTGTTTGTCTGAATGTCCCTCCAGTTCCTCACTCTTACACCAGGAATTTGCCTTGAACCTCTCCAGACTCTTCCACTGTCCCTTGAAGGAAACGAGCTGGGAACACGCTGCTGTTTAGGGTTCAGCAGCCCTTTGGGAACAGAGGGAACGAGCCCTTGAGTCCTCCAGGGGAAAGATGACTGCTCTCTCTGCTCTCTTTACACTGATGTGTGCAGTTTGGGCTGAGAGAGGCTTGAAATTACTGTAGTTACTAGCCTCCTCTCCAGAAAGTTGAGAGACTCCCCGATTAGCAGCGAGGAGTTTGAAGATAGCTGCATGTGGGTTTAGCCCCGCTCTGACATCCAAGTACTAAGCCAGACTTGAGAAATGCATAGCGTTTGCAACTGATAGAAATCAAAATCATTAAAACCAGCTCTTCCAAAGTTCACTTTCTGCTTATTGGGAGGAAATGGGAGAATAGAGATGTTTCCCTTCCCACCCCTACTCTTAACCTGGATAAGGTTGAAGAAACCCCCTCCTCGGCTTCATGAAGCACAGTTCCAGATCCCATTTCAGCCCCATTCTCTCCACTCCTGGGGAATATTTGCAATTGGAACTGCCAAGCAGAACTGAGCTTCACACTTTACGTCCTAACCCTAGTTCTGGTCCATGGGCTGCAATGCCAATAACAAGACAGGAGAAAGTACTGCGTTATCAGGGGAACGGTGCTGGGACTGTGACCCAGCCACATCTCTCTGGGTGCCACCTCCCCCTGGGTGTCACCGCCAGGTAGAGCAGCCTTGAGCGAAACGTGTACCCGGTGACCTTTCTCCAGCAGGCTATCCTGTTCTGCCAGCCCCTTTGCTATTGTACCGAAAATCCAGCCTCATCCTGAGGGTGTGGACCTTGCGAGGGTGGTATTTGGAGGGCTGTCACAGAGCTGCTGGCTTAGCTTAGGCTAGCAGCAGGTACAAAAAAAGCCTTGTGCAAGCACTGGAGCAGCAGGTAATATACGTGGTGCCCTTCTTCTGAAGGCTGTAAAACATTTCAGAGATGCTAATTCCTTCTCCCAGCGCGCTGGTGAGACAGAAGAAACCAGATACTAGAAAGGCAAATGCCCAGCGCCTTGAAGATCAAGTCAGGATCTAGCAGGTTCTTTGATCAGGAACAGGTTTCTCTTCCTCCTCTGGGGCAAAAGATATGGTAAAAACCCAACCGTTTCCCAGTCACAAGGAAGAAATGACTTTCAGCTCTGCTGCGAGGAGTGGCACTGTGGTGGACGCACCCACCCCTTCATTTTTCCTTCAGTCTCAGTCTTCCACCAAATTTCAGTCCATCTTTTGTCTGTGTCTCCCTCCTCTGCTTTCAGGGAGAAGGAGTGCTCTCCTCCCAGAACTTGTGTTAAACCCTCCAAGTCGGTTGTTTCTACCACTTTTCTCACCTGGCTAATTACTTTAAGAATCACAAAAGATTGATCCTGCTTCTGGCTTGGTTTTGTATTGGTTATTTGGTGGTTTTTTTTTTTACAAGAAGGACAATAAAGCCTCCTCCCTGGGCACAGTGGGGCGTTTCGCTGGCTCATGTCAAGTGTCAGCCATTGTCACCTTAGCCAGGATGTCTGCCTCTACTCACCAGAGCACAGCCCCATCCACCTTGTCAGGACTTTCAAGGGATTTCCAGCTCCCCCAACCCCTTTCTCTTTTTCCGCGGTTCCTAGCCAGTCTCTGTGGTGTCTGTCTGCTTAGACATCTAACAGTTTCATTCCAGATTTCCATCAGAGGTCCTGCCAGCCCTCAGTCTGAGTCAGCTGATACCACATGAAGGCTTACTGTGATTAGGGAGTGAAATGGGAGCAGACCTTACATGTGTAACTCAGCAGTTTTTCAGTGTGTGGATAGTCTCTGAAGGGGATTTCACTCATCACTGTTTCCTTAATAGCTTCTGCATTTCAAAGTTGGTTTTAGGTCTTTGCTTTCCCTTAACTGGGACACTTACAGAAACGCTTCTCTTCTTCTTTTTTTCTCCCCCTTCTCCTCCCCTGGCCTTTTTTTTAAGGTCAAATTTCTGGCCTGGATGGGAAAAATCTTCAATAGCTTGTTTAATGGAGACTGATTTGAACTTCCACGCTGGGCCAAGAGGCTGGGAGCAAGTTGCTGAAGTTCTCAGTTTGTGTTTATCTACTTTCTTGGGGCGTGGAAGAAGAACAAGCTGTTCTCAGGGCACCCCTTGGCTAAGGGCTCTTCTTCTGCAGAGAAGCGGTTGTCCAGTAATATGGAACAGATCTTTCAAAATACTGCAGAAGAGCCCAAAACACCCGAGGGCTAACCAAATCAGAAAGTCTATTGCAGGTCTCATGGTGTTCCCAGTGCAAGCCTCAACTGTTTCAGTGAGGCTGGGGAGGATGCTCAGCAGAGAGACTTGAGTGACTTCAGCGAGCCTGCTGAGTGGGATACAAACCAGAGTGCCGTGGGGAAAAACCTGGATGAGCGTAGGTGTGTGTGCTGGACGACTCCCTTAGACTCAGCCTTGTTCTCTTTCTGCTACAGTGCAGGTCCTGGTGGATGGAGCCCCGGTCCGGATCCAGCTGTGGGACACCGCTGGACAGGTAAGCTCTGTCAAAGCAGCTGTCGGCTCTGGGCCGGTGGGATGGGGGCTGTTTGCAGGCTTTTGAGGAAGGCAGGGTTTAACTGGGAAGGAAGGAAATGCTCTAGTCCAGGATTGGGCAGTCACAGGTGGGTGAACCACAGGCTTCCTCAGCTCTGAAACTTGTGCCTGAACCGTGGCATGGCCACAAAGTTAGCGTGATGCCCTGCCTCTGAGGGTGTCGCTGTCCTAGATAACGTGTGAAAAGGCCGCTGCGGCGTCATGATCTTAGAGATGAGTCCAATAAAAACTTTTTTTTTTATTATTTTTCCCCTCCATTTTCTACAGGAGGACTTTGACTGCTTGCGCTCGCTTTGTTACCCCGACACCGACGTCTTCCTCGTTTGCTTCAGCGTGGTAAACCCAAGTTCCTTCCAAAACATTACTGAGAAATGGATCCCCGAGATACGAACTCACAACCCCCGGGCACCGGTGCTGCTAGTGGGGACACAGGCAGACTTGCGGGACGATGTCAATGTCCTCATCAGCCTGGATCGCTACCACGTGAAGCCCGTGGCCCGGCCTCAGGCAGAAGGTCTAGCTGACAAAATCCGGGCTGAAGCCTACCTGGAATGCTCAGCACTGACCCAGAAGAACCTCAAAGAAGTTTTTGACATGGCCATTGTCAGCGGTGTGGAGCACAAAGCACGGCAGGAAAAGAAGATGACTGCCAAAGGCATCAAAACTCTCTCCAAGTGTCGCTGGAAGAAATTCTTCTGCTTTGTCTGAAGAGGGGAGGGGGAAAGAAACACCCGACGCCAGTATTGGCTCTGCACCTTCTTGGAGTGACTGCTCCTATGGCCCCAGCGAGGAGGGTATGATAAGCTCCTGGGCTTGGAAACCTGGCTCTTGCTGGGTTACAGAATCAGATGCCTAGGAGACATGAACTGGATTTCCATTGTGCTGGGATGTAGAATGGTCCAGGCAGCTATAAGTACCTGCTGGCCATGTCTGTAGTGTCCCAGGCTAATGGGAGCCTTTAATACACCAAGACTGGGTACCCCAGAACAAGCAGGATCCTTCCATTGTTCAAAATAACCAGTTTTCTGTCTGAAGCTCACACACTATTGGGGTCCTGACGCAGCATAATAAAAGTGAGGGACTTTTGAAGGCTGCCTGTGTTTTGGCTGATTTACAGGCTTGGCAGAGGGTAGGGCAGGGGCAGTTACAGGTGACTGCAATGTGGTCAGACGTGGGCTGCCCAGTTTGTAAGGTGAGACTTGGGTTCCCCCTCTGATTCTGCTTGCCAAAATAGGTAGAAATCACTTGGCTGTGAAAAAGCAGTGCTCTTTCTTAAAGGCCCTGTATTGTGAGTACCCTTGAGAAAGATTTTTCCCTAAATGAAAGCCATTAGAAGGCTAAAGAGAAAATGCACTGGGAGCTACAGTAATTCTTTAAGCAAAACATTCTCTGAAGAGGACTCAGCACTCCAACGGGCACCAATGCCATAGCCCTATCTTAAGAGGTAGTCATGAACTTGGGGACCTGTTTTGAAAGGCCTTTTTGTGTGTGTGGTGTTTTGAGAGAAAGAACGGGTGAGGAATAGCGCTGAGTGCTCTGTCTGCCCTGCAGAGACCAAACTGTGTCAGCGAAGGGTTTGTAACACTACCAAAGGGTGAAATGTAGATGGAGAGCCATGCATGTAATGAAAGAAGGAAGAAAAGGAAGGGAATAAAAAGGAAAAAGAGGTGGAAGGAAGGAAGGGAGGGAAATGGAGAAGGAAAGAAGAAAGAACATTGCTAAAGTGTGAAAGTTGTGATTCTGCTTAGCTGAGATGCTAATATTCAGGGAACCTTGTAGGGACCTGGAAAATTTGCAAGTGATCTCAATTTCAAGGTAATATTGTCCATACATTAAGTTCTGAATCTAAAGGAGGGGGTTGTAAGGAGAGAGAGTTCCTCTTGGTCAGTAAAATCCTCGGTTTCAGATCTATGCAGGAGAACAGAATTTACCTTGTACTGTTCTTCCTGAGGCTCCAGAACAGGAACAGAGGGCTCGGGGCTTCTTTCTGTTGTGCTTCCCTTTCTTAAAAGTCACTGCTTGATCTGCTGAAATCAAAAGCAAAGGAAATCCATGAAGTTTCTGCCAGAGAAAAACATCCATGATGTTTGCTCTGTTGCCCTCTTCGCCTGTTTCTCAGGAGATTGATTTCCCAGTGAGTCTACTCACATTTTATTACAGAACTTGCATCAATTTCTAAGACTTCTTTCACAGAGACATTTCCTTCTGGTTTATGTAGCAGAGACCGTGACAGGTCTGTCAAACAATGCTTTCAACACTCAGGGGGTTCTCTGCATCTGCCCATGGCCCATCGCTTTGAGGACACTCTGGAGTAATGTGACAGAAGGGGATATAGCTGTGGATTGTTTGCCTGGCACCGAAAGAGAGCGTGCCTGAGCTCGTGGGCCTGTAAAAAACCAAATGCACTATGGCTCTGGATCCAAACAAGTGCCTGCAAACATCTCTCACAACCACCTCTCTTTGTGGCACAGGTCGTGTAGTCCCCAGGACAGGACACAAGCCTGCTGTCTCCCTGGGCAGTATCACAGCCTGAAAGAGGTGGGCAGGTCTTCTTGCCAAGGGAAGTGGCCCATGGCCTCAGAGCTGCCTGTAGGGTAAGGCTTAGAGACCTGGGAAGGATGGTGGGGCAAAGAGAGCCGAACGTTCAAAGGACTCCCCCAGCTGAAATGCCACCCAGGTCCAGTGAGGAGTCCTGAGAGATGGAGAGGACAAAGGCGGTAGCTAGAAGTGGCTTGTCCTACATGCCTCTAGGTGCGACACCGCTTCTTGAACAAAGCTCTCACTCAGCAACACATCCCTGTGTGTATTTCCTACCTGTGCAGGCACCTTTGCTGTATCACTAGTTTGTCTGATGGGTCTTTACGCATTTCTTCAGCCTGTGAGACCAAGGGCTGTGTTGTGAGCTGCTAAGGAGCACGCCATACCCCTATGGGGCAAATCCACAGGTGGGAAGAACACCAGCCTCCCCTTCTGCTGGGGAGAGCGAGGGTTGTCCTGCAGTAGCTTGGTATGAAACAGGGATTATTTCTTTCTGGAAAAGAAACTGTACTGAGAGCTGCTTTCTTCCTCTGTGATTGTGTCTAATATTTGTTCAAATAAATTTTTTTTTTAATGTCTGCAATATGTGTTTGTAATTTTTTCAGGGCAAAGTAAGCTGGGCTTGAAGATGGAGGAGGTGTTATTCCCTCTTACTGGCAAAAGCTTAAGAGAGAAATTGCCCCGCTTCTCCCTCCATGTCCTGACCCCCACTAGCAATGGTAAAAATCCCCTCATAGCTGAAACCTTTCAAGATCCTTCTGTTGCCTCAGTTGTTCTCCTCTCTGCTCGGGGTGGATGCTGCCAAGGCAGATGGAGCAGCAAACATCCAAGGCTTTCAATACCTCTCCCTATAAGCCATCATCCAGGGACCAGTCAGGAGGCCCTCCCAGCACTCTCCGAGACAAGCCCATGTAGGACTCGCAGTTGGAGCCTTAATAACAACATGCTGCTCTGTCATTAGGCTGGTGGGTAATTTAGCCACCAGCCTTATTTAACTTAAATTGGTAGTTGAACCCTACTCAAGTGCTGAAAAATTTTGTCCGTGCCACATAGGATGATGCAAAGGGTCGATCCAAGATAGCTCACAGGAGTCATTCTTTAGCCTTAGCATCAGAGACAGATCAGGGCTCTGTCCTGACCTATCAGGACATATATATATATATATATCCTTATATATATATATATATATATCCATATCTGATATCTGTCCACATCTGGGGCTCCATAGCTGCTCCAAAGGCTGGGGGCTGAGGCTGCTGGGGGAGCTCAGCAGAGAGGCAGGACAGCGTAGCATAGGTAATGAGCAAAGGATTCAGAAACTAGAAGGGTATAGGAAATTACTGCTGATAAAACGTGATTTGGGAATTGCCTTCTTTTTTTTTTTCCTTTGACAAAGCCTGAGACCACGCTGTCCTCCCGCAGTCTGCTGCTTGCTGGATGTAAAGTGGCCTGTGGGATTATTTGGAGCCAGCTCCCAGCTTCCCGGCGTTAAAGCTTACAGAAGAACCTGTGAATGGAAATAGCAGGAAAGTGTGAATTAACTTTACAGGGGGGGGTGAGTCATCCCACTGAGCCATATCCTGTCATGTGCACAATAAGCACCCTAAAACTCCCTGAAACCAGCGGAACAAAGCAGAGCTCCTGGGGGTGGGGGGTGAATCTATCTCATTAAATGGTGTGTCCCTACCAAAGCCACCGAGCCATCTTTAAAGCCTTGCTCTGCTCCTCTCCGTGGTGCAGTACTGGACCCGTGCTACTGCCTGGCTCCGGTACAGTTTGGGCTTGTTCCTGCATTGCAGTGCTGCTTGACCAACCTGTATTTTCAGATGATGCTGAGAGCTGAGGAGAGCTCCTGGGAGACTGTTGCTAACACAAACCACCCCACCAGGCTGGGGGAAGGTAGCCAAGCCCATTACCAGGCCAGCACAATTCCACACGAGTGTCACTTACTTTAATGCCAGGAAGGATCCTTATGATTAGTTGATCTGATTCGCTCCATAGCGCAAAGCTCAGCATCAAATGCTAAAAAAAAAAACCAAAAACCACCCACTGTTCCTGTAAGGTAGAAACTCTCTCAGACCTTCCTTCTTGCTCAGGTCCCTGAGTTGGATCCTGGTCAGCAGACTCCTGCATCCAGCGGAGTAACTCAGCAGGGCTTTCCCACCGGTATAAGCAACACAGCCAGTGCCTCAGCACAGGTACACACCACGTCGTGTCATTCTGCATGAAGCCGGTGTGCTAGATGCCGCTCTCGGCTGCCATCCCCAAAGGAGCTGAGCTCAGACACCAGCAATAGCAGGAAGATGGTGTGGAAAGGACCCTTTTGTTTCTTCTCTCTGAAGGTAGCACACCCTAAATAGGCTTAGCTGTGCCAGAAGGTTCCCAGCTGGCAGTGCTTTCCCGGGCTGCCACTGAACCCTGACTGGGAATTAATCCCCAAAATAATACCAAGTTTCATCTGACTCAGCACAGCCTCCTTCCAGCGCCAGAAGGGCAAGCCTGAAAGGTCCCTTCAGGAGATCTTTATGTCCTGTAGGTTACGTCCTACTTACTTTGAAGGGACAGGCTGAATTATTACCAGGTCAGGAGCTGACAGGAGTCCAGAGGCAGGGACCCGGCTGTGCTTGAACCCTGTTGAAATGCAATTACCAGGGAATGACACCCTCCCCCATTTCCTGAGAGGGGTATGATTGCGTTAACACCCTTATCGCATTCTTAACACCCCCCAATTTAATCCTCAGGTGCTAACAGCCTCTTTTTTTTTTTTTTTTTTTTTTTTACCCTTCTGATTGCTATTTATCCATTAGACAACCGTTTCCAGCTTGGAAGCAGGGTCTGGTTTGAGTTTTCCCAGCTACAGCTGGGACAGCTAAGTAGCCTATTTCGATTTTGCTCCTAACGCCTTCTTGCTCCTGGTTTGGGCTAGATTGGTCCCCTCTCGTGGTCCTCTCTGTGGCCTTGCAAAGAGCAGTGTGGGAACAGCGGAGGGGTGGGAGTAAGCAGAGGCACTGCTCAAACAGGCACTGGCACCACAAGAAGCGTTTGTCCTCTTGCGGCCTGTGCTTCCACCAAGCTGCTGCTCTTCCAACCTTGCCAAGAGTCCTCTGTGGCCAGGAGGCTGTCCTTGGCCCGCCCGGTCTGCTTAAACATCTTGGCTCTCCTGTACACAGCCAGATCAGAGGGCTGGGGCACCTCTCCTAGGAGGACAGGCTGAGAGGGTTGGGGTTGTTCAGCCTGGAGAAGAGAAGGCTCCAGGGACACCTTATAGCAGCCTTCCAGTACCTAAAGGGGGCTACAGGAGAGATGGGGAGGGACTCTTGATCAAGGAGTGGAGCGATAGGATGAGGGGGAACGGTTTCAAACTGAAAGAGGGGAGATTTAGATGAGATATTAGGAAGAAATTCTTTCCTGTGAGGGTGGAACAGGTTGCCCAGAGAAGCTGTGGCTGCCCCATCCCTGGAGGGGTTCAAGGCCAGGCTGGATGGGGCTTTGA
>JAOXNO010000041.1:24932509-24944881 GCA_028565335.1 Limnodromus scolopaceus | reverse complement strand
GTGTCCCTGCCCAGGGCAGGGGGGTTGGAACTCAATGATCTTTAAGGTGCCTTCCAACTCTAACCATTCTATGATTCTACACCATTGCCCCTCTTGGAGCCATGCTAAATCACTCTGTAGCGGGTCTGGGAGATAAAGCATTTATACAAAGAAGCCACTCAAATTTTACAGCGTGGCTCCAAGACTGCTCTCCCTGTACCGGAGGACGTTGGTCCAGGCCCAGCTCCCAGTCTGCATCTACTCCCAGAAGAGGAATCAAAGAGCTGGCCCAGCCGCCACCTGGGCCTCCTGGAAGCTGCTTACTCATGCCTCTGCCGAGTCCAGCCCTGGGCTCTCCGTTCCCACCGTATAAGTACAGCATTGTACTTGCAAAGACCTTATTGCACAAGAGAGCAGGGTATGTTTCAACGTATCCCTGAGACAGGTTCCCTCCGCTGAAGCCCCACGTGATCCCCGTTCCCAGGGTGACACCATGCCCTTTCCAGCTCCCGGGACCGCGCCGCTCGGCACCCAAACTGGCCGGACTCGTTCTGGGAGAGCAGGAGGAGATGTGGGTCCCATCCTCCCCCTCCATCCCCTCACCTCCAGCGCTGCCCCCGGGGCGGTGTTGTGAACTGAAATACTCTGGTTTCTGCTGCTACAGAGGAACATCAGGTGCGGGGAAATTTGGCTCGGGGACAAGTTTCACCACCAGTCACCGAGCCAGGCTTTTCTTTCCCATGAGATAATCTTGGGCGGGGCAGACAATCTCTTAAAATTAAAATACAATGAAAATACACGGGCTTCCCAGGGTTTTGGGGCAAACCTCTCTTTCCTTGTTTTCTCAGAGAGCGAGCCAGGGCGCTGCTGAAACCTTCCCCAGGCTTGTGGCGCAGAGGGTAGCCACTGCTCAGCCTCGCCACCAGGCATGGCTCTCCGGCCAGGGGATGGTCCCTCTGCTCTCCCCAGCCCCCGGCTGGCAGCAGGAGCCCACCCGCAGGACCTGGTGCTGCCGGTGGTGAGGGTGGGAGAGCTTGACCTCCACGTGGAGGCACCTCCGCAGCCCTGTAGAGGAGGATGGATGGGGGAGAGCTGGGTTGGGCAAGTCAAGCATGGATGGCAAAGCCCCCTTCCCATGGCGCCCCGGGCGGCTGCACTGCTGGCTCTGTGCTGGTGGTGTGGTGGCATGTGGACAGCGCTGGTGGTTTCCGAGTGGCCGGGAGCACTTGTGCTGGTGGGTGCCATCACCACTGTTAAACCCTTGGGGGGGTCTCAACGCACTCAAGTCATAGGCCTCCACCATCCTCCACCTTCCCCTAAGTGTCTCGCCCTGCCACCGAGCTTAACCCTCTGCTTCTCCAGGTGAACACTTGGTTAGGTAGCTCAGTGGCATCAGGGTCACAGGGAGAAGCCAGGGTGTCCTGGGCTGGGATCTCGCTGGTGGCCGGCGTCGACACCCCAGCCCTGCAGAACGGAGGTGCTTTCCCATCCACCGGGGAAAGTCAGCGTCACGTGTGGGGCCCGTCGTGGGAGGATTCGGTTCTCCCGGCAGAGGCTGCATCCCTGCGGGGCTGGTTGGGAAGAGAGGCTGGGAAAATGCTGCCCGAGCGGTGAAAATGGCTTTGGGGCGGTATTGCAGAGCCCCGGCTCCTCTCCTTTGCTGGGAGAGCGGCGTGTGCCTTGGGGACGGCTGGTGCCCGCTGCTGCCGGAGCGGCTGGGACGGCTCTCCGCAGGGCTGCCGGCAGGCAGGAGGAGCAACCCGGCTACGGGCAGAGCTTCAGAAACTGCGCATTCATCTTCCCTGCCAGTAAGTCAGAGAAGCGCCCGGGGCGGAGGGATGACGCACGGGCGCACCTGAGATCATTTTCATGGGAATAGACCCGTGAGAGACAGCGAGAGGAAGAGTCAGGGAAACTCTCCCAAGCGCTTCAGCCGGTGTCAGCATTCGCGGGGCAGATTTCACAAGATAAACAAAAGCCTTTAATAACCGCACCGGAGGGAGGCTTTGAAACCTCTGCGGGACCTCTGCCAGGAGAGAAGAGCGGCAGGCTCCTCACGGCGCGCCAACGCCACCAGCCCAGCCAGAGACTCGGCGGCCGCAGAGAGAGGAAAAAAAAAATAAAAAAATAAAAAGGCTTGCAAAAACCAAACCGTAAAGATCGGAGTGTGGGTACCCAGGCTGCCCTCCCAGCTGCGGGTAGTAATATGCACGCTGCTATATATAGCACGGATGAATATGCATTCCTCTGGCTAAGGGGTTTTAATAACACGGAGCAGATGAAAGATGTCAGCCACCCGGGAATATTACCTGGGCAGCAGCGTGTGTGTAATCTGAAGGGGAGGGTAGGAGAGGATATCTAATGTTGCGATATCTCCTACGGGATGATTGCGTTTATTTCTTGTAAGCCAAATAGATTTGTAGAATAACAAGAGTTATTAGTGTCCAACAGTAAAGTCTTCCATGTACGAGACTCCTGTCAAAGGATGCTAAGCCTGAAATACGGGGACTCCGTGCTAACTTCTGAAATACAACCCTACCTTGGGAGGAACAGGACATTCTGCAGCACCCGGCTGGTTGCCTTATGAGTACCAGTAACAGCAGTGTCCTGCCTTTCCATGGAGTGCATTTATTTACTCTCTCCAAACATCTCTTTTCACATGATACAAACACCGCATTAGGTGCTGGGAGAAAGGGTAAGTTTAAATATAGTTTAGGTCACCAGAAACCTGGACGTGCTAACCCAGGCTTTAACATCATTTCCCTGTGTGGTTTTGGGTGAGCAACTTTCCCTTTTTCCTTTTGCAAAAGGGAGCTCCTTCCCCTCCATGGGGTGTGATACACATTTATTAACTGGCATTCACCGGGTGCCATAGCAGAGACAGGGTTATTGCCAGGAGCACCACAGCGCTTCTCCTCATGGTCCTCAAAATGGGACAAAAGCTCTGAGATGTGTCCAGACACCAGTCTCAATTATTGTCTTCTGTGAGTTGCCAGAGAGATCTGGAAAACCAAACACTGTGATTACAGCTCCAGCTCTGGGGTTCATGCAATTAAGGGAGAAATTCAATATTCATTTAGAGCAAATGTCTCCAACCTTCAGAGCTGTTGAAGGAAACAGGAAACCCCATGGTCTGGAAAATTAGGAGAAGATTAAAAGGAAGCCCCGTGCATATTGCTACTTAAATGGTATACATGCCACCTTGGTGATGTGACAGGAGAGGAAGAATGAAATGAGGTGTCTTCATACAGCTGGGACTATCAAGTGCACAGGGAAAAATAGAGGTGAACCCAAAATGCAGAATGTGGAACATTTGTGTCTGGCTCTGCTGCTTTGTGTCTGTAGCATAGGCAGAGCTATCTGAGCACAGCCACAGCACACATGGATGAGGGTCCACCACGAAGGAGAGCTGGCAGCAGGAACCGTTCCCGAACAAGACTCAGAATTAGCTTTACTTATGGATGGAGAAACAGCATCCCACCCTCAGTCTGTCATGTTGTAGAATGGGGAGAAGAGAAAGAGGGGTTCTGACTATCGAGACACCTCTGCATAGTTTAGGAGAGAAGATCGGTGAGATGAGAGCAGCGCACGTTTCCAAGCAGGCCAGCTCTCTGGGTAAGCAGCCCGTGGCCCATGGGCATGCCTGAGCCCATGCTGAAGTCTGTCCTGCTGGGCTGTCGTGGTCCCTGACGTGGCTGGATGAAGCTGGCTCACCACCACCAACCTCTCATCACGCTTCCTAACCGAGGTGCGAAAAGATGCACCTGAGGGGCTTGGAGCCCTCCCGCTGCCACTCGCTGTCCCATTTCCTTCTCCCTCTTCCAGAGGTGAGACTGGAGCGGGGCTGCTGAGCACCCGAAGCGTTCGCCGAGAGGGAACGGCACACTCCGGAGTCCAGCCTTCCCCCCGCCTCATCCGGACTAACAGTCGGCCAGGAAAGGGGCAGTTTTGCTTCTGCCAAATCTCAGTGCTGGCTTCACTGATGCCACCCTTCTGTGTTTTATCGGCACCCACTGGAAATCTCTGGCCACGTCTGTGGTCTAAATAATCATAGCCTCCCAGCAATGAAGGATGAGGGGCAGCACGAGCATTTAAATGTTACAAATGGGACTCCCCAGCAAGCACTGGTTGCTCTTCCCTAAACTCCTTTCTATACATCAAGGAGCATAAAAGAGTAGGAACAGACCGAGTCCTGCTCTCAATCCTCCATCCTAGAGCATGGCTTTATTGGTAATTAAAAACTACATCTCAGCTTAATTTTCTTCCCACACTTGGCTGTACTCTATCTTACCCCCATCTCAAAGAGGCATGTCAGTCGTTTCATATCCCCACTGGAGTTCACAGAGGTTTGCCAGCATTAATCAGAGGCAATTACCTCTGCCTTCTTTAGGCAGGGATATCAAACCTGAGCCTATAGTGACTCATCCCAAGATCGCTTCCCCTGCAAGGTGCTTCCAGACATCTCCTTTGCCTGGAGACGTCAGCTGCCTTTGGTCATTCCATGCCTGGGAAACTCTCCTGGCAAGGAGCACACCCCAACTACTACCCGGCCCCGTGTACTCCACATCCCCCTCTTTTTATCTCACCTGGAGGAACCGATAAGAGGCTGGTGCTGGCCAGGAACTCTCTAACTGACATTTTCACATTTTTGATAGATTAGCTTTTTCCAATGGATGTTTGGGTGGAAGAGTCCTGTTTTGGTGACCACCCACTGCCATGCAGCCAGGGCTGCTGTACCACAGGCTGCTCTCAGCAGCGGGTCTGGATGAAGCCTGGAGCATCCCAGCCACACTGACCGCTCCTGGCTCTGACATCTCCAGGATTCCCACCTTCCTGCTGAGAAGAAATGAATTGGAGCTTGAGCTCTTGCAGCTCTGATGCCCTAAGAGCCCTGGCTGGAAGGGGATGCCTTTCGAGATCCTTTGGCTCTTTGGGAAGGGAGACCCTCAGAGGTGAACAGACCATGCTGCTTCTTTCATTTAGGAGAGAAAGGACTCATGGTTTCCTAGAGGGAAAGTTTTTTGTCCTACAGAAATCCCAGTGTTCAGTGTGGGTCATAACAAAAATCTGCTCTGGAATATTAGCCAGAAATATTCCAAAGAAGTAGAAATAAACGTGCCAGAGAAGAAGTGGAGTTTCAGCAAGCTGTAGCACTTGGAAAGAAAGTGAAATCTATCGATATTATGCACAATACGAAGTAGATACTTTGTTACCATTAATGTTGTTACTACTTACTAATAAATGTTTTTGTTATTAATCTCAGCCTGCCAGCACAGACCCTCTGAGAGTGTTGGCTGTGAGCATCCTCCCCACTGAAGCCTGCATCAACCTCGTAGAGATCCTGACTCTGCAAATAAACGCTCAGGTGGCCCTGGCCCACCGACCTGCACATACCTCCAGCGCTCCAAGCAAGTATTTGCAGGAGAGCAAAAGAAATCTGGTGGGCTAGAAGGGCACAGCCTTCCAGCACAACCTCTCTGGCTGGGTCAGGGAGCAGAGCATTTCACATCACGCCTCCAGATGAGGTTGGAGAAGTTTGAGTGATGGGGGCTTGCTGGGACAACTCCATGAGGATCACTCCTATTTCTTCCCTTCCCCTCCAAGCAGCCCACCAGCTAGGAGACCTTTCTGCCTCTGTTCTCAGAGGTTTGGATGCACTTGTCTGGGGGTCTGGCTTTGGGGGGGCTGCTGTGCAAACACCAGCAAGGGCTGGGAGCTCCTGGGGGGGACTCACCCCGCACGTGGGGTGCTGCCCCCAGGGTCCTGCCTCGTCGGTGCTGACTGAGCAGGGTGCGATTGCTTTACGCAAAGCCCTTCCCTGCGAGATAGATGCTGCTCCGGTTGTAAGGAAGCTGCCCGGTTGTCACATGCATCAGGGATTGCAAAGTTGCATAAGAAGAAGCCGGTTCTGGAGTCGGCGGTGCTCAGGGTGAGCACCCTGAAACAGCAGGGGGTGGCCGGGTGGCACCGCGTGTCCCACAAAGTTTTCCAGAGTGCACGGAAACGCAGACTCCTTTCCAAAGGCTGCGAATCTCCACTCGGAAAGCAGGGTGGGAGAACGGGCGTGAGGCAAAAACGCAAACGCCTTCTGCAGGCTCCCTCACGACACGCACAGATGTGCTCGAGTCTTGGCAGCGCAGGCAAAACAAGCAAGCTGTCACTTCCATCTCGGGCACTGCTGGTGACAGGGAAAGCTTCTGATAATAGGGACAGGTTTCCAATGAGGAAAACAGCCCTTGTTATTGACTGGCACTTCCCTTTCTGCTGAAACCTCTTTTCATCTCCTTAGCCAGCGTGTACATCCCTGGCTCCTGGTCTTAAAAGGTGGACAATAGCCTCCTTACCGGTAGCAATTACCCCTGTCTTATGAAGAGGACAGGGACATGAAAAGCAGGCTTGTCTGACAGGGCAAGCCTTTCCATCACAGCAAAACACTGCGGTGCATAACAGGCTGCAACACTGTTTTGGTGCCTATTGTTCCTTTGCATAAAAGCCTTTGAACCGGAGTTAGTAATTATGGGAGCCGCACTGTGCACAGCTCCTCAGCTGCTGATATGTTTATCAGTGGAGCATCAATCTGACTTGCTTCCAGGAGGTTTAGATGGCACAGGGTCATGCTTGCATCAGCTCATCAACTCCTCGGAGCTGGGATGGTCTCTTTCTTTTGTACCTGTGGAGCAGACAGCACCGGTGGAGTCCCCGGCCCTGATTTAAATAGCTGTCTCAACTCAGCAATGGCCACGAGTAAGGCTTTAAATCGTGGGGACTGGAGAGGCACTGCAAAGGTGCAGTGGGACCTGGAGGTTGGAAGCAGGAGGGGCTTTTAAACTAACAAATAGGTCTGGCTATGCTAAAATATATTTTGTCATGAAAACACAAAGGTTTGCTTTCCTCTCACCTTGTCTGAACTTTGGCTGAGTGCTGCTGGCAAACAAGTGACTTAGAAACAGTCACTGGCCACGGCAGGATCCTCTTTGGCATCTACCCTTACCTGGGAGGAACAGGGATGCTTGGGCAGCAGGGCAGTCCCTTTGATTTGTCCTAGGGTGAATCAGCAAGTCTCAGCCTCATTAGACACCCTAAGGATTTCTGAAATCTCTCTTATTTTGTGAGATTTATTGCTAATCCTATGAAGCTAGAAGATCCGGTGCTCCAACCATCAGATACGTGAGTTACTGCAGTTTGGGATGAACTGCAAGGAGAGGTTGAGACATAGCCACTGGCTTCCTCTGCACTAGATTCTCAGCTTGCTGATGCTAGGAGTAGAAAAACAACTTGCAAAAGACCAAATTTTGACACAATTTAAATGGATAAAAGCTGGACAAAAGTCAAGACAGGTTGGAAAGTAGATGTTTCTTGGCCGCAGAACGTGGAGATTCTGGAGAGGTTTTCAGCTGGAATGGTGTGAAGACAAACCCCTCCCGTTGAAGACTGAGCATGTCTTGGTTATAAAAACTACTAGATTACGAAGTTGTCGAAAATAGAAGGTAAGTGAACGTGGGTCAGGAGGCCCCTTCCAGCCCTGCGTTCAAAAGCAGTTTCAAAGCCCTGCCGTACCTTACAATTACAATCACGCTGGGGATGGCTCCTGAGCTTTGCCCAGCTCCACAACACTCACCTCTGTGAGAAATTTGGACCATACTGTGTGCAACATGTATTACTCCACTCTAATTGCGGCACAGACAAGCATAGACTTGGTTAGGAACCAAACACGGTTTGTCTCATTGCTTTCAGTGGCCAGTTTTAAGAAGCACCCGTGCATCGGCTCTTCCCTCCTAAGCAGAGTCCTTGGTCGGGAGCCTGGCCTCCTGACCATCGCTGTTTTCCAGGGACAACTGGACAGAGAGCAGATTTCCTTACTGCCTGGGCTGGGATAAGGACTCTGCCCCCATCAGCCACCCACAGGTTTGGGCTCACAAAAATTGGCCCAAGAGACCCGGGGATGGGAGCACAGCACCTCAGCAGACAGCCCCAAACCTGTGTCACGGAGGCAGCAATCTGGTCACGAGGAGGTGGCTGGTTGAGCTCTGAACGTATCAAGGAGGAGTTGTTTTGTCCTCTGCTCCAAGGAGATGAAAGGCACCCTGGAAAGGACGGTTTGGTTCAGCTCTGCTGAAAAGCACCATTAACCCCGGGTGAGAAGACAGCCGGGTCATTTTTACCCCCACCCAGCGGCTGGAGATCCCCCATGGCTGGGAGCTGGAGTGTGGGTCTCATGTAGATACACTGGGATGAACATGTCCTTAGCTTGAATTGTGCTGTAGGACACTCTGCTGAAGTTAGCTTTCTTGGAATCAGAGGCACTGGTTTTTGCAGCCAAGGCACGTTTTCAGTCATTAAGGTTCCCCTGGTGCTTTCTGCAATGCCCAGGCTGCTCTTAGAGTGCCTTGCACAGCGCCAAAAATCTCCACAGTGTTTCAAACTGGAAAAAATTCTTACCTGACACCATTAGGCCTGGTGCAGAAAGTTCACAGGGTCCCAGGAACGCACAGGGAGATAAGGTGCTCCTGTGACTGGAGAAAGATGCTATCTGCCCGCCCGATGCTGCGCTATTTGAGTTGTGCCACACGGTCTGGCGGTTCCAGACATCTTGCAATGCATATCAGAAGTCTCTGAGGGGAAAAAAAAAATAAAAAAAATAAAAAAAATTAAAAAAACCCAACAGAAGGGAGTGCTGAGAGTCAAACAAAGGTAGAGTTTATGGGAAAGTGAAGGGGAGGGGGGCAAACAAGAGCAATAGGAAGTCAGGCTTTGAACAAGCCCAGTCATGCCTCGGGTACCGGTTCTACCTGCCCGCCGCCTGACCACAGCCCAGTCTGCCCAGTGACTGCAGTGGGAACTGGGGCGCGGAGCAGCACCGAGGGAGCGGGGTTTGTTTGCTGATGGTGCTCCTGCGGAGGGGAGGTGGCCGAGACACGCTGCCATCAGCAGCCCTTGCTTGCACAGAGGTGGCTCCGGAGAGCAAACGCTTGTTCACCCCGTGAGGGTCTCTCTTGCAGGGCTTGGGAAGGAACTGGTCGTGGGACGGTGACAGAGGAGGATGTGGTGATCTCTGCAGCTGACCTGGGGGGCACGTGTGGTTGCCGAAAGGGGTGGCAGAGGAGGCCCTGGTGACAGGACCAGGTATATTCACAAGTCATCGCAGCTTAGCATCATGCCCGCTTTGCAGAAGAGAAACGACCCCCCCATCCAAAACATCTGCTTTTCTCCTGCCCTACAGACTATAAGGATCTAGCCAGGCTCTGAGCTTGGTGAGAAGAGGCAGCACTCAACTACAATAGCAAACACCTGGGCACACCAGCTCTTCTCCATTTTGAAGTAGCAGACTCCAAAACCAATTACAAACTGAGATTAACTGCTCTGGATTTCATTAGTTGGGTATCAGTTAGGCCGTCCCAGGAGGAAAAGTCATTAGGAGCCACGGAGTAGACAGGGCATTAGTTGGACAGAGTCAGGTAAGACAGTTATCTCCCAGGAAAGGACAAGCATCCTGTGCTCCCCACCATCCTCATTTCCCCAGTTACTTCTCAAGGTCTGGAGGCAACGACTGTGCGTTTCTGCTTTGTTTCTGCTGAAAAGAGCAAGTTGAAGGAGGCTCATCCTAGACTTGAGAGCACCCCAGCTAGAAAAACCTTCTGGAGCAACTTCACTGGAGTGCAGGAAGTGGAGCACGGACACAGGGCTTGGTTCCCTGCAGCCTAGAAACCTGCCGAGCTCTTCAGAGCTACCAAAACCAAAAAGTGCTACCACCACTTTTTTTTTTTTTTCCAGCCAGAGGGCAACGAAGGCCAGGTAGCCTTTTGTACCCAGTTCACGTATGGTGCCATGACTGCGTGGATGAAATGTCCGAGCGCACGGTTTCAGGGATGCAGACCCTACGAGCCAGGGCCCAGGATGTCTCTTCTCGGCCCTGGGAGCAGCTTTTCTCCTGACCTACCCATGGTCGTATGCACAGCCCTGCCAGGCGGTCCTCGGCTTGTTGTTTCTCGGGCGACTTATGCAAAATAAGTGGCCACTTTTGCCCCAAGCAGAGGTTCTGCTGGAGGCTGCCCTCCCTGGCTGCCGCAGCCCGCTCCTCCCGCTGCCGAAATCCAGGCTCAAGGGAGAAGCTCCCGCAGTTTTACACGTGGGCTTCACCACCGCCGTTTCCCGGCCCTTTCCTCACAGCCTCCTTGGAACGGGCTGTCAGAAGGGTTTCCAGCCCACAGCCGGTTAATCACGCACAATTAACATAAACCCCAGTGCACTTGGGAATAAATGAAAGCTGGGAAAGCCCCCTTTTCTCAGCAGCTGGATGAGGCAATTTGACGGAACGCCTGGAGGCCTGGTGAGGAGATGGAGCCTTTCATGAGGTTGCGGGTCCGTGTGAAAGGCTGGATGAGGGCAGTTTGGGGCAGTGCTCCTGGTCCCCTCAACCCCATCGCCATGGGCCCGGGCAGGACAGCTGGTGAGCCTCTGCCCCACACACCAGCCCGGCTGCAAACGGTGCAGGGAAAAGCTTCCCGAACAACAGGGACGGCCGAGAGGCGAGATGGGCAAGTTACTCCCCATCTGCCGATGAAGGGATGCGACACCGAGGAGGGATGCGACTTGCGGGACAACAAGGAGAAGCTGGAGGCAGTTTTCTAGACCCGCAGTCCGGTGCTGTAGAACGGGGGCATGCGGGGCGAGGGGAGACGCCAGGGCTGATGGGTATGGTCTGACGTTTCTGGGTTAGCTTCCCTCAGAGATGCTCTCCAAGGCACACTCCTGTAGGTTCTCTCCTGCCTGCTCAGCTGATGCCCTGGGGAGTTGGTTCAAGGAGCTGCACTAGCAAAATAACAAATTCCTGAAAAGCAAATAGCTTTTTGCCAGGATGTTTCGGGCTGGGGGGGAAGCAGCAGGGCTAATGTAATGCAAGCAGCCAGAGCGTGGGCCTCCCCCTTCAGCAAGGGCTGGCTGTAGGCCACGTTGAGTTGTGATGCTGAGCTGTTCCCTTGGGCTCAGTTTTCACCACCAGCTCTGCAGGGGTCTGCTCACGCAGGGGTCCTGGCCTGCCTTGCACCCGTGGCTGGAGGCTCCCACCAACGCAGAGGAACAGCTTGGCTGAAAGATAATCAAAATGTCCATTCCGGCCTGTCCCACCAAGCGGACCGGGCTGACGCTTGGCGACACGAGGACCAGCACCCCAGGTGAGGGAGCCCAGCTCACCTCCAGTGCGTGGAGACAAAACACGTCCAGCAGAGTCTGGGAGAAGCTGCACTGGGTTGTGAAACATCAGCCGTGAGATACAGCACGTGAGATCTTAGACCAGTTCCTTGCACCCAGGGCCTTGCGGAGAAAGAGCAGAACTCGTAGTGAAAAAATACCGGTGATAACAAATAGCTATTTTCTTGGTACTTGGGCTTCCTTCTGGACCTCACCCATCGCCCCAGAGTTGGCCGGCTGTGGGAGGTTCCCCCAGTACACAACGCTTTTAGTATTCAAATGGCAGTATCTGCCTTCATGGACTGTTTCCAAGCAGAGCCCTTCAGACGCCTACTCATTTTCCTGATGGCCGGGTATTTGCATGGGTTTTGTAGCCTTGTGTGCTTAAGACAGTAATGTGATGGGAATGCAGCAGGAAGGGAAGAAGATAAAGCCTTGCTGGCTGAGAATGTGCGTATATACGAGGCGATGGGAAGAATGATATTGGGCACACACGTTGTGCCGGCTCTTCGCTTTATCTACGGGGTTGTGCTCTGAGCAGATCCTGTCCCTGACCAGTCCCTTCGCAGTGGGGAGATAGGCAGGAGGAGGGTGGAGATGGCACGGCTGAGCAGCGGAGGGGTGGTGGAAGGATCAGTTAGCAGAAGGCACGGCAGGCAAGAGGCAATTCCTGGGCAAATCCATTTTCCATTTAAAACAGATGAGCCCAGGCTTTGGGGTAAAGGGGAAAAGGCTTCCCCCTCTCCCGAAATACTAGGATGAGAGGGAAAGGAAGATCTGTTGACAGGGTGTAATTCTACAGCATAAGAAGGGGTAGTTTCTAAATATGAGAGAGAACCAGTTCAAACTGGTTTAACAGAAACTTCGTGCACCAAAAACCTCCAGCAAGGACATTAGAATAAGTGTTGTATCCTCGGCAGCAGCTCCTGCCTGCTCAGCTGTGGGGCCACACGGTCCGTGGTCCATGCAACGACCCCACAGCTCCCCAGAGCATCTGCCTCTGTTGTTGGGCCTCCTCGAGCGCGTCACAAATGCCCCTTCATCCTCTAATACAGATTTGCAGCTGCCTCCAAGGCAGAGAAAAGGGTTGTGTGGCAAAGCTTGGCAGGCATGGCTACCAGCTTCCAAGTTTGATGACACCCTACAAAAGGACTGTTTTGGGTTGCTTTGGTTTTAATGAAGGCTCTTCTGCCTGAAGTCCTCTGA
>JAOXNO010000041.1:24847353-24900977 GCA_028565335.1 Limnodromus scolopaceus | reverse complement strand
CTCCACAGTATTGAATCCCTCCCTCCTTTCAGAGGCCAAACCTCACTTTTAGAGCAGGCCTGGAGGAGCAGCGACCCTCAGTGGAAACTGAGGCACAGTGTTTCAATCTAACACTCAAACATGATGGCCACTTTTAAACCCCCTTTATTCACCTACATAAGTGATAAGTAGATTTGCAGAGGTGATGATCACCAGCAACTGTGGCAGGAGGTCCATTGGAGCTTACCTGTGCTCATCTCTTGTGAAAAAAAAACCAAACAGATTGTCTGATTAGATGACTTAGTTGCCCCAGTATGTGTGTTCACTTCTGAAATTGTGGTCCAGGTTGTATGTCCAAGGCTATGAGGAGAGACAGCTAAACTGAAAATAAGATGTCATCTCCCAGCCGTGCCCGAGATCTCTGAGATCCCCATGTTGTGCATGTCCCAACAAAATGGTGAAGGTCCTTCTGTCCCTTTTTGCCACCTGAATCTGCTGCGATGTGAGGAAAAGGACAAGATGTGCCACGTGGCTGCTTCTTGTTTGGTGGCAGCTAGCACTTACCAGCACTGGCAAGTGGCTGGTGCACCCGTAGGAGATCCTGCCTTGTCCAGAGGAGACATTATCACTTACCCTGCATGAGGCACTTGATCCTGTGCCAGCAGGAACTTCTACCACACCTTCATGGAATGATCTTGCACGCAGTCTTTTTACTTCTTCCTCTTGCTTTAATCATAGATTTAAACAGTTTATTACTTGAGGAGGCCTACTTTATCTGTAAATATTTATTTCTATATTGCCACCTCCTCATTACAAAGAGTTCATGACTAATCTCATATAAGCCAAAACAGTTTGATGAACATCCTGTAATTTGGCTCATTTTGGCCTACAGCTTTCCTCAGAGGGCCTCTGGCATTCCTCTCTGAATGCCTTCCTCAGCTGCGGGGTGACACGGACAGAGCAGCACGAGGGCACCAGGGACTGCTTATTACTTTGTCGATAGAGTACGGACAGTGGGCTGAGTCTGCCTCTGGACCTTCTCAGATGTGGTATCTCAGCACATTGCTCATGCTCAAGTGAGGTTACGAGTCAAGAGCGGCTCAAGGTGTTTGAAGAGCCATTAGGCTGGGTTGTGTTCCCCTTTCCCTTTTCCTCACACCTATCCTGTGACCTCTGGATCCTGTGCTTCGTGAATCCCATGATGCTGGCAGGGGACTAGCAGGGCAAACGCCAGCTTCCATGTAGAGCTGAACTGGCTCAACAAAGAGCACCAGAGTCGGCACAAGGGATTGGAGGAAGTGGACAACTACCCTGCCAGCCCATCAGCCACCGCAAATTTTTGGGCTGACTCTGGGGTGCCAGGTAATTTCTCTTGTAAGTCTGGTTATCTTTCTCTGGTCTTAATGCCAGCCTGTCTGGAGTGCCTCAAGATCAAGGAAAATACAGGTTGTTTTCCCCTGTTAAAACATGTCAGTCCTTGAACAGCAGAATAGAGCACTTCTATTGGGAGATGGGAACTTGACACCTGGCAGTGTGTGTCCTTTGGTCCGGAGTTACCTTGTGAAAATCTGCCTGTGTTGGGCCAGAATATTAGCCTTTGAAAAGTCAATAGTTGTGAACATGATAGGAAGTTCAATGGGTTTTGCAAGGTTTCTAACAGTTAAGGATCCCTGAAGAATCTGCACTCCCTGAATATACTCTTAGCCTCTCACACATGGATTTTTCTGGGAAATTTTGGTCTAAGCAAGAGTTTTAGGAGTGAGATTAGATGGGGGGATCCAGCCAAACAGTGAGGAAAAATGGGTAAAGCTGCTTAAATCAAATAGCTGACATCTGTCTTCTGAACAGAAATTTTAGGTTGTCTGAAAAGCAGAGGAGATGATACCAGTTTCAGGTATACTTTAACTTTCACTGAATGTGGAAGCAAGTTTCAGGATCAGCATTTTGTGGTATCTTCTGCCAGAAAAGGCTTTTATTTGTTGCTCAAATTCAGGATGAATTTGATGAAATCAGGATGAAAAGAAGGGCTGGCATGGCCCTGCCCATTTTTCTATCACCCTGTGTACAAGTTGTTGGCTGGCTGTACCACCATCCCTCCGGGCACAGAAATGTGGCTTTGGCAGGGAGACTGGGTACAACTTCCAGAGGAGACCACCCCCCCCTACAAACACCCCCATACTGCCTGGCAGGACGTATCAGTGGGAGAAGGGTTGGTCACTTTTCCTTTGGTTTATCCAGCTCTTGGTCTCCCAAGTGGAAGTACCTTGGCTGCCAGGAACAGCAGAGACTTACTTGTTTTTCCCACGTAAGTGACGACACTGGGGTTGTTGGTTCTGCTTCATGATGGAGGGTCTCAGCTGGTTTGTCCATTCCATAGGGCAGCTCCCCGGGCAGGTTGATGGAGTGCTCTGGGAACAGATGAATAAAGAGGTGTGATATGGCATCTGGAGGGAACGCGGTTGTCCCAGCGCTCTGGCACCCCATAAACACAGCCAGCCTGCTTTCTGTTTTTCCAAACAGCGCTGCTCACACATATCCCTCTAAAATGGCATAGGGCAATAATGCTGCAGACCTTTAACCTGTCTTCCAGTAAGAGCAAGCAATAATAATTTATTATACAATAGCAGTTTATGATGCTTCAGCAGGTTCAACTTACCTTGAGTTTACCACCTTTCAGTGGGAAGGAGATAGTGCTATATCCATAAACAGGCCTTTCCCTGCAGCGTCATCGCATCAAATATTGTACTTTTTTAAAAAAATAAAAGTACAGATATTTTGTTTTATCTCAGAAGCACCTTGCTCAAATGAGCTCAAATTCAGGCCACTGGGATTTCTACAGAAATTTTTGAGAAAGCTGGAATAAATTTACAGATTGTAGAACAATGTAATATGGGACTGTTGAGTCCAAGTTTGGTGTACAGTGTCACTGAGCAAGTATTCCCACCTTTGTAAAATAGTGGATGTAGCCACCTGACTCCGGACCACTTCTTGTCTGTGCTGGGTCCAGCTGGAAAATGCCAAATGCACCATTTCAATGGGAGCTAGATGTTGTAGCTGCAAGCAAAGTAGTTCACAGGGGCTCGTGGAGCTTGAACGCAGCAGGATTCAATGCATTATGGATCAGCCCTCTGGAATTGCACATCCATGTAAGTTATGCCCGTAGGAAACCGGTAATTTAAAACCACCTCCTTCCCCACCTCTTGGAGCTGACTTGCGTTAAATATTAACAAGCTCGTTTCATCAATTCCGTGGTTCACTTGGCTTCTTTTAACGACAGATGTTATTACAACAACTCCTCCGCCTGCCTCCCTGCTCCTGTCAGCACAGCCCATGGTGAAACCCAAGAATCTGCTGCTGTAACTCTGCCTGCAGAGCCCGGCTGCTGCCCCGGCCGTGCGGTCTCCCCACCTCTCTCCCTGGGATCACCGATGCTGTCCACCTTTGGCGTCTGGGAGCAGCTTGTGCTGTGAGACACCCGTTGCAGAGGAGGCGTTGGTTAAAGGAGACGGAGAGGAGCGAGGGAGCCCAGGGGAAGGCGAGTTGCTGTGGTGAAGCGGTGAGCATGGCCAGCGACTCCAGCGCGCTGCCCCGGGTGACTTTCCAGACGCCAGAGAAACCTGGTGAGGAATCGTCGCACAGGAAACTGGGCAAGTTAACCATAAAGTACAACCGCAAAGACCTACAGCGCTGGCTAGACCTGGAGGAATGGATCAACACGCAGCTGCAGGAGCTGTACCAGTGCCGGGTGAGTAGCTGCGGCAAAATCAGCCCCTCGCTCATCAGGTGAAGGGGCCCTGAGTGCTGGGCCAGAAGTTTGCTTGCTCTACCTTACTGGAAAGAGAATCATAGAATGGTTAGATTTGGAAGGGACCTTAAAGATCATCTCATTCCAACCCCCCTGCCATGGGCAGGGACACCTCCCACCAGACCAGGTTGCTCAAAGCCCCATCCAGCCTGGTCTTGAATACCTCCAGGGATGGGGCATCCACAGCTTCTCTGGGCAACCTGTTCCAGTGCCTCACCACCCTCACAGTGAAGACATTAGGATTTCTTCCTAATTTCTAACCTAAATCTCCCTTCTTTTAGTTTAAAACCATTACCCCTCATCCTATCACTATAGTCCCTGATAAAGAGTCCCTCCCCATCTCTCCTGTAGGCTCCCTTTAGGTACTGGAAGGCTGCTGTAATAGCTTCTCATCCTCAGTCTTCATTAGGTACCTAATTGCCACCTGCTACAGCATTCTCTCTGACTGGTGTGTCTGCAGAGAAGCTTGCATAGATAAAACCCAGCTAGCTTTAAACTGCCTGCTCTTGTACCTGCTGGGGTCAGCTATTGCTCAGCTCGAGTAGCAGAGCTTGGAGAGATATACAAAAGATGTTGCTGAGCTCCATGTGGTGGGTGCTTTGCTGCAAGCAGTATCTAAGGGAGCTGGGTGTGAATTACCAGTGCATCTGTGTTCCTTTTGGTCACAACAGTCTGGCTGTAGCTGCTGCTTGAGTGAGACATTCCAGATGATAATGCTGTATCCGTAGCTGCAGAGTTCGGACACTCTACTGGCAGCAGGGACAGAAAAAGAAAGAAAGACAAAAACATGCTGAAATGATATGTGTAGAGAACTTATGCTTTCAACTTCACAAATCGCCAGAGTTGTCTTCCTTGCCTGATATTCCCCTTGTAGCAGGAGCTCTTCCTGCCTGTTGAGAGCTGACCCACTAGGAAAGGTCCCAGAGTGCCCAGGTCCAGCACCTGAATGGTATCCGTCTTTAATTGAGCTGTTGCAGGGTACATGATGATTTTTCTTCAGGGTGATGTGACATTCCAGCAAGTCACGTTCGAGCAGTGCCTGGATATGCTGAAATTTAAAGCTGGTAGTATCGCTTCTATTCATATTTTGGGCTTAGATGGATGGCACTTAGACTGGGAGCTTTCAGAAGGGACAGTGCTTTTTCCAAGTTTGGGATAATTTCTTTGCAGTGTGGGACAGGAAAAGGGAAAAGGGTTTGCCCACATTGTACATCTGGTCCCTTCCAACTCTAAAAATTCAGTGAAATTCAGTGAAATTGCTTGACTGAGGGTTGTTTTCACCTGTAGGGCAATGGCTGATGCAGTTAAGAGAACATAGCTTTCTTGACTCACAGCCCAGTACATCTTTAACAGAAGACACAGATGGGTTTAACAAATGGTGTAAAACGGCTTATTCCTGTCCTGGATGGGGATGGACTAAATGAACTGTAAAGCCCTTTCTGCCCTGTTTTTGATCTTTGTCCCCCAGCACAGAGTTAAGCACGTTTTTTGAGATACAAGGGAAAAAGAGCTGATGATTGCTTGGAGTTTTCCACTCTGAGCATCAGCAGTCTCAAACTGCAATCAGCGGTGGAAGTGGACGTCTTAGAAGAGCTCAGGACAGGAGATTTTTGTGCTGTTTGCCATGATGGTACAGAGGAACTTTTGTCTGCCCTGGGAGAGCTCCAGGCTGATTTTCTGGGCCCGAGAGCCATGGAACTGTGTCAGCTCCATGGCTGAAGAGCCAAACTTCAGGAACTGTCTCTGAGGCTGTCTTTATTATTGTTGTTGCTGTTGTTATTATTATTGTCATCATTATTATCATAATTTTCTGTGTGACTGTTTCCTGTTTGGTATTTGTGGGAATGTACAGTTCTTATGTCATGTTGGGAGATTTCTGTTTTAGTTTATGCCGTATGCAAAGAACATGCAGCAGAAAAGAAATAAGGAAAAAAAAGGTCTATCCTTCTGTTGCAAATGCATGGCTCCTCTGAAAATGAGTATATTGTTGCTCCTGTTGTTAATTAACATTTTTTCAACTTCTCAATTTTATAGCTTGATTAGTAAAAATGACAAAGGATAAAAGCTTATAATCTCTTCAAGACTTAATTCGAATTTCCAGTTGTTTTCTTTAGGTTATAAAATGATAGGAATAAATTCGCAGCTGTATCTTAGGCCTTTTGGTGATGCATTGTGAAATATTATACAGTGTTCAGAGGAGCAGATGTTACTGCTAGACCTACTCAGACAGGCAAAATTCAGTGTGTCTGCGAAGTGCTACAGCGGTGGTCCTGGTGACTGAAGGCTGTTTAAAACAACAGCGGCAGTGACAGTGTCACCTGCCAACCACATCAGCACTGGCACTTAGGAGACTGTCCCCTGTTCAGAGAGCCCTTAGCCTGACTGTTGAGATTTGCCAGAGATAAGCAAGGAGAACGGCTGCTGTTTCGAGTAACAGATCATCTCGCCCTTTGGGGAATTACAGCAGTTTTAAAGAGAAGGTTTGGGTAATGTGACCCAGGATGAGGCTCCCCGTGTGCTACTCATACTTGCCCCAGCCTACAGATGTACACTCGTAAGGGTGTCAAAAAAACAAGTCAGGTTACTTTATCACTTCTGGTTTTCTGAGAATTAGGAGCTGTTTACTGTCATCAGAGTAGCTGCCCCAAGGGGATTTTTCTTTCCCTACTATAAAATCCCAGCAGGCACAAGTGAGAAATTCAGCCATGTCCTTACGGGAACAGGTTGCCAGTGGCTTGCCTTTGCTAGCACCTCTCCAGCACAACAGGTTTCCCAGCTTCCTGGCATATTTGGGCCAACCTAAGAGATTTGCTAGCAGGAACTACATAACACGATGCTGTGCCAGGTCAGAGATTGTTAATAACTGTAAACAACAGGGGGTTACATGGGATCTTTTCAAATAAATACATGTGCCCCAGTAAATTACTTGTAATCACCCAGGTGTCCAGCAGGTCCTCCTGCTCTCCTTTGTGCATTGTGGCAAGATGATTTGGTGAGCCCTGCTAGTCTGGGCTTCCTTGGATCCCTCCACTTCCATTACATCATCTCTTTGTCAGCTTCTTCCTTTCCTCCACCTGTCCTTGGCAGTGCAATCAGAGTCTTCCAGAAACCCCTGCGACAGAGGCAGAATAAACAGCGCTGCGCATTCAAACGCCTTCAGCAAGGTTGGTTCAAACATCGCCTCCCGGTACAGACAACCTGAATGAGGCTTTTTGCAACAAAACTAAGACTCAGGAGACAATTTTAACTTTTGAGATGACTCCCTGCACCCACAAGCCAGAACACCATCCATACTAGGACCACAAAGCCATAGAGAGTTCCTTCCCTGTCTCACCCTCCTGGTCTATTTAGCGCTTTTAGCCAAAGTCAGGCTGGATCCACACCTGTTGTTTGAACAGTCACATGAAAACTATTACTTTTAAGAAATGCTGTGTGGGTTGCAGTACAATATATTTAAATCTGGTTTATTACTTATTGTCAAGTCAGCTGTGTAACAGAGCTGAAAAAAGGTTTTCTACTTCCTCTCTGGCTTGGTATCAGAGACTGCTCAGAACAAATTTCAGTTTTTTCCCGTAAGTATTGGCTTTATTGTTTAATGTTTTACATACACATCCATAAAAGCTACCCAGCAATCAGGTACCGCGCTGTTTACTCAGTGTCCTTATTTTGCTCGTTACTATGTTAAAATATCACTAGTGTTGTGTTGCCAAAGGTTCACTTTGCAAATAGGTTGGAAGCCACAGCCTGCTTTCCTTACAGTCTTGTAGAGAAGTGTGGAGCTAAAATGTGCCTGTGACCAAGTTTACAAATGTTTCCAGCTAACACCCTCACACGCATTACAAGATTATCACTCCACTCACCAAAGCTTGGGGTCTCCCTTATATTAAAGGAGACAATTCTATCCCTCTCGTGTGTTAGAGAAAGCTGGTAAAACATTGTTAGACCTGTCAAAAGCTTGTTTTTCTCTCCATTACTGCAAAAAGCCTTAGTATAAATACCAACTATGTGAATGTATTTACCCTAAAAGCCTAAAATCTCCTTACAGTAGTTGTGTGTCTCTAAGATCAAGCCCGCTGGATTTTTTTTTTGTGAACGCTTGTGCACACTCTTCATAGATGAGGGTTGTCCCAGGCTGGCTTACGTCGCATTGCAGTTGGATATTCTTGGAAGGGTCTTCCCATGATGGACGATGATCCCTCAGCAGTGGTATCAAGTGTTGAGATGGAACAAGGTGAAGAACGTGTGCATCAGGATGCGCGGCTGTAGCAGGCACCACAGAGGGGCTGGAATCCGTGCTTTCTTTACAAGGACCTCATTTTGAGACAAGTTATATCTTGACCTCAACTTTGCAGCATAGCTTTATTGTAAATAGTTTCTTCTCAGCTGCTCAGTTCTTTAAAGATGGCCTCTAGAGTTCTTAGAAGTTTGAAGGTTCAACAACTGTTTTACTTTTTTTTTCTTTTTAGCTAAAAGAGGAAACAGAGGCAGCAGCTCCTGAACCACAAATTGATCTTGAAGATCTCCTGGAAGTCCCTAATGAAGAACAGAAATTAAAACTACAGGTCAGATAGAGGGACTTGGTGACTTTTAAGTAAGGGACTTCTTTCATAAAGAGTAGTGGTGGTGTGTGGGGTACAGAATACATCTATACAGTCTTGCATGATGCTTCCTTGTGTCTTTAGCCTGTCAAATGTAGTAAGATTATTTACCCTTTCTGTAGGAAAGGGAGAATGGGTCAACTCGTAAAATACTAAAATGACTCCTCCTTGGTTTTTAGGAAATCCTCCATGAGTGCTCCAGCCCAACAGAGGTGAGTGAAGCACCATCAATATATGTATGTTATACTGTGCTCTAAGAGTGTGCCTGCTGCTGCTTGGCTAAATAGCCAAGATATTACTGTGCCAAACATGACGTTGCAGATTTAATTCCCAATGGGAAGTGTTTGCCATTTTATTCTGCTGTGTTAGGAAAATATATATAAATCTACACGGGTGAGCTGAAGGCAGAGCAGTGAAGCAAATAAGGAATTACACTTTACAACCAAAGAAAGTTCACTCCGTGTTTGGACATCTTGAGATGAGCAGGCTGAGACGCCATGTGGTTCTCAGTGTAGTGATACAGCTCACATAACCATCCCGCTCACTGTTAACTAAACGCACTCTTAGCTTAAACTACTCTAGTCTTACAAGTGACAAGAATATAGACTGTCCCTCAGATTGGATTGGGCAGATAACTGTTGAGCAGCAGCCACGTAAGTTAGTTTTACATGTGAACTTTATGAGTACTGGCTTTGAGTCAAAGAGTTAAAGAAATCCCACAAGCTGTCACACTGTCCAAAGGAGCGGAGCCCAATACCTGGTGCACACAACACACAGCCACTGCTGTCAGTGCACTGCAAACCTGTGCAAAACGGGGTCCCCCACCCCTGCTTCAGTCACATGCGCTGCATGTGAACGTTGTGCTGGGACATCATTCATCAGTCTCCACGTCTTCTCAAGACCGGGTAGGTGCACACTGATGAACATACAGAAAATGAGGTGGATGCACAACTATCATCGAAATTAAACTTGGCTGTAGCAAACATTACAGGTAGTCTCCTAGCAGGGGTTCAGCAGGCAAGGCTGGCAATAAGGAAATAGTTTTCAGAGTGTCCGAATTTCAGAACTTGGGGAAGAACTCCACATTCCCAGAGAGATAACTGAAAAGAGTTTGCTCTACTGATTCATAAGCCATGAAAGTATCTTGCAGACAGCATGGTACTTGCTAACTACAAGCAGATGCTGCTGCCCCGTTGGCAAAAATATGTATTTTCACTGTGGTGATCTTGAATCCCCTTGAAGGTGATCCCCTTGAAAGATCACAGCAGCCTATTTGCAGAAAGCAGAGAGAGGAAACAAACTGGTTTTCTCTCAAGGGACTGACTGAAAAGGTATGGATGATCCAAGGCATTTGCTTCCAGAGCATGTTGTGGCAGGTAACCTCCGATCACCCAGGTAAGGAAGCTGGGCTCCCACACAGCACAAATGGTAACCAGCTGCAATACTTCCAGTGACCCTGCCTAATTACAGCTGTCTCTGGGTGAAGAAAGGCTGCACACTTCTTTATGGTGATGTTACTTGTCATGCAGAGGGTAAAGTTTGCACTAGTCACACTTCTGCGTGGAATAACCAGATGGTCGAGTTTAGTTCATAGTCCTCGGCTGTGTCAGCAAAGTAGTCGGGGTTTATCTCCATTAACTGCTCATCTATCTGCTTTGCCTCTCCTCAACCCCTGCTCCAGGTTATCATTAGTCCTATATGTGTTTTGCTCCACCCCTTCTCTGCCAGCCACTTCCTTGTAGAATTGGCACCGCTCCGAGATGGTTTGCAATCCACACCATGGAGCTTGACAGGTTCGACAAGAGGGACAGCTTGCTTTGCCCTAGATTGGGAGGGCAGCAGAAGTGGGCAGGTTATGGTGGCAACAGGAAGCAGTGGGACCTAACCAAGGACAACAGCTTCCTGAGGTCATCTCAAGGTAGAAAAAGCAGGTATCTGGGATGAAGAGGGGCAGGTTGGCTTCTGGGGAGAAAGTAAACATGGTGGTGCCAGAGGGAGACAGAGGAAGGGAAGTAGATGGGCTTTTAAACCCTTTTCATCCATCAAAAGGTCTCCTTTCCTAAGGTAAATGATAGGTTTGCTCAATACATGTCAAAATTCTGGTTTCTGCTCAACATGAAGGTGAATGTGGGAATAATGCAAATGCCATAGTACTCTTTGGGCTGATGAGCATGGAATTAACATGACATCCTTCTTCAACCAATTCTCATTGTAGGACTTCATTACGGAATTGCTTAGTCGATTGAAAGGTCTCCGGAGAGTCACCAATCCTCAGAAGAAATGACCTTGCACACATGAAACACCCAGCTTTGGTCACAAGGAAACGTGTATCTTCCCCACGAAAACCAGGATCAGCAACATCACTTCAGAATATGTGTAGGACTTACTGTTATTGAGAAACATCACCAAGTTTGTGAACTTTGTACCAGTGGTTTGAAGTCTCCACTCCTTCCAGATCTACGCACAGAGCAGGGAGATAGATTGTACGTTTTCCTGATTCTTAAAGGGCATGTTAACTTGGGGAACAGCATGTCCTTCCTTTAGTTTCTTCTGAGAATTTCCATGCTGGCTGAGGAGCGTTGAATACAATTCTCAGGAGCTCATCAAGACTTCTTTCTTTCCATCCACTGCAAGGAAAACAAGGCATTGGTTATCACTCATTCATCAACATGGAAAATCAGGTACTGTTAAGCCACACTCTGTTTCAGTCTGGCTGGGACCCAGCTGCTATCTCCTGCCTGTTACTTGTACCTGACTCCAAGGCATTGCACATACTTTGTAAGTCTTATTAAGCCTCTGTTATTCATGAAGGTTGGACAGAAAATATGCAGTAGGATGGAAGGAAAATGTTTGAGTGTACCTGGTCTAGTAAGGGGAAGTTACTGAAACAGCTGCTAAGGCTAATAATAGACAGATTGCTTTTCCTTTTTGTGGAATTTAGGACTGAATGAATTAGAAGTGTCTTCTAAAGGAGCAAGGTCTGGGAATGATTTTTCTCCTAATTTAAAAAGATGGTGGAAAAATGCTTATTTTATATATTAAAACAGAGAAAACCAGCTGCGCACTGCTTGCTTTTGCTCTCTTTTTAGGCACTAAAAGAAAAACTGAAGTGAAAAATACTTGCTCCAATTTCCCCGCAGGGAGCATCTCAGAGTGAGTCTTTCGCAGACAGGTAGATCTCACAAATGAGAAGTGAAATAGGACACACTGTGTTGCTGCACAAACTCTTCTGGCTACAACTAACGTGTGGCTGGAAAAATACAGAGGAAACTACATCCAGCCTCTCAGCAAGTCAGTAACTTGACACATGTGCCTAGGAAATAAGACAGCAAATGGAGGCTGATGATTGCTTAGGCAGAGCAGACTCGCACATCATGTCCTCCCCCTGTGCTCTCATGCCTGCTGCTCAAACACAGGAGGTGAGTTGCTGAGTCACAGCCAGAGGGGCTCCTATGCACCAGGATGTTCAAGGTCAGCTTTTGAGTACATGTTTTGTCAGAAAGGGGCAAAAGGAACCAACTCTGGAACAAAAGGGACATGCAAGTCAGCTAGCAAAGACAAAACAAGAACTCTTGGGCTGGACCAGCAATATCTTAAATAGATTAATCTTTTCACCTTTATCCGTAACAGGGCGACAACTATTACCTTTTGCTTCCCTCCTATTTTCCAGCAGAAGTGACAGTGATCAAGCTGTGGGCTGTGGACAAAATCCAAGCTGCCATAACAACTGCAATGTAATGGCTTGCTTCCCTTCACATGCTGTTCTTGTATGCGACTGCCTCCTGGAAGTTAGCAAGCCATGCACCTTGTACCTCGTCCTAAGTCTGCTCCAAGAGGCTCTAAGCCTCACCCACTAGGCTGGAGAAATGGCCTTTCTTTATCAGATCCATATATATCTAAGGTAGCCCAAGGGACATGCCCTTTTTGGCTTAGTAAGGGGCCAATAGGACATGCCTGCCCTCCTGAAATCTTAACTTTGTAAGTAAAATAACAACAACATAAAAATAAAACCAGAGCTGCACTGCTCGTAGATCTGGCATTGCTCACAGGTTGAAACCTGCTAAGACTCATCTATCACACTCCTTGTGAAAGGAGAGCAGCACACTGACAAAGAGCTCTGAGCACTGTTAAAAACACAGACTAGGTTCAAACAGAAGTTCAGGTGGAAGATCCAGGTGGAAAGACCATGAACTGAGTGTCCTAAACTAGAGCTGTAATTAGCTGCAGAACAGTAGTGCATAGGAGTCCAGATTAATTATGCACATTACCAGGAGGCTTCTGCTCAGCTGCAGCAGCAGAAAGACCTGAGATGCATTTCCCCTGGCCCAAGACAGATTTTCTCCACCCTGGGAATTGTTCTGTATACTTTCAATATGGGGTGATGCAAAGAGAATGTCTGCTTTGAGGCAGACATTGTTAGAACCCATAGAGAAGCAGGTTCTTGGAACTCTGCTAGACAGAAGTTGTCTTCAAGTTTATGCTGCAAGCAGCAGAAAGAGTAAGCTGCAGCCGCTATGACGTGCAGTTGGTTCTGATACATAAGGACCTCAAAACTTCATGGGAGCGCTTCAAATCATCACAGTGTGATCATTTGGAACAAAGCAAGATGTGGCCCAGTGCCAGATGACTTCTCAGCTCACTGGTGCAAAAGAGAAAGCAACATAAGGCAACCAAAGCAACTTCTTTTTGTTTAGTTCTTGAAAGTAGCAAATCATACTTGTTTATATTTACTTTTTGGCTGTTCTCAGCCTAAACCATATATTTTTTTTTTAAAAAAACACCTTCCAATAACTTTGCTGTTTCTCAGCACCATGACCAGCATAGGGCTGTAATGTTTTTATGCAGATACTGTATAAGAATGTTTCTTTAAAAGAAATTTTGCTCTCTTTATTATACCTAGGTAACTCAGGATGTATGAAAGCTCATATCCTTTGCCAATTGAAGGTTTATGAAGATGTATAAAATAAGCTTTAATGCAGTTTTCCCTTAGTTATGATCAACACTTACATTGTCTTTAAAAATATTCTGGCTGGTACATTTGGACATGACCACATTATAGCACTTGAGACAACGTGGAGGCTTGTGAATCACAGCAAATGCAGTTTAACTAAGCTGAGACCTCTCTTTGTAAACTAACCTGACTTAAATCTTGTATTATCATTATTTTGAATTCTTGTTGGGGTGGAGCCCACCTTTGATAGTTCACATACAAAACATTTTGAGAGGGAAAGAAAATCTTCTCGTGTCCCCATGGCATGCTACAAAGACAGAAGCAAAGCAGCTCATTCTCTTTCTTGAAGATACCAAGCTATCTTCAGACCTTGAATGGCTACAACTGAAGTTGATCCGGCCTGTCAGGAACTGATTGTTTACCAGTATCTTTACTTGTTTACCAGCACTTTTGCAAAGACAAGGAAAAGGAGTAAGCAACACAGCTAAAAGCACACTGCCCACTTAAAGGTCACGCTGCATTCCTCTTTCACAATGACAGATTCAACTAGGTTTGCTTCCTGCAGAGATGCCTGATCTAGATACCCCTTCTTCCCTCCTTCACGGAGGTCTCTGGAGCAACAGCTACAGTGGGAATGGCTTTTTCAGGGGAAAGTGATTGGGCTGCCACTAAAATAGCCAATTATATGCAGAAAGCTCAGGAGCCACAAAAACATCCATTAGTGGTACAGGGAAAGCATCAGCATGTTGTGTATGACTGAAGAGACTCTTCCATGTATGACTAAGTTCTATTTCAGGTATTGGGTTGGGTGCATTTCTGGATTCCTTGGGATGACCCCACAGCAACCAACCTGGGAAACTAAATAAACTGCTTCCCGCTGTAACCTGCTCCTTTACTACTGATGTGAACAGAGAAAGGCTTAGAAGACACAGCCTGCCTAACTCCACAAGGAGCTCAAAGTTTGGTTGCAGCTGACGAAGCATTCAACTTGTTGCAAGTAACACAGCAGCTTGTACTAAGATGTTTAAAATAAGAAAAAGAAAAGCAGCTATAAAGCAAGAATTAAAATGTCTACTAACTGCTTGGAAAGGGCACAAGCTGAAGGCCAAAGGATCAGTCTTAGAAGAGATGTAAGAACGGGTATTTGCATCTCCTCCTGTACATGCAAAACACAAAGTATTTAACCTAAGACAGAATTGGGCTGTCTTGCTATCAGACTAATTATCCAGGTCAAATAGCAATGAAATCTCTACAGTGTCATTCCTACAATAACACAAAGTCAGAACAGCATTTTGTTTTTAAGACTGCAAGCTCCTCAGGGCAGGAACTCTCTGCTTAAATTTTTGTGTAACACAGGGCTTATTGTGAGCTCTCACATTAAAACAACTCAAGTAGTTTTCCTGCTCACCTGTCCCAAAGAGATGGGCACTGGTAAAGCAACGACTGCCAGGAGAAAGAAGATCCTCCACAAGAGTCAGGTTTTGCCACCTCTTCCTAACAAAGAGTTTTGATGGCACTGCTGGATACACTTCCAATTTTTAGTGTGTTAACCTGCTGTATTACTATCCTGTGTTGTTTGATACAGGTTTCTATCGAAGGGCCTGATGCAGTCCAGCATGTTAGCACAAAACCACTTTCAGCAGCAGTTTGACTTTTCTGCTGTGCTCTGACCAGGGGTAGCAGAGATGCAGGCAAACACTGTTTCGTCAATTCACCTACAGAGGAGGTGACCTTGAGGACAGGGGCAGGGCAGACAGCTGGGAGCGGCAGTCTCAAACCAGACAGGCAAGATTCATTCGAAACTCCCTGTCAAAGACAAAGCTTTGATTTTTTTTTTTGCCATTGGAATTTTTCAAACTTAGAGAGCAGTCTTTGAAATCACATTATAGTCCTGGGAAGCGCTCATCCTCATGGGACATAGAGCCAATTTAGGGCACGTTTAGTTGGGTATTTGAAGCAATTCTGGGTGCTTTGGTCACCGGCAAGTGCCACTTGCACTTGGATTATCTCCAGGGAGGGTTATGAGAATATTAAACCAAACTTAGAATCATAGCCAGATAAAGAGAATCACACAGGTAACATCTTTATCCTACCAGGGGACCAAATAATAAACAGAGCCAAAACCCACTTTCAGACTGATACACAACTCTTCCAGATTAACGTACTGCTATTACAGACCACACGGAACCTCGGCACAGCCACTGCAGACCACAACGCTGTGCATCAGAAGCAAATTACCTTTACAAAACAGCCTTTATTTCATGTATGTGGGCAACACTGCCCATCAAGGCAGAGCAGCTTCTGCACCTTTTCCAGCCACACCACAGAAACGTTTTTGATAACTTCATGATCCTTCATTTCTTTCCCTAAGCCACTTGACACTAGGACTACGATACCATTGCAAGAAGGCAACTCTTTGTAAAGGGCTGTCAGGCATTTCCAGGAGAGACTTTAAGCACAGGCCTCCGTAAATAGATTTTATTATGCTTTGGAAGTTCTCATCACACACGTGATCACGACATAGACAGTTTTCTTAGTGCAAAGTGCTTTGCTGCCTGTTGAGCCAGTGTGCAAGCTGTTAGCAAAAGCAGGAAGTTACTTATGAGCCAGTCAGTATTGCCTTAAACACACATCTTTACTGTTACCCGCATTGCCTTACCATCTGTATTTATAGACTTGTATCCACCTCCTCATATGAAGTCCTCATTTATCCCCAAGCATGCACGGCAAACCCTGCACTTCTCTGGTTGTATTTTTGAGACAAAGTCAAACACCCTCCAAGACTCTCTCAGATTACAGCACATTCTTTAACTGTCCAAAACATCACCCGTTTTTGCTGCAAATCCACTTGGACTCTTCCCGTCTGGCCAACTCTTCTCTTTTCCCATTCTCCGTCTCCTTTTCTCCCCATGAAGAGAGTGATCAACTCTACTTGCGAGGAAGATGATAGCGGGAGGTGTGGTGGTCCTTCAGGTCAAACTCATCATGGCCTTCCCTGAGAAGCAAACACAAAGTGCAGTCAGAAGTAAATACCCAGGCAGGGAACTCGCCCTTAGCCACTGCACAAGAAGCCTCCCTGCAGCTCTGAACTAGAAACTTATCCCAAGGGTTAGCTGCGAGGACCCGACTGGCAGCCAGGTGGACTGACTACTTAAGACACTTGCTTGTAACAGAAACCTCTGAGGTGATTTGTGGAAAGGTCTGCTCATCCTTGCCTGCTGGAATGGGACATGACAATAGGTCACTCTGTCTCTTTCCCTCCTTGTCAGATGCATGTAACTGCTGGCTCATTTGCAGCACCATGGCTGTGATTCCCAGACACATTAGCAACTTCTATGGCAACAGTCAAAACGACAGTCTGCTCCACACAACTCTGAAAAGTAACTGTTGGGGCTAAAATGCAGTGTATTGGCAGGTGTCTTAAAACTGCCTGCTTCTGAGCATGGTTAAGTAAGACACATGCTTGCACCTGCAGCGTGAATATACTCACTCACCTGCCAGGCTGCTGATTCTGCTTTTACTGATGCTTGCCGTCTGACACTTTTGTTTGGTTGTTTTGTTTTTAATCACCTAACATTGCCAGTCATATGTTTTCTTACCATTTTCATATGTTCTCTCCCACTCCATTTCCATCCCTCTACGAAAACATTTGCAGAAAATGAGAGAATACACACAAAAGCATCTCTTACTATCCCGGTCAGATTGTTAGTATCCTGCTGTCTGACTGTCATCAATCACTAATCCGAGAACCCAGCCAACTACCCAATACTTCTGAGGCATGAAAAAAGAAGCCACACAAGCTGTGAAGAATAGCTTTATATTCAAGGGAATTAACCCTCCAAATCTGAGACATGCAATTTGTTTGGTCAAAAGCCAAACTACAGATGTATAAGAACCAATACTATAGCTGCTGCAAGGCCTAAGGAAAAAATGTTCGCCCATACGTATTTCAACAAAGACTTTTTTTTACATGGCTTAAGACTGCAGCGTCTCAACGTAGAAAAGCCTCAGGAATTTCTAATATCTGAGCTCCCCTCACAGGAGTCACTGAACAATGGTCTCACTTATCCCGTCCCACGCAATGCAGCACATCAGCTGCTCCAGAGAACTCTCGAGACAATGCACCCAAACATGCACTGGAGCAGCACAGACAGAATATTTCTGCCTAGGACCAGCTCAGTCCCTGAAGCCTGGGATAAGGACTGATCGCACAAAGTATTTCCATAATGACTAGAATTCAGCTCAGATCTGGGTTCCCTGAATCTTCCCTCCTACCGCCTGCTTTTCTGCCAACAGGAAGAACAAACAAAAGCAGCCAAGCTTACCTGTGACCTGCCTCTCAGACCAAGAGGCATTGTGAGACTTACCGAAAACAGCGCTGGCAGTAGAGGTCCCCGTCGCAGCCATGGCAGCGCAAAGTGGCATCTTCGTTGCAGATACAGCACCAGGGTAACTCATCCTCATCACTGTCATCTGCCCTGACAAGAGCTGGGGTGGTTGGAGTCTGGCTCTAATTCACAAAGAAAACAGAGACACAGAATTCAAGACCCAGCAGAGACAATACAGGACTTTCATTGTAATGCACGATGGCCACAATGACATGTCACATTGTTCACAGTTCACTCTGTTGATCCTAAATCTGCGAGATGAACTTGCCCAGAGGCCAAGGATAGGCTCCATAGGTATCTAGATTGTTAAATAAAAACCTAATGTACTCCCTGTCATTTGCTGATGAATCTATGTTCCTTGGAATGTAAACAGATATTCACCCTCATTTAGTGTCTACGGCAATATACACCAACGTTGGCCATACTGTGTTAAAGGCATGAAGTCCAGACCTCCTGGTAGGCACCGCAGCAATACCAAGTGATAGACAATCCTGGCTGCAAAAGGAAGCAACCCAGCAGTTTTGCTGAAAGCAGTTATGTGGGAAGGGAAAGCAGTGGGGAGGTGGGGCGTGGGTTGTTTTCTCTCTGTTATAGAAAGAAAACTGGGGGACAAAGGAATTGATTTGCCAAAAGGCCCCTACCTTTTGGTACCAGGTCAGGTACCAGATTTGTACCTGAGGTTGGGCCAAAAAAGATCTGAAATCATAATCTAAAAATCTACCCATAAGCCCATCTATTGTCTCCTTCTGCTTTACAAAGAACTCTTGTGGAACTGAACAGCCATATACACATTGGGACACTGCCTGGACACCGACGAGGCAGCTTCCTAACACAAGAGCAATAAGATAGCACTATCTTTTACATCAGTAATCCCAGAAGCACAAGGTGGCATACCTATGAGATGGATGTTTTCAATAATGCTTACAATTAAATAATTTCTTCCACTGGGGCCAGGCCTGTCAGGTGTCTGTGAGTCACAGGTCCTTTTAATTCTTGTAATATACATTACAGAAGGTGTATGTATTTCCATAATAGGCTGGAATCCATTCTGAGCATACAATATCTTGTTACTAATTCCTTCCTCTGACGTTATATGAGAACACAGACAGTTGATTACTATCAAGAGGTTCTATTCTGCACATGCTGAAAGCACTGGCAAACCTCCCACTTACCCTGGTTCAGGGTGCACAGTACTAGACAGTGGCCTTCTTCGTCTAATTACACTGGTGAATTAAAAATCCCTTCTCCAATATCCATCTTGTGAGGTCTACGCTAACTTTTCCCACTCAGCAGAAAGCCAGCTTGAAAGGAATTGTATTCCAGGGAGCAATTCCTTTTAAAAGTAAAGGATGACTCACAGCTGTGCTCAGGGCTGGTCAGCCTTGCAGAAGCCACTCAATTTGTCTGCTCTAGAGAAGGTGGTTGGTTATTTTTTTTTTTTTCTGCATGAATCCTAGGATACAGCAAACTTTTGCTGCACAACTGTACTCTCCTTTGATCCTGGCACATGTCATTTCAAGAGATCCTGACCAGCTCACTGACCTTTTGCTTTGCTTTCTTACGCAGGTTCTGTTGCGAGGGTCCTGGTTGGGTGGTCTGATCTGGAGGAATGTTGAATCCACTTGCTTCATCCAAGGCTGCTTCCTCTGTGAGCTGATGACAAAAGAAAGCAAGAAGCCTCTTGTTTCAAACACAGTTGGGAGCCCCATTCTAGGCTCTAAACCTCCTGCCCTTCTCCTTGCTCTCATGCAGTAGCAGGAGATGACAAATCTGGATACATCTGGTGTTATCCAGACAGATGTGAGCTTGTTCTGTCTGCACTCCCAACACTCTGTGCACATTGTGAACAGCCAGTGCAGCAGCAGGGGTTTTCAGCTAACACACTCTGCTTTGCTGCACAGCTATCAGCAGACCCTCAACATCATGATAATCACACACATGTGGTCTGCAATCAGGCAGAAACTTAAGCACAGAAAACTCATGTCTGCCTGCAAGACAACACATAGTCATTTAAGAGAAAAATCTTGGCACAAGCTGCACTAAAACAGCACGCATCTCATCTATAGGTCAGGGAAAAGATGAAACAAGAAGGAAGTACCCACAGAGGAGGGGTTGGAGAGGAGGCACACACCACAAGAGACACTAAGCCTGAATGAGAAAGACAGTGTGACAGACTAGAAGTCATGTTTGTCAATAGCCTGTAACTGAATGGCCCATGGGAGCAAGTATTGGAAAACCGCTAGGAGGGGGAGGAATGAAACTCTGCTCAGGAACAGAAACACATCTTTACATGCTCACCAGGTAACATACACACTGGGAATAATTGAGAGGAAGATAAACAAGGCCACAGCTGCCACTTCTGACCTGTTGTAGCACTCTGCGAATGGCTTCCTCCTCAGCAACTTCCTCATCGCTGTCAGGAAGTTTATAGGTTTCCAGTGTAACTGCAGGAGTAAGAGACAGGAGACTGTAACCCACACCTGCCTCAAACCTTGTGCCCACTTAGGTGCCAGAGACAATCCCCTGTGGTGTGAGCTGGTTTTGGCATTCTGGCTGTGGCACAGACAGATCCCTTTCAGATGGGCACTCCTCAAAAAGGGTGTTACTGTTTGTTTCTAATACTGGAAGAGGGAAGGAAAAAACCCCCACCAAAACCAGAGCTCTGATTTTAAAAGCTTTGTTAACCTCACCAGAGTACGCTAGAATTATCTCAAAGAAGGGTGAAAGACAAAGCAGTCAGACCTTACAGCTCCGGCCTTTACCTTCAACTAAGATCTTTCACACTGATTTCATGATGAACCAACTTAACAGACAGAAACAAATCTCAGTCTGCTTCTTGCAAAACAGAGGAATTAAATGGATGAACACCTCTTGGAAAAGAAATTACTCTGTCACAGGAACGTGGTTGCTCCCCGGCACTGTATTCTCGTCTGCTACCCACCTTTCTCGGGGTCCTCGCCTCTGAGTGCTGCCAGTCTCTTGGCAACTTGGAGGATCTTTTCCTGCCTAGTGTTCTCTTCCCGCAGCTCAGCAGCAGCTTCTGCCAGAAGTTTATTCTTCTCTTCCTCTAGCTGTTTTGGGTCCAGATTTGCAGGGCAAACACAATCTTCACTTTCCCGATTGAGATCGTTCAATCGTTGGGTACTAACAGCTGCAAACAGACACACAGAACAGGCTGGTGACTCAGCAGCAGCGTTGCTTGGGCACAGACATGACTAAAGCAATGGTGTGAGAGCAGCTGGCTGCTTTCCATTGATCCGGGTAATAATGGGAGAAGGCATGCCACAGTAGGATCTGCATTGTACATGAAAAGAAGAAAGTGAGCTAATCTCTGTTTTACAGTAAGATTAAACACCTCAGACAGAGAGAAAGCATGGCAGCTAGGAAGTTAAATGGTATCCCAGATTCTGATGTCTTGTTACAGAGCACAGGTGTGTTAGGAGTAGCAACAGCTCCTCCCCAGGGAAGGGTCACCTTAGAGAAACAGAGAGGAGCAACAACCCTGAGAAGAATGAACCATCTCCAAAGAGAGACAATGAGACCCAGTATGGAGTCAGGTGGCTGCTCTTGGTCAATGTGGGAATCCTATCAGGGAGATAAGGACAAACTGGACACCCAGCTCACCTGTAAGCTAATCAGGAAGGCACATATTCCCTTCTTACTATAGCACATACATTATTAGACAGAAAAAGGTCTTTGGAAGCCAAAATAGATACCCTGAGGCTGGACTTCTGGTCTGTAATGCTCATCAATGGCAACTTCCTCAGACAGTTGAGTTAACAGGTCATCTGTCTGCTGGACCAGGCTTCTGGTATCAGGAGGCTGGTGTACCTAAGAAACAAGGAGGACATGGGAAAAGGCATGTGAAACCGGCATATTCAGTCAAAGGAAAAGTTTGTTAACCAAGATCATCCTCAGTGGGAGTGGCACAGAAAGATACATCCACTGATCTTGTGAGTCTCAGCTTACAGTTATCTGGCACAAGACTTTCAGGGCTTCATTCTCAGAGGTGCTGAATGTGCACAACTTGAAAAGCAGTCACCCAAACAAGGAAAAGTGGGGCTGAATATATAGGAACACATGCTGCTGGCTCCCAAACCCAGCTCTGCCTCTACCTCCCATGTAAATAAAGTGCCATTCTCAATAGTGCCAGCCAGCAGCCCTGCTAAGGCCTCTGGTCACAGCTGGGTGAGCAGCACTGCTGGAAAAGGAGCACGAGGAAATGATTCGTCAGGGACAATATCATTCATATAGGCTTTGAAGGCATATATCCAACTCATTCCTCTGCGATCTCAGACTAACCACTTGGTGCTTCCATTTCTAGAAAAATTAACAGGATTTTGCCCAGCTGGGATGCAGCAACAACTTCAAGATACAATAAGAAGGCAGGGCTGATAAACACCGAACACAGAGAACACAGCTCTGAAAAAATATCAGACCACTTAGGTATAACAAATGGGTTGAGAGGAAAAAACATAGTATCTGTTGTTAAAAATAAGCACGTTAACTGCATTTGACATAAAGGAACATACTGCATTCAAATTGAAGCAGTGAACTGGTAAAGGCTGGCCATTTGCTTCTGGAGCAATGACAGAAACAGGAAACAGAGATTTTTGAAGGGAGACACCTGGAGACAAAAAAGCTGAAGGAAAAAAGGCTACCATGCTGGGACACCAGTTACTGTGTCAGCTCATAATACATTGCTGGCCAAGGAGCTGAGGGAGCTTACAGGTCTGGGAGCCTGGGAAGGAGGATCTCTCCCCTGCAGGACAGCCAACCGGTCCTCCATCTCCTGTGTGGATGGAACAGGTCCCCGGCAGTCCTCCTTCAGGGCAGCCAGCCTAGCTTCGATCTCAGCCTGAGTAGGGATGGACTCTGCAATTCAGAATAACCCAAGGGTGGAGATTATCATTGAAAATAAAAGGCTTCATTTTTTATTTTTACTTAAAATTGCGTTTCTTTCTGGAATCAGACTCTGAACATTTGAGCAAAAAGCTACCTCAGACCCTGAGGTGAACAAGGGCTTGTACTGCAGAGACTCAGAGACTAACCTAACGCTAACTGCTATCCTTTTCTTCTGAGTCCTTGCTTCCTTCCCAGTTTATTTCCTAGCCATAATGCAAGTATTAGGGTAATGTCATTTGGCAGTCAGCTGCCAAATACCAGGGACTGGCAGAGAAATAAGTGTAATTTAGGCAGTACAATCCATTGCTCCCATATCTCTTAATATAATCCTACACATCAGACTGAAACCCTCCCCTGCCACACAATGGGACAAGAGGAAATGGCCTCAAGCTGCATCAGGGGAGGTTTAGATTGGGTATTAGGAAAACCTTCTTCACTGAAGGGTTATCAAGCATTGGAACAGGCTGCCCAGGGAAGTGGTTGAGTCACCATCCTTGGAGGTATTTAAAAGACATGTTGATGTGCCACTTAGGGACATGGTTTAGTGGTAGACTGGTAGTGCTAAGTTTACAGTTGAACTTGATGATCTTAAGGGTCTTTTCCAACCCAAACGATTCTGTGATAATCAGGTAACCACTCTGCAGTGTGTTCTTGCCCTTTTAGAAATTACGTATCATTTTAAAAATAGTTTATTCTCCCACAAGCATCACAAAGCTGCCCCAGAACCTGACAGCTGTGGACTAGAACAAGAGTCCATTTTCTCCTCTGCGAGGCAAAGCTGGCGAGAACATAATCCCACAGAGACTGCCACTGCTGTTGCCCAGGACAATGGGCCACAGGAAACCTCCTGCAAAATTGTTTGGCCAAAGACCTTTATTTCATTCTGCTCCTATTGCGCTTGACACAGGCTCTTACTTCAAACAATAGAAAGCAAAAAATTTTGTTTTACAGGTAAGGTACTGCCCCAAAACTGAGAAGCAGTTTCAAGGGAAACTACAAGAACATTAATCTAAACTGGGTTTTTAATTGGAACATTAATCTAAAATCACTGTGGAATCTGGCCATTGTGGCAGCAGGACATGGATGCTCGGTCCATTTTTAACCCTTCAAATCCCTAAAAAGGTGAGCTCTGAAAGCCTTGCACTTCCCTCCCCCTCCAGGTTCCATGTTTCCAAAGTAGCAGTGTTCCCACCCAAGGCATTTCGAGTATCCTCCAAAACTCACTCGGTTTCCTTTCCTCCCTGAGCCTCTCCAGTCTCTCTGCAATAGCTCTATCCTCTTTTGAGAGTCCTTGGTATTTGGAGCCTGCTTGACGTAGGGGTTTTGTAGCTGCCTTCTGTTGTTCTTTCAGCTGTTTTTGCTGAGCTTCAAAAGCTGCTACACGCCTGTGAGAAGGATGGAAAAAGACAAGACAACTGAGAACAGAGGTTTAAACCCTGAGATACAAAAACATCCTCTGTGAACCCAACAAGCTATTTGAAGAATGTCAGTGTAGAACAGAAAACACTCCCTCCTGTACCAGGTTCTCCCATATTGGCATAATGAGGTACTCCAAAGGGAAAACTGTAGCTCACAGGAGCAGCACACCTGGCACCATTTCCAAGTAGACAAGGAATATTTCACCACCAGATTCCTGTTTCCAAGCCAACCTTGATCAGTCATAGATAAATGTATGCAGGTGGCTGTTGAGGAGTCTATTCAAAAGGGTACACACTTCACCACCACCCCCAAACAAGCAAAAAAACCCAAACAACAAAACAAAAGCCTCATCCTTAACCTAATTCTGAACAAGTGCATACCCACATTGCAACTCCCACTTTCACTGGTCTCTACAGGGGAAGAAGAGTGAGGGCCTGAAAGGCTACTCTGTGGCAGAAACAACCATCTGATTGGCAAGTGCAACTCACTTTTTGTAGTTTTCTGGTGGTGACCATTTTGCTGAACTGCTTTGAGATTCCTCTCTGCAAGACAAAAGCAACAATTTCTCTGAACTTAAGATACTGGCAATGCTTCAATCATGGAGTCTCTCAACTCAAATGGAACCTCTATACATTTCTCAACCTCCTGGTATAGCCCCTTTCATAACCTCATTAATATGGAGAGCTATCAGCTTATGGAAGGTATTAAGATAATACAGCTGTCCGGGACAGCAAGGGACTTCATTTCTAGTCCGTTGGTCCAGTTGTTTTGCATCGGGACAAAATGTGATTTAATACAGTCACCAGTGATCCAAAGGAGGAGGGGCTGAAATATCCTTGCCTCCCACAGCCCGCACCTCCCAGTTCAGAGAGCAGATAGAGAGTAGTAGTTAGGTAAGACTCCCAGTGTAATTAGTTTCCATGCAGCAGAGCACTCTGAAAGGAGCTGCGGCATGCAAACAACATAGAATTATATAATGCACCAGCTAAACAAAATGTTTAAAAAAATTATTATATAACCACCAGTATCTTCTAGGACACTTGGACACAGCACAAACACATCTTGTGTAACTGTCTTCTACTTTGCTACATTCAGATTGAGCTGCTAAACAACACACTTATTTAAGGTAGTTCATGTATTTCATTCATTCTTAGAAGTTACAGCTACAAACAATTCTGCCACGTGTACAGGAACAAATGAATGCAACATTGCCGGTCCACTTTCCAGATCTACAGTTTCAATTCTGAAAACTATTTGCATGAAGAACAACAATATATGCAGCTTACAGAGCCGCAGCCTACATGTATTATCTACCTGCTATCCAGTCAGGGAAGATTTTTTTCTGCTGTAACTCTATAGTACTGATATTAAACAGATGATAAAAAAAAACCACCAAAAGAAACATGGAGAAAGGCTGCCCTGTTTTCTTAATGGCTTTGAAGCTGTAAAGGGAAATCAGAAAATTTCAAAACTGAAAGACTAAATAGTGTATTTTCATCATCAATAGCTCCGCTGCTTTCATGAGCCAGTGCTCCTGAAATGAAAACCTCTGCTATTGAGAGGCTCTTCTCCTTTAGACACCTGCAGAGCCAGAAAATTCCCCACTCACTGGTAAAAATTCCTTGCTATAGAAGAGGAGTGGTAAGAGAAATGAAAGAAGGAAAAGGACACAGAAGAACTGTTTGAGAGAGGAGTTCTCATGTACACTTGTGCTCTTGTGTTACTTGTTCACATATAGAACCCATACTGCTACTCAATTACATTTTTTTTGTTTTCAACAGGCAATCTACAGGTTATGTTTGCAAATATTTCTTTTTGTTTTAAAAGCAAACTGATTTTATGCTAAAAAATTTTAAGTCTTCAGGCTACACAGGGCAGAGACCCCTCAACAATGAGGATTTGTGTCACTGTTTGCCCACAGAAGTAATAACACTTTCAACATCTTATTGTCAGACCGTTCAACCACCACACACCTGAAAAGACTGCCAGTGCTTTCAAAGGGATGTAGATTTCTGGGCAAAACCATGGTGGGGCTTAACCTGGTCTCGTCTAGTTAAGATATCTACAGGCATTCAGTGTCCATCCATGAAAACTTAAACCTGGTTCTTTCAGACTACTCTGTCACCATAGAGAACAGCCTCACGAATCCCAATTCCTATCTTTGGACTGCACAGCTCGTATCACAACAGCTGAAACTCCAGGGTACAGGCAGTGTTCACACACAAGTGCAAGGCACAGCTCTCATGCAGAAATCTGCCACGCAACACTGGGATGCAAAATGAAGAAACAAAGCAGGACACTGTCTTTGGGTGGAGAAACACTCCTGTCTTACCCAGTCAGTTTTCCGTGACACTGCTTGCACACCTTCTGCTGAGTGTTTCCACAGCGGGGAACGACAGCGCTGAAGCTAAGGCAGCCTGAGCAGAACGACCGTCCACAGTTCTTGCACCCACACTGCGGAGACACAAGAGAGGGGCTGGACAGGGCTCCATCACCTCGTCACTGTACACACTCCCTTACCCCTTACTCTGGCTGGCCACATGCACGAACCAGGCCCATGCCAAGGTGAACTAAAAATAATGCTGGGGCTACACTGATTTATTTATTTATTTATTTATTTAGGAGAACCATACCATTGGCTGCTGCTGAAGACACGGAGACTCTGGAGAGCCTTTGAGCACCCACACATAAATCCTGCTAGGAGCAGGGACACCATTTCGTCCCATAATATAATAGAGCATGTATGTGGGGAATTCTCTGAGACAACAACCAAATATTGGATTAGAGCAATGATATCTATTGGCTTTTTTATCTATCTTCTTTTTTTTTTTGCAGTGATCGCACATATTTAAAGAGATAGGCACCACCAGAGCTCAGTAACCAAGGACAACGCTACGATGCTGGTCGGGAAGCGCGCCTGGACGCCCCGGTTCCCCGCTCAGGCCCTCCACAGTGCGGGGAGGCGGCCGTGGGACCGGCCGGGCTCCGCCTCGCCGCCGCTCCCGCCCACCCCCCCCCTCGGCCAGACTTGCCTCCTTCTTGAAGACGGAGAACTTAGACGCACACCCATAGCACCGGCTATCCATGGCGCTACCGGAGGCACGACGGCCGCCGGGGCTATCAGTAAAGTGAAGGCCCCGGCGACGCCGCCGCCCTCACGGCCCTCACGCCCCTCTCACGCCGGGCTGGTGCCGCACGGCCCGCCGCGGCGCAGGGCCGGATGGGATTTGTAGTCTTTCGGGCCGCCATCCGCGCCTCCGACTGCCGGACTACTCAGTCGACGAACTACATTACCCAGAATTCCATGCCGCACGCAGGGAGGGCTGGAACAAAACATCCGGGTCCGCCGCGCGATGCACTGTGGTAACTGTAGTCTGGTGGGGGCCGCGGCAAACGCCATTTCCCGGCAGGCAGCGCGTCCGGCGGCGGCAGGGCTGAGGCGACGATGGGCCTCTAGCGGCGGTGGCGACCGACTAGTTGACCCCGTTCGCGACTGCGGTGGGTCGGGGAGATGGAGGACCTGGCACCGCCTCTTCTCTCCAGGAGGACACTCAGGGTGGCCGGCCCGACGCTACGGCTCAGCCTTCCCGCCCGTCGGGGGACCCGGCCTAGCGCTCTCTCGGGTGTTCGCTGCTCCCACAGGAACGAAAGGCAGTGCCGCTTTTGAGGTGGGATAGGTACAAACACATCTGTGCCGTGCTAAGGCCTGTATAGTAACGAATGAGTGCAACGTGGCTGGACCACTTTCCAGGTCGAAGGTTTCAGTTCTGAAAGCTATTTGTGTGAAGAACCTTACCCTTCACGCAGGAATTTCTCCCTATGTCTTTAAGCAATTGCTTACAACAGTTTCAGTATGGCATCGCTCAGGCCGATGTGTGCCATACTCCCAGTACGGCAGACGTAGTGACTAGAGTGTTGCGTTTTTGCCCACCCATTGGCTGTTGTTGGGTGTTAACAAGACAAAAATTGTATTCTCTAATCCTGACAAGGTTGGACTCGAGTTACTCTGTTTTTCCTTGTCTTAAACCTGTGGTGAAATCCTGGGTCAGAAGAGCATGAACTGTGAAACTCTGGCTATCCCCAGCCGATATTTCTGCCAGTGTTTCCTTATCTTTAGAAGTCAATGTCTTACAGTGCTTATAAAAAAAGAGTTACTGAGTATAGTTCTAGGTAGCATTGGTTCCCATGAGTCATCTTGCTAATTGCATGGGTTTGCAATTACATTTTGTATTCTTTCCAGTTTAATAGGTAAGTCCACACTATAAAGACCGATACGATTAAGTTAGGAAACTGACTGTTCTAGTCAAGGAAGTAAGACTTGATAATATCTGAATAAAGTTAAAGGAAAAAAAATTGGGGGTTCCCCTCTCAAGCATTCAGTTTTTTTGAATAGTAAAGAACATTAGAAAAGCAACTGTATAAAACTCAGAAGCTAAACTTGCACCTCTCCAGCAATTGTATTAGAGACCATCTGGAAATTCCAGGTACTGTAGGCATAAAGCAGGGAATCAAGACAAATATAAAACAGAATTTAGTCAAATAAAAGACTTCATTTGATGTTGTCTTTGCTTTTGAGCTGGTCGATTGGAAAAGAGGAAAAAGAGATTTCAATCTGAATGTCACCAGCTGTAAATTTGGAGTGCGGCTCTTAGAAGCAGCGACCCAAAGAACCTTCCAATCCAGAGAGCACCACCAACAGAGGTGCACAGGAGGGAGCAAGACAGTTAAAGAAATTGAACTCACCCGTTTAGAAATGCCTCAGCTGAATTCGCCAAATGGACCTGAGAGTCGCGTCCAGGGCAGGAGAAGACCTCGCTCTCCCTTGGTTGGAGAAGGGGAATGAGACAGGTTCACATTCCCCTGATGGTGTCCACCAGAGGGGGCCCGGGCCCCACAGTTCTTCCAGCTCCTGTGCCAGAAGGCCGTTTGGCAGCTGAATAGCAGCAGCCTTTTTTTTATTTCTTCTCTTGCCTGCAGATGTTTCCCATGATAAAGGGAACTCTGATTATTAAAATCCTATGTGACAACTTAGCCCATAAGGTTTTCAATTTCTGTTTGAAGCGTAGGAGAGATTAAATGGTCTTTGGTTCATATGTCTTCTCCTTGCCAAACTCAGTTGTTGCACAGTAAATGGTACATTCTGTGTCCTACATAGTTATAGCTGCAAATGCTGTGTGCTTCTCTAACTTGCTGTGAAACTGTGCCCCAGTGTATTAGATTATCAAGACGGCCTTGATAATCTTGGGGCTTGGTTACTATAGTGGAACACATCTAGAAGTAAAATTTTTGGCTGGAAAACGTTCAAATTAATTTAAAATGTGGCCGTCTGCCGCCTCAGTTTCCCAGGCTGTAATGTGTCTGCTTGTGGTTCAGTGTGATAAAAAGGGCAGATCATCACCACAGTGAACAGAAAACTGAGTTTCAGTACTTTCTTGCTGTTCAGAAGGCTCATTTTCTTCCAGATGAGGAACCAGCTATACTATCAGCATGGCGAAAGCTGTCCTTATTGTCTGTCTGGGGTTTTAGTCATGCAAGCAAGTATCGTCTCAACCACAGTTATTTACTTATGTAAAGGAAATGTGTCTTAAATTAAATACACACAAAAAAAGACCTATGACTAGTACATTTTTTGTGTGTTTCTGTATTCCAGGCTGTTTTTCTCCTACAGCAGAAATTGACAGATCTCTGTTCTGGTTTTTAGAGAGTACAAAAGCATCCCGCTCAAAGGCCCTGATTTGCCTCCTAGATAGGAATCCAGACTGTCCCAAAGCAGGTAAGATTGGAATATGTGGACACGAACACTCACGTCTCTTCCACATGTACAGGCTTGTGGAAGTGGTTCTCTCTTAGCACAGATCTGTTTTTGTAGGCAATTAAGGTCATACCTGTTTGTATCATAAGGTATGTACATATAGGAGAGGGAATCATGAGGGAATACATATATATATTCAAAACTCCTAGATACATCTGTTTTTTTAATGTTGAATCCTTACATGTTGGATTTCAAAGGTGTGTTAAGTGAACTTTCAGTAGAAACTCTCAAAATCCCCCTATGGTGGTATTTGAATCCTAAACTTTTGGCTATACTGTCCATTGTGTCTACTGGCTGGTCACTTAATTCATATATCTCAGAATATGAATGTTAATAGCAAGCTTATAAATCTTTTTTATACATGAGCAATGCCTGTTGCGGAAGGATTATTGTCTGTTAGATACAAGTCCCCTTACACTGTGCAGTTGGATACACCTAAGCTCTTAGCAGGGTTTGTGAATTCTACAGCTTCCTCATTTAAGACTCACAAGTAACTGTGGGTGAAAACGAGCAGCAGTCATTATAAGAAGGATGCCATTCCTGTTTGATGGGCCACAGATTTACAGATGACTGTAACTGGAGACCGCTGGCAGGAAACCAGAGATTTTAGCAATAATTAGAGGAAAGCTGAAGGTTTTGATATCTGCAGAGGGTCAGGAGGTGGTTTGGAGCATGTGTGGAAGCTCCAGCTAATGTGCACATCCCTTAAGGAAAGCGGTTAACAAGGACCCCTAACAGAACTCACGAAAAGCAGAACCTTTAGATCTCAGACTGAAAAGCCTTCCCTATGAAAGAGAGAACTAATTCATCACATTATATTTCAGCCTGTCTGTACGTTCAGGAATGCATTTCTACATCACTGTTGTTGAATTCATGTTCTCAAAACAAATGAGATTGGAGCCTTTAGCCAGGCTGTGTGCCCTTAGGGCTTACAACTTGCCTGCAGGAAGGGCTTGCTTACAAATAAAACACCCTGATTGAGTCACATTGCCATGTCTCAGACTCCTGCTTCAAACCATATTTCTAAGGAAAAGTTGCAGGACCAATATCCCTGTATTGCTGTTTCAACATGTTGTTCATGCTCCTTTACCAAATATCTAAACATCTAAAACATTGGACCTATGCAGAGCTCCACATCTGACCACAGGAAGGGAATCTAAAGTAATACTCAAGTTAAAAGGTGTTCAGCACTGTATATTTAAAATGGGGACCCATTTAACTTTGCATACAATGACAATTGTCACAAGGTTAGTACTTTTGCACCTCCACGAAAGTCCTTAGACTCAGGGAGAAGAATTAGCTTTTGTACAATCTGAAGCTGAGGTTAGAAATAGAGTTTAATTTTCTCTCGTGCTGCTGAAATGGTTATATCCTCCAAAAAGGTGCCAATCTAAATAGTGAGCCAAATTAAATGAAGGAATACTTTTCATAGCCAGAAGACAGGAACTTGTAAGACCTACAAATATTTGTTGCCTGCTGCACATGCACTTTCCCACCATGATGCAAGCAAGCTCTAGACCCTGCTGTCCACAGCTTACCAATTATAATTCTTCTGAGGGTGAAAATTAACCAGTGCTTAAAAAGGAAAACGCTACAGATTCTTAAAAAAAAAGTCTGCATAATTCAAAATTTTCTTGGCTGCCTTCCTAGCACCAGTAAAGCAAATTGGCATTTTCTACATGCTCTTCTTCACAAAGGCATAATTGTAGCAAGAATTTTTATTATTTATTACATTTTGGCAGCTTCCAGTTTGGCATTGGCATTTAGTTCTGAATACATCAAGTCAAGGCGAAGTATTAGCTGTCTACAGTGGTGACTTCTTTCTCCTCTTCAGACGTCTTCCCAGAGGTGGAAGATTTCTCTCTACAGACAAGGTACTTCACACCAAATATGTTCTCCACAGTTAGTGGCTCCATTTACATTTGGTGGACTTTTCAGGCCTCGTTTTAAAAAAAAATATTTTGGTAATATCCCATGGACAATTTCAATACCTGACTCGGGCCACAGCAAAGTGGCAACAATAGGTGCTTCACTCCGTTCCCTCTGCCTCACTGCTTATTTCCACCACTCTTAATCGTTTCTTTAGTGAAATTTGTTCTCTGACCCGGTTCATCTCACAGAGGAGTAACGCAGTTCTCTGGGTTGAGATGCTGTACGGACATCCTGGTTTGCACCTTCAGTGTAAAGTGGTGATTTCCAGGCTAAGGTAAGGTGCTTACGCGAACTGTATAAGTAATCCTGGCTTCAAAGAATAAATAAACATGCATCTGAAGGTTCTTCTGTATGTATACTGGAATGCACATTAGGTTTGGGTAACAACATTTGTCAGAACACAGGTTAAAGTTGCTACACATTCTGAAATTTTTACGGGCACAGTTTCTAACACTAGAAGTTCTTGAAAATCTGCTTCCATAGTTTCAGTTCTGCTTTTGTATTTCACCATGTGACGCCAGCAATGGGAATACTACCACAAAAGGTTACAGTCTCGGACAGAAGCATCCCACGGGCAGGACTGGTTTTGTCCATAATTCACCATGCAAATGACACCACTGTAGACGTAAGAATAAAAGATCAAGCTTCAAGCTTGTTAAAGGTATCAGGGAGCTACATTTTTTTTGCTGAAATCAGTGGCATCTTGACTTTTACCTGTGGCTAGCTGGCTTCTTTCATTCTGTGTTTTCCAACTCCCATCTGTATAGCACTACCTAACAAATATGTAACTCATCACAAATCCAGGCAACTCCCAAACTATATCACTGTGAAATTCAACCAGCACAAAGTTCCCAGTGGAAGTAAAGTCTGCAACCTTCTCTGTTCCACAATAAGGGCCAACTGCAGGTGATGTAGGTCGGCTTCCGTCATGTATGAGCAAGTAGTCATAGATGCATCTGTCACTATCTTCCAGCTCAAAGGATAACATTTTCAAAGATATCTGGAGAAAATACAACCAATGCACTTTGCTTCCAGGTTATATCCTTTTCTCTCACCCTTCCTATTTAGCAAGCACAAATAGTCTAATTTCCTTATGTGCAGGCACTGTTTTTTATTCTGTGTTTGCGCCACATCCTGATCCCACACTGTAATGCAAATCAGTAGCAAAGTATTTGCTTAGCTCACCAGCATTTGGATTGGAAGGAGAAGCAAGGGACAAGATTGATCCTGTACACTTTAAATTCTTTTCTCTAGAGAAATATAAAAACAGCACCTGTGCAATGTTTCTGTTTTCTAGTGGGAACTCTTACCTAGGGATTATTCTGAACAAAGCCTACCGGTGCAAGCTAAATTCATAGGAGTTCACACATGTGTAAAGGTTTTCCCTTGCTGAACACCCCAGATGCCAAGATCCAGCATAAATTCTTAAACTGGATTTTTGCATTCAAAATTTTACTCTGAGAATGCCTGCTCAGAAGTGACATTACAGCCGTTATTCTCCAAGGCAAAAAGAGATTCCATTAGAGAACACTCATGAATTCATCTGTGCCTTACCTTGTATCCTACTGGAGAACTGATGACCCAGAAGCATGCTCGGTTTTTGGGGTATTTATTGGGGTAGTTTGGAGAGGTGATGACTCCCTTTGAGTCAGTGAAAGTATCTCCACAATTCACTGAGGAGTAGAGAAGAAAAACTGAGAAAGGCATATTAACAAGCCTGTTTTGGCAGTAGAAGTGAGTTTGCTTATACTCTATTGGATTTTTTTCTTCAAGCCAAGAAAAAATGCGCTACCATGAAAATCTACTGCTGAAATCTTTTATTTCTTTGCTTACTGCTTGTATCAGCAGCTGTACTGAGGGAACTAAAAACATAGCTGCTAAATAACCTTTGGAGGACGGGAAACAGCCGCACCTAAAGCTCTATCTGTCTTCACAATCGAGTGTTACCATATTAGCATAGCATTCTAATGGTACTAACTTACTGCACTTTCAGAAAAGAATTAGTTCACATATTCAAGACTACATTATCAAGCTAGAGCTAATGCTATCTAGAAATGACTCCATCAAAACTAATGTAAAAAGACTAAAAAAGCGACACATTTCTAAGACTTCTTCAATTTATGCTTTAAAAAAGTTTACATTCTTAGTTGAAAAAAGGCAATAACAAGTTAATTGGGCTATTGCCTTCTAACTGAAAGCGTGTTGCAGCACAACAGAACTTTATCCAGCACTTGTATATTTGTGAAACAGACACTCCTCTAGCGACTACAGTAGGCACTGTGTTCCACGTAACATAACATCAGAACAGGCGAGTTACCCCGTTGCATAAAATGCCCCAAAACCTCGAATGACATATTGCCCAGATACTGGATCGCATCACATCAGTTGAGATTTCTCGTTGAGTTCTGCAGCCTTTGTGCTCTTTGGCTGCGCTGCTCCTATTAGTTACAGTCATTGCATTGTTTTTATTTAAAGAAATAGTTCTAAAGATGTGAGGAGGACCTAGCAGAGGCTCTCCGAAGAACATCTATGCGTTCTCAGGGTTACTAACGTGAGACCCACGCAACAGCCCGTTTCCTGTTTCTTGCTAACCTTCAGCCCCGTTATTTCCTAGCCTTTGGCATTAGCAATTACTATGGAAGTGTAAAGAATAACACAGAAAAAAAACTACTCTGGGATACATCTTCAAAATTTTCAGTTCTTCCATACAAATACTATTAATACTGTTCTCCAAGCTCTGCAAAGGAGTGTTCATACCCCTGTTGTAGGAGGCTCTGAATCCTGTGGCTGTAATGCTCCCGTCACTTGCAAACTCTACCAGCATTGCTGATCCAGACGCCACTAAGGAGGGCAGGGGCCCCTTTCCACAGTATTTGTCCAGCAAGACGGGGGAGTTCTTGCTGTTTCCATCATAAATTTTTATATAGTCAGAAGAACAGTTGGAGGAGGGTTGGAGATCAAAAGCCTCAAACTGCAGGAAAATCTTGAGAAACAAGAAAACAGATGTTGGTTTTAATGCTATACAAAGGGAAAGACTGAAACCATCTAATTATTATGAAATTAACTAGGACTTCGTATTCATTTTACTATCCATGTATCACTGAAACTTTACTTTTTGTATAAAAAGAGCATAGAATTTCACCTAGCCACCCTGTTACTGAGCCCAGTGATTGATGCTTGACTATTGCTTGTCTTTGAAAAGACATCCAATTGTAACTGGATAAAAATTAAGTTAAATAACGCATCTGATCATCTTAATATGTCTTATGAAAATTGTTGAGACTGTCTTTTTATTCACTGTGTAACAAAATAAATGTCTTGGTCCATGAAAATGAGTCCCAGAGGGTAGTCATAATCATGAAATAATGCTGTGTAGCCTCGACACTGTGGTTTAAACCTTTTTTCTCCTAATAAAAATTACCTTACTTCGACGGATGCGGATCAGCCACAGGCAGTTGCTATTATTCGGATATGGGAATGGGTAATTGACAGAGGAGAACGAGCCTTTGGGTTTAGGCAACACGAAGCTACAGTAATCTGAAGGGAAGAATCAAACAGTGTTGAAGAGAATGAAAACGGCACAAAAATCTTCCAGAAACAAATTCCTGACAAATCTCTCCAACCATCTGCATCAGTCAAGCTTGCAAAAGAGAGATGAATTAGAATGCTTACAATTGTGTAGATGTTCCTAGTCTAAAAGTTATTCAAAACCTGCAAGTGAAATGAAACTAGTTAAGGTACTTACCTGCTTCAGCTACTAATGTTTTATTAAAGACAGTAAGGCTTTAGTAAACTAAAATATGTGAGTGAAAAGGGCCTGCATCTTTCATTAACTTCCTTTACCTCAATCATAGGAGTGCTTTCAATGACATCAGTACGTCAATTCCCATCAGCAAATGTGTGTGTATTCATAACTGTATGCAAAAATCAAGCTTGAAAACTAGATTCAGTCAAAGCAAAGAGGGGTAGTCACTGGGGGAAAACAATAACAGAGAGCACTGAAGTCAAGCTACAAACCCAGTGACTGGTATACAAAGTTTGATCTCATCTCTCATTTGTCTCTCCGCATGTAGTCTTCATTTATTGCATTATGTGTAACTCCCCAAATTACAAAATATGAATATATGACATCTGGGCACATGAATTTATGCCATTTTTCTTTTGCTCCCTACTTTCACTGAGACAACCAGTCTTTTTGTCTTTTTTTAGCCCCTGAGTTTTTCTCCTTTTTAAAAATTTAGCCCTTCTCTTCCAAAACATACAGATCTGCTCATGAAATTACATAATAATGGTACTGAAGTGTGATTCATTCCCAGCCCCGCTATCAAGAATAAATATCATTTAATACTTGTTATCACCATCTTTGAGACTATGACAAAGACTTAAATTATAAACTTGTCTTATCTGCAGTTCAGAATTTGGGAGGAGCCATTCTCAGCAATTTCTGTACTTAACTATCCTTAACTGGAGGAATGAGGATCCCCACTAATTACTGATGTTTATTTAACTTACTTCTAACACAATTCAGAGCAGAATTTTGTACACTAATATTTAGGCCATGTTAGTGTTTCTTGCTGTTTTGGTGGAAACTAATTGACTAGCATCTCAGAAAAGTCAAACACCGTAAAAAATTAACCTATGTACTGAGTCGAGGCAGAAGTCGTGCATTGCAGGAGCATGTCTGGTGTTTTACCTGTGTTTTGTGCATCTCAGCTGAAGAGTTCCTGCTGGAGGAATGCTAAGTATTTCTAGACTTTAAGATACCACAGTGATGAGTTAAGAAACAGCTGGAGCAAGGAAGTAGATAACAATACAAAAAGCCTGGGGAATTCCCCTCAAAGAGATGTTCTGATCAGCACCCATACTTAAATAAATGGCACCCATACTTAGAGCCCTGCAGTCATTTTTTAATTGAAAGAAATCACAAACCTGCTGGCGCTACTGATGCACATGACCCTAAGCTATAATCATAGCTAAGGACAGCTTACATGCTTTGCAACCTTCAGAGCTTTCCTGAAATGAGAAGTTGACAGAGGTAGCAACCATGATTTCTCTGATGGGCTTTGCTTATGTCAAAGAACAGGGACTAGGTGAGGATAACTTAGAATGACAGTGAATTCTTCAAAGTAAATTGTCCTTTCCAAGAAGGCAGCAGCTTGGCACAGGGATGGGTCTGTTTCCACAGACATACCAGCCCTCTTGTAGGGCGAGGGAGAGATGTATTGAACGGTCTGTGGGCTGAGTTCCTTTGGAGGATGTCTGACAGTGCCTACAGGCATCAGCTGTATAAGGATTCATATATGCCTTCTATTTACAGCACTTACTGCACTTGTAGAGCTTGTTGATTTTAGCTACATCCAAGTTACTCAGCCCTTCTCTCTGCCCAATGGGTATGGATGGGTCAGGAACTGGTACAATAGTTGGTTTCCCTGGAGCACTGGAGAAATCATACCTGTAGAAATAAGAAAATCACATTTCTAGATCACTTCTTTTAAACAGTGAAGTTCTGTAACTGCATAATCATATTCATGTACGACATGCACAGAATTTCAATGGAAAAGGGGAAGAAGCTTCTCAGAGACCAGTGAGTCTTTCCTGAAGAGGATCAGCGTGGCAGCCAATTTGTGTGCGGCAACTGAAAGCAAGAAACAAGAAAAAGCTGCTCTGTCCCAAGTGAGGAGAGCTTCCCCCAGTGTCCTGGCACAGTGAACTGAATCCCACCTTCATGGTTCCAGAGGCAGAGAAGCAGAGTTCTGTCTCAGTTAGTAATTGTCTATTTGCTCTCTGCAATTTCCTACCTCCTGCCAGCCAAGTTTTGTTTCATGGGTTTGTTCCGAAGTTGTTACTTGCTAGTGGAAATAAAGGAGAAGGCACATGCTATTACAGCTTCTACATTATGGACTAAAATGCGACTTTAGACAGTGTTCCCAGATGAATGAGAGGCAGCACACAACATCTTAATGATATAAAAAAAATCCCATGTTTTTTCTCTCTGTACCTAAATATTTTTGTCTACGATCAGCTGTTGCTACATTGATGACATTTAGACTTCAGAACTGTTTTAGATTAGTGACTCAGTGGAGCTAGACTTTGGACCATAGCCACGTCAAAGGTCTCTAGCAGGAGACAGGAGTACAGTGAAAGAAAACATTGTCCTAATTTTTTCTTCTATCCATGTCAACTCTGTTTTCCAGAAATCCTGCTGACAAAGGAAGTCACCCTTAATTATATCCATTCACTCGATTTTAAGTGAACAGCAAAAGTCATTCCCTGTACAGACCAATTCCCTCTTCCTAGATCTGAGCAGAAGACCTGAAAGCTGTTTGCTTCTTTGAAAGGACATCTCAGAAAACAACTCACGCGCCATAGTGCATCACTGAAGAGTAGTCATAGGGAAGGCCCAGATTTTTGGAATTCACTTTTCCAAAGTTCCCTTGTTCCCCTGTAAGGCAGGAAAGCAACATTTCATGTTTCAGTCAGAACAGTTACTGCTGCTCTAATATTACCCTGCCTGCTGTCATAACCCTCAGAGTAACTTAGAATACAAATATTTGTTCTCATGAGATCTTGGATATATAAAAGCCACCAGAGCCTTTTGAACACCATGGGAACCCATTTTCACTTAACTGAGTAGGTTTCAGAATATAAACTGAATCAAATAAGTCAAAGTTTCAATATAATCAATAAATCCATTCCACTCTTCAAGTAAAAGTATTCATCTGTCCATCCTGATTAGGGTGCCTCCAGTACTTATCAGTATATTACCTTGAACATTATAAGCGTCCAACCTATGTCCCCAAAGCTGCATCCATACCTTGAGAGGGAAATCTGGCTGACCACCTAGATCAAAAAATTCAGAGGTATGTGTGGGTGGCCACCAACCTGTCTGAGTCCTTCCACCTAAATGTTATAAGACCACAAAAGCAAGTTTGCCTGTTATTCACACTAAAGGACGTGTTACCAGCCATTTTCTGGCTCTGTCTCTGGTCAAACCCATCAGCAATGACTACAGTGAAGTGATATGATCCGCATGGAAGCAAGGGCACTCAGTAAGATTAGTTAGAAACATTCTGTCTGAATATAGGTGCTCATGTAGCCCCTCTCATTATAGCTGCTGAGCATCCCATCACTTTTCATCTGTTTAGCCTTAAAAAGCTCATGAGGTAAGATAGTGGTACATTGACACAGGACTGGGGCCCAGAGACACAGACTGGAATTCAAGACACCTAGCTTTATTTCTTTAGGTTAGGCTCTGAAGCTATTCATCATGGCTCCCAGGATAATTGGAGGAGAGGAAGAGAAAGAGAGACAAAGTTGGCGGGAGCTTCATCTGAAGGCACCTATTTCTCTCCATTGACTGGAGAGCATGAATACGAGTTGCACCCCGGGTCTCTTGTCTGTGGTAAGACAGGCAAGCAAGCAATGTCAGAGCAGGGAGCCTGGCCTTGAGGCTAATGCTCTAACCTCTGAGCACTCCTTTCCACTTCAACATCTGTACCTTCATTATTGTAAACAGTGGTTTGTAAACCACAGACCATCTGGACAAGAGTTCAGTGTTGGACGCTTGTCAGAAAAATCTCTGGAGTCTGCACAATTTGGCTGGCAGGCTCACAATCAGAGCCGGTCTCTTCCAGTAACATCCTTCAGCTCTGGTCCCAATGAGAAGCTTCACAATCCGGAACTATCGAAAGTTTGGGGATAAACATGGCTTTGGAGCTTTTGATAGCTCAGAAACTCAGTTAAGTCTCAAACTGGTTCTCAACATTGGCTTTGCCAACTCTTCAGTTTTTATCTCAGTTCCTCTTATCTGCTATATTGAGTTCAGAAAGAATTATCAGCAAGTGCACAGCTTCTTTTGAGGTGATGAACAGAGAACACAGTTCAAATGCAGTGAAACATTTAAGCATATGGCTACTGTTTGGCACGTATGCTGAATTAGTTTGTTAAAAAAGAAAAAGTAGCAGCAGCCTGACTGGACAAAGGTGGTGCCAGCAAACTAGTATCTGCCTCATCACACGCCAGAGAAATTTGGCTGTCTAGACCTGCACATGTGGGGTGACTTAGCCCATCTTTTCCACTCTAAAAAAAAATAAAATCTTTGCCAGAATCTAGGTGTAATGACTCAGAAGGGTTGAAAAGGAAGCTTCAGCTGAAAACTTTGAATACAGTTATTTTTTCCCCAAAAGTTTGGGAAAAACAGGCTGAGTTTCAAGTAGCTAAGTGGATAGCAACTGATCACGCTGCCTTTTGTCAAAACAAAGAAGTAGGATGGCTTCCAAGGTGAATTTCTGTGTAAAAAAAAAAACCACCAGCAAACATCCTGCAGCCCTGGCAAGAGAAAAACAGGCTGTGTGGGAGAGCTGGGAAGCTGCAAAAGGTCTTGAGGTCTAGTTCTGCACCACCAGGGTCAGGGGGACTTCTGCCATCAGCACTGTTAGCAGCAGCATGTTTTTGCAGGAGAGGTACACTAACAGTCCTCATGAACATCACTGTGTTTCTTCACTTCATTTTCCCTGCGTATCTTTGCATTTTTCCCCTGCAGTGCTTCTGCTGCACACACTCTGCATTCTAACTCCCTTGTCACGGCCATCTTCTCAGCCTCCACTCCTGGTGGATGCTGGTAAAACACTGAAGAGGCACCGCATCTCCTTTTGTGTCTTCTTCCCCTCTGCCCTCCCTTTTATCCTTTCATGATACTGTGCCTGAATCAGAGCTTGGTTACATCCATATCCTTTAGGAATGATGACATCCGAACCTGTGGACTTCCCCCTGCAAAACTAATGTAAGAGTTTATGCGTGCCTAGCATCTTTAGTACAACTTCATATTTTCAACTCCTCTTCCCTAGCACGTCCTTTGCTAGCATTTCAAACATGACACACCCTTGTTGTACAATGGCAAAAATTTCATAGCAAAATGACACCTTAACACTACAGCTGAAACCTCAATAAGAACAGCACAAATGGAATTTATTTAGGATATCATGGGAATAGCTAAAAAAAGTTTGGAGAACAGTGTGTTAGGAATTTGCAATGAAAACAATCAAGTTCCATCTGGAGAAAAAGATAGATATATTTTAGGCTGTGTGTGACATTGAAGAGCTGAATATCTTATTTGTTGAAGAGACTTATTAGAATTTGGTATTCAATTGTCCAGCCTCATTTACTATTATTTTATATAATGAACTAAGTACACTATTACCTTTTTACAACTGTGGGTTGTCCAGCTCTCATAGCTGTCAGACAAGTGATGGCTTGCGTCCTTTCTTCCCCTACTTTCCTTCTATGTACCACTATCTCCCTTTCCCTAGGACCTCCTACCATTCTCTCTACCCTCCCCACCCCAGACCCTGGAGCTCTGTCCATGCTCCCTTGTTCCCAGCACACAGATCAAGGGCACATGGCCAAACTATTCATCCTTCATTCCTTTCCCTAAATAACATTCACTTGTTTTCCCCCTGCGGGTATACCAGTCCTGATGGCTCCCCATTGCGCCTTCTTTTCATGGCAGCGTATATTGTTCTCTCCTCAAGGAAGAAATAACAGCAGTCCTTCCTCTCACATCATGTCAGGTCCCAGAATTTTGCACATGCTTGTTGTTACATGTGCTTCCCTTCTCTCTGCTTTGAGTTCCTTGTTCATCTACATTTTAGGCAATGTATGTGCATTTCACTCACTGCCAGTGCCAAGATTCCTACCTGCTGCCTTCCCTGTTTCCATGGCTTTTCCCGAGACAGAGTTGCTCTATGATTTCCCACTGTGATCTCCGAACATCCCGTTTCACCCACCGCAGCTAGAAGTGCCCCCCCTGCCTCTGGCCAAGTCTTTGCAACAACATTTTGTGCTCCTGATCATCTTGGTATTTTGGATACAAGGTGGGTCTGGTGGCAACCAAAATAAGAACATAGAGCTACTTTTAGACTGCATCTGCCTTGGGGGATCACACTAACGTATAGCTGTAGCCACAGAAATTCCCCTAGTACACTGAATGAGAAACTCCATCGCACTGAATCTACTGCTGCTGCAATTCAGCCAGCATTAATCACGATTCTTATTTGCATGGCTGTTCACAGGAGAAACATTCCCCTTTATCTGAAAGTATATGTTTTCTCTTAAGATTTAGTGGGCATACCTGCCACAATGTGTTCCCACATAATCTTGACAAACCTGTCCCGATCACTCCGTGCCTGTTCATGGATGAAACCCAGCGCATGGTTCATTTCATGCTGAATTGCTCCTTTATCCATGCAACCATTTTTCACCAGGCCTACTGCTTGACGTCCTCCAATTTTTCCAAAGTAAGACCAGCAGCTAAGAATAGGCAATCAATACACAAAATGATCACATTCAACAAATACAAAGAAATAGATGCACTGATTATGCCACCAAGGGCCTCTAGATATGCAGCCACAAAAGGGGACATGCAAACGGTCACTGGTGTGAGGTGTCTAAATTTCAGAAAGATGCCAAACTGCAGGGGGAGAAATAAAGCCTTTGTGGCAAGTATGGCAAATTTTAAAACAGTAAAAAGGCCACATCAAACTAAGATGAAGCAGTTTAAGTAGTCAAGCAAAGAACCTGAAACAATTATACTTCTTTAAATTTTTACAATTAAGGAAAATAACTCATCTTGAGTTATACCTCATTACCTTTAAGTCCACACACACATTCATTCCTGCAGCCTATTAACTGATGTAACTACCAGGGTATCTCAAGAAAAATGAAAAATTGCACCTGCTCCCTGGATCTTGACTCATAGGATAAAAAAGGGAAATTACTTAAACCAGAAAAAAAGCTGAAAGACTTTTTGAATGCTTCCGCTCCCAGGAGACAAGGAGCTTACCTCTGCCCCCGTTCAACATGCACGTAGTCTCTTTCTGTTGTGCGATTTACAAACTGCACACAGGTCAGCGTGGAGATCTCTTGCAGAGCATCAGCAATCCAAGACCTCTCTGTCACTGCTAGAGAGAGAAAGGGGCCAGGAGAAATCTTCCTTGGTTACTCAAAACAAAGGTGTGTTGATGGGGTGCATTCCTTTAAAACTTCACGCCACTTGTTAGCTTTTTATCATACAAGCATAATAAAAATAAGCCTTCAGAGATCTTCAAGTTGATTGGACTTTTAAAGGGAGATGTAGGATTTATAGCTGGCCCTTATGCATATTCTATAGAAGACAGCTGATGGAAAGCAAAAGACTGCCATTGTTTCTTCCATTAGACAGAACGGAAAAAATGCAACAGTTTCAGATACAAATAATTGGATTAAAGTATCCCAAATGAGTCATCCAACCGTAGCTAAGCACCAAAAACTTATTTTGTTTATCAGAGATAACAAATGTCTTCCACACACCCCGTGGAATCACTTGGAGCCAGCCAGTGTTCAGAGGCTCTGAAGATCACAGTGTTTCTATTCAGGTACCAAATAAAGATTGGAGTGTTTATCTACCTTTGAACATTTTAGCCTAATTTGGCTTCCTCAGTTATGAATAATCTACAACTGATTCATATCTTAATTTCCTCACCTTTAAAGTTTGGAGAGAGGGAGGTAGACGGAATAACTCCCACCTAACCACAAAAGCATATGCTGCAATTCGAGGAGCAGCCCAGATAACGCAGAGACTGGGCTCCCCTCGGCTCAGATGATAACGCAGATTCCCTGTCCCCAGAAACAAGGGGCGTGCACAGGCTGTATTTCACTTCCATGCCATTTTCTCTCAAGGTAAGATCTTTTAAGAAGATGGAAGTGTGGAAGCCTCAGACCAGAGAAGCCTCAGCAGGGGAAGAGATGGAAGACCTGCACAGCCCACAGAAAGTCTTCTGGAACAAGAATTTCTGGATTAAGGGATTGGTCCTGCAGGCTTTTGCACAGGACAGAGCTATTGACTGACTAGAGGGAAATAATAAGAGGAAAACTATCTCCAAGGATTTTTCCTCTACAGGATTTCTAGTGCGGGAATATTTCTACGAGAGATTTGAAAGAAAATTACAGTGTTCAAAAAAGTGCTCCTAGTGGTAATTTTGACAAAAATACATTCATAATGTGAACAAATTATATTTCTTCTTCTGTACTTGGTAAATATCAAAGTGTAGGAATGAGCTAATATTTGTAATTAAAATTAATTAGCTGGTATTTATATAACTGCTGCCCAAGCGATGACATATTTTAGTGTCTGTAACTGAAACATTTGGAGTTTTAGCCAAAGTACCATAGGGCTAACAGATTAGCAAAAGAGACATGTCAATAAATTCTCATTTGGACAAAGATTGCTTTCGGTGCCTGCCACAGAAACAAAAAAAATAACAGAGAGTATAGGGACCGGAAGATCAATGCTAAGTTTACAGCATCCATTTGCATACACTCACAGAAATCAGAAGAGATGTTAATTGGAACCTTGACTAGTCCATCTTGTGACTTGGGCCATAAACAACTCTCACAGTTAATTGCACTGCGTCGCCCTCTTCTCAGGAGAATGTCTCCTTCATACACAGCTATTTCACTACCTGGCAGATGAAGCAAATAAAGAACACACAAGGCAGTGAGAAGGCAAATAGATGTGCAAAAGGGAGATGAGAGGTATACACTAACCAAGCTTTTGTACCTTTGGAAATTTCTTTCAGTGAAGTTCATTTCCTAATAATGTGAAAAAGGATTAGTAAATTAAGACTGAGTGACTCTAGCATTCACAATATGCTACGACTGGTTAGATCTGCCCTACTTCCTGGATAGAAAAGATTAATATCAATATAGGTGTCATAGTGCAGCTGTAATCAAAGTCGTGACTAAATATATTTTAGCTTCAGAAGCTTTGGGAGCCTTCAGGCTAAGTATTATAAGTCATTGTTCTCTTCATTAGAGCTTGTGGAATTAAAGAAAAATCATAACTGACCTCTGTAAAGATGGGATGAATCATACAAAAGAAATGACTATTTTTATCACGCATATTGAATGCATGCAAGCTAATTATTTCCAGGTTAACTGTTAATTTGACACAAGACATTGTGACATGCTCCTCAGTTCTGACTCCAAAATACTTCAAATACATTTCTCACAGACAAGAACTATTGGTTATTATGCCAGAAACGTACAATAGTCTTGGGTACAGCAGAAAGAGAAGTGCCTTATATCACATAAGAAAGACATCAAAGTGAAAAGTATTCTGGTTTGCTGAGGCTACGTGTAGAAAAGTATGTGCCATGTAGTAATTGCTCAATAAGTCTTCTTAATTTCTTTATAATGACAGCATAAATAATCACACTGAATGCAACTTTAAAACACATCTGAATTCTGTGAATTGTTTTCCACTAATGCTGGAAAATATTTCCAAAGAGAAAAATATACCAAATAATGAAAATGAGGTATAGAGAAGCAGCCCCACAAAAACAGTTATTTATATAATAATTACAGTCAAACTCACCTAAGTCATTGTTTCTTGTAGTTATCTGCAAAAGAAAAAAACAAAAACAAACATATCTTTTAATACATGCTTATCTCCACTGCAGAAAACTTCCATCATGTAGAATCACAGCCGTAAAAATTTTTAACTAACTTTAAGATAGTCAGAACAACTCAGCAGCAGCTATGTAAATTCTCAACATCTCAGAGCAGGGACACACCTGGACAGGTTTAGTTAGTGCAAAGCTATAGAGAAATGCTAAATGAGTTGGCAGAAGAAAGTACTTCGTCTTCATGTTTCCAAGATGATATTCTCTGCTCTGCAGCTCAGTTCTCAAAGTTGTGGTTACTTTACTTGGGGCAAGTTGTACGGGAAAGCTGCTGCTGTTGTTAACAAGTGTAACAAAATTAGATAACAAGGAGTATTTTCACAAAGCAAACAAGCTGCAGGACTTCTCAAGAGAATTTCCAGGCTCTCATTTCTTATTTATCTTCAGAAAACAGAGGAAGTGGAGCAATAGGAAAGAAAATCCAGCAGCCTTTAAAGTGACTCATCTTTAATTCTAACAAGAACCCATGAGCAGGTCCCCTCACTGCTGACCAGGGACAGGATATAGCAGTTTGTTTACAGCAAAACTCAATGTCAAGGAACTCTTTGATCCATCCACACTGACTACCTGTCCTAGAAACTCCTCAGCGTGCTGCCAGGAGCCACCCTGCTTGGCAGAGCCCATCTGCCAGTCTGCCCGCTCTGTGCACAGCTCTCAGCCAGGCACTGCTGGCCGGAAGCACTGGAAATCTGTTGGAGCCAGAGATTAATCTGATTGTGTTGGTTGAAATTGTTTTTCCAATGCCATATCTTGCAGTATAATCAGCAGCGGCAGTGACTGTGTGTCTTTCTGGAATCCACAAATATATAAAACCACCAGCTCCCAGAGTTTTGGTTTCCCATCTTCTTGGAAGCTCTCCTTCCTTTGATGTCTGTGAATAGAAACAAGCTTAGAAAGGCAGGCTGAATCCTAGAAAACCCATGCTGTAAGAGTAAGCCACATTGGGAATATTCATGTTGAAGCCACCACCATAGGCAGGCAGATGTTGCTTTCTCCTCCCAGCTTCAGCCCTGCACAAATATCTAGGTGCTATAGAAAATCCTAAGGATTTGCTGCATCAAATCTTTAAGAAACAAGCATGAAAACCTTTGGAATTGCCTGCAAAGGCAAAATTCACAGGGATCTATGCAGTTCACAGAAGATTGAGGTGGGAGAGGGTGCTTTTCCAGAGAGATGTATGGGCTGGTCCTTTGTTTTTGAGGAATACTTTGCTACTGAAATTTTAACTGATGTTAGGTCAAGCTTGGCAACTAGTATTTTCATTTAACCCTACTAATAGTTTGTTTCTAAACTTTCTAAAATATTCCACATTTCTGTGACTTCCCTGATTCTATTCTATGATTCATCTACAGTTATAACTTCCATGTAGATTATACTGCAGTAAGCAGGTGTGGATGAAAAGGACCCTTGTTGCTTTGGCTGAGAAGAGATGAAGTTCAGAAGTCCTCATTAGTTTGTTAAACCGGTAACCAGAGGTCCTGCCGTACAGTTCCGAGCAACCTCTGCGTCTATTCAGCATCTGGTTGAAAAGAGAGACAGAGGAAGGCACAGGAGAACACTTCTGCTCATACACATCACAAAATGACAGGGGAGAGAGCAGAAGTTACCAGACAATAAAAGCAAGAGAACAAGACCAGCTCACTGTGCAGAGCCCAGAGCTGGGTCACTCCAGGCGTGTGGCGCGGAGGGATGGAAGAGCCCTTTGAAGTTCTGCCATGCAGATTTGTGGGTCCATGTGCAGAAGGCTGTAATACCTTCCTGACTCCAGTTGCAGCCCACAGATCAGAGTAACCTTTGAGTCAGGAAATTTATCCCATGGCTTAGTTCATTTTCCCGACTGCCAGAAAGAATTGGGTATTTTTCAAGGCTAATTAATAGACCAAAGTCTCATGTCACACATTATCTAAGTTGTCTCATAGATGCAAATTTCCTTTTTGATGCTGCCTGTCTACATTGTCTGCTTTGATATTCTAGCAGAATAATGTTCAGGTCTTAGTCTCTTTATCTATCCAAATAATTTGATTACACGGCTGTAACTTGCATTCTTTCTCCTGTACGCTTTTCCTTACGCTCTCTTTTGACATTTCTCATTCTTAGCCACACTGTCCTTGATCTGCCAGATATTTTACCGCTGCTGGTTGTTAGTAATTTTAATATGATGTTTATCACATTCTTAGTGATGCTTACTCAGTTTCACCTTCATTCCACGGCAGAGAACGAACACTTCTTTCACCATGTAATCCAAGTCCTTCTTGGCATAATATTAAATGACAAAGGTAGAAATACCAAACACTTGCTAATGTTCAAGTATAGGTTTTTTCTAGCTCTATATCAGTAATAGGTATCATCAGAAGCAACAAGAATAGTATGTCCAATGATCTTTCCATAATGAGAAAGTACAGAGGGCACTTTCCCCGGCTAAAGCATTAGACTGTACGAACCTCAAGGGAAAGAAAATTGCGGAGAGTGAAAGGCCATGTGATTGTCGAAGGATCCCGTGGAATATCACTCTAATGCTCGCTTTCACAGCTATTTGGCACCAAAGGTTATGCAGTCAATTGCTGGCGAACAGCAGCAGCTTAACTCAGCTGCATGTTCACCTTAAGAAGCTTATTACTTTTCAGGAGGATTCACAGTTATCTCCACACGTTTAATCAGGCCAATTGTTCTTACTACATGAAAAGTCCTAATTTTTTTATGTAACAATAATAGATAGTATTGCCCTTATTAGATGACAATTCTTTTTAAACTCGTGTGTGTGATACTGCATTTGGACAGAAATCAGATTCTGCTGAAGAGCATTTAAAAATAACTTTGTAGCCATTAAGTGAAACTATTATACTATACTAGAACAGGCTGAAAAGAGTTAAATAATAAAAACATGCACAAAACTTCCTTTGTGTTTAAAGTGATGTTATTAAACAGTTATCTGCTTACAGCTATTGTGTCCTTCAGGATGCTAGGATTAGTGAAAGCATGCATTCATGCCTCATTATTTACTGATTGGAAGAAGAAAATGAGCTTTCCCTGCTTTTCAGTTGCCAGTCAGTTAATCAGTTTAGAATAATTAAATCATTGACCTTGATCAAGCACAATAAAAGTGTTTCGGCTTTTGCAGAAAAGGTCAAAATCACAAAAATAAGATTTTGTAAATCTGGTCCCTGGTGCCTAGTCCTTACTTTGTCCCAGTTACTAGCCTGCAAAAGCAAACCTTTCATAGAAAAGGTTACTATCCACCATGAGTGCTTCATATATTAAAACTAGCATTCAATTGCTTATGTAATTAGGCAATTTTCGTGTAGGTTAGAATATATTATGCTATAGCATATATCAACATAATCCTGCATTTTTTGTACTTCTTTATTTAAATGAAAGATTTATTCTATTTAGAAGAAAAAAATCTTCACTGTAAATAGTAACTGAGATGTGTTGAAATTAGTTTGAAACCCATGAGTGTTTGGACTCTGTTCCTCCTAAACCACTCCTGCAGCAGTGTGATCTCTGCTACTTTATCACCATTTATCTTTTACCTTTCCTGTGTCAGAATGATACCATAACGCTAGAAAGGAAAGGCTCAAGTCCAAAGACTCTGCACTGGAGATAATTACAAGTGTCAGTGAGTACTCACCTGAGACCATGGCTAGAGACAAGAATCAGCTGAAGCTTTTACAGCTAACTTGGTTTTATCTGGTTTGCAGTAACTGTAGGCTGAAGAGTGTTTTACTATAGTTTTTGAAATTGATGCAGGGGAAAAGTTGGCTTCCTGGAGACAAACTACAAAGGCTGGGGTCAGTATTGGAGAATCTAAGTACCCAAGGGCGAAGCCAGACGGGACTGGCTGGTCTATAGCTTCCCTGGTTCTGATAACAGAAGTCTTGATCTAATGCTGCTCTCTAGTGGTTTGCCATTTGTGCAGGTGGGACGTTTCCAGTAACAGTCAGGAACACCCCATCACCACACAGAGCCCGTTCACTCCTTTGATCCCTGTCTGCACAGCACAGACCAATAACTGCTTCCTGCAGAAAATACTTGCAAGCATGAAGAGTCTGTCCTGTAATCTGTGCTGAGAAGCAATGCATCACTTTTAGCCCAAACCCATCTCAAAGCTTTTTTAGCATCTGCAGCTTGTTACTTCACTATTTACCTTCACCAGATACTTATAGGCTATACACACAGATGCCACAATAGATTTCTGAGATGGCCTGTTAGGAAAATGAGCCATTTACCTGCTCCATTTTCTCTAAAGGATTTTTAAATCTTAAGACTTATTTTATTGATGAGCCCTCCTAAAAGCTTTCAGAAAGCTTATACTGCAGAACCCAAGTACTCTTCTGGCTCTGCCCTAGCTCCACTTTGACTTCACAACATGGGTCATTGCTCCATTCCCTGGTTTGCCCAAGACAAACAGGCCAGAGGGGAGCAGCTGGAAAAGGGCTGTTCCCTAAGAGGGGGGTCCCCAGGAGCTGTGACTACAGCAAAGCCTTACAGTACCTCAGGACAACAGCAGTGAGCAGACAGCACAGCCTGTTGATAAGGTGTTGAATCACATCCAGAAGCCACAAACTAAAGGTAAGGATGCAACGTAGGTCCAAGGTCCAGCAAGGAGACCAGACCAGAGTTACACAGTCCTACAACACAGCCCAAACAAGAGCAAAGGCTCAGGCCAGAGCTTAAATGCAGCCCCTGGGCCAATAGACAGAGGCTGTGGGTGGAGGCCCACAGGTGAGGCCAGTCAGGAGCCATTTATCGTTAGCACCCTCCATCCCTAAAAGCTACAACATGTTGCAATAGCCTTCCTTGCTTCCTATACCCCTGTGTGGACTGTCCAGTAAACACAACTGCAACTATATCCACTGGATCACCTACCAGATCATAATTGTCTTCGTCGGAGACCTCTCAGAGATTGTATTTCAGGCTCTGTGAAAGCTATGTTGACTCAGCCCCAACAGATTATATTTATTCCCGAGTCTACTACTTCCATTTTTATTACATATTTCTTCTAGCCCTGGGTATGGAAGAACTACAATCACTCATCCTGGATCCTTTTTAAAGTTTGATTGCACTTTCCCGTAGCTCTGGCACTGCAGTGATTTAAGCAGCACTTACCGAGCTCACTCAGTAGCTGAGCAGTTTCATACGTGAGCTGCCTCCAAACTCCTAGGTGAGCATCATCTGCTCCTCACAAGTTGTTACTGTTCATTGCATTGATTTGTGCAACATCCCTTTCTTCTGAGCAATTATATTCTCTCCTAAACCTGAGATTTCCTCAGATCAACCCTTGTAAGGAATGATCTGACCAGGAATACCCCTGTCCTTCTCTATAGCACATGTCAACCTAAAGGATGCACAGCTTTTCTGCATCAACCTTATTTTCCTCTTTTATATCTTGCTTATCTACTGATTCCATCAACTTTGACAGATTTCCAATTTAAATAAAATAATTATCTTTGCACCTGTGCTATATGTTGCCACTCCCCAGAATTTACACTGCTCCTGATTTTCACCATTCAGATATGACTTTCATCCTTTATTTTTGCCACTCCCCATATCTAAGCATGACTGTTGTCTTTTTACGATGTCTAGTATACATTTTATTTCTATCTCAGATAATGCTATTTTCTTGCCATTTTGAAGTTTTTATCCTTTTAGTGGCTCCTTTTGTCTAACTTCTTTGCTTTTAGGGTGTTACAATTTAAAAAGTGTCATGTTACAACTGTGCATTTTTCAAGTGTTTCTGTGCAACCAGAACTTTAACTTTATAAAAACATGGAAACTTACATACTTGTACACATGCATTTCCACAGCAGCTTTCAGGGAAAGAAACCTGAATCCTGGCTAAGGAACAAAACTGGTTCCAGACAAGTGAAACTGCTTTCAGATGAAATTTCTTTATAAATAAGCATCAGGCAATTGGGCAGGAACATACATTTATTTCATAAATCCGTCAGGATGAAGCTTCAGAAAGAGAATAGGTTCAATTTCTCTCCGTGTTTGTAGGGACAGCGTGTGTCTTGGGAATATACACCACTAGGCTAGAAAATGACATGAAAAATGTACAGGCAATAATGCTCAGCACTCTCTTAGCACGTCTTATTCAAAGTATATTGAAAATATATTGAAATACTGTCCTGCAAAATGGGATGTTTAGCCGCATTTCATTGATAGAGAAATTCAGATGCTGACTCATGAAAAAGCTTATCCAGGATCTCTCAGTAGCAGAACGAGAACTAGAAGCCAGGAGTCCCGTGTCATCCCTCCCCACGGGGATCACTACACTTCCCTGACAAGTAATACTTGGCAAAGGAACAGAGCCTCCAGTCTTCAAGTGCTCTCTTGCAAGAGCTTTCAAAGCAGCTGGGTGCTATTAGCTCTGTTCTAGACAAGCAATTAAGGTCAGGTTTTCAAAGCTGATTGCTAAAGAGATGCACCTTCAGCCACATTTAGGATTTGAAACAGATGTGCTAGTTTTCAGAAGTACATAATACCTGCAGCTTTCACAGTGGTCAGGGATCCAGCTCTGAAAAAGCTGTTATTGGAGGAGTTGGTTGGGTCTAGTGTTGCACAAGGTAAGCTTTGTAAGAGTTAGTTTTTCTGTGCTTAATTTTTTCATACTTACTAATAACATACTTTGTCTTGAGTCCTAAGGACTGTAGGTAATAGTTGCTTTAGTATTATGTCCCATATAGTTAACAGTAGGGACTGGGCCTTTTGCATAGGACTTTCCTATGTGAGGAAGAGGGTTGCGGTGCTGTTGTAAGTGACTAAGTAATTGTCACTTTAGTACTGAAAATTCTTAGAGTTGAAATATAATATGTATAGTGATGTCTGTCAGCACAAAATAAGTACCATGGATGTTTTGTGGTATAAGTGTGTACAAGTAAAAAGCTATAAAAGCCCTTTAAGGCTGCTTAGTCCAGCTTCTTCTGGCCTAGGTATTAACGTTATAGGTTAGATTTTTTTTTTTAAACTTAAAATTTGCTCCTTTTTGCCATCATACATACAGTCTTGTTAGAATACTGTTTGGAAAGCAAATTTTGTGAATGATACAGGTACTAATGATGGTTTATTGAAGGTTTATGGGAGAAGATGGAGTCCAAGAACACATTGCTAACGAGCCAAGCTATCATTTGATGTGAAGACTTGTGATGAAGACGGATTGTAAAAGGAAGCTCAGCCTGGGGTTAGGTAAGTAGCATATTATTACTAGCAAAATAGCTGTATCCTGGTCATTGTTTCTGACTGCTAGAGCACTGGTTTACCTGAGGCGATATAACTCTATAATCCTATAGTTCTGAGATGTCCTTTTTTGAGGTGAGAAAAGTGTTGAGTGTACTGAGCTGTAAAAGGCAGCGTTGAAAAGAACAGTCAAGGTCATCTTAGGCAAAACTTTTATATTTTTCAATTAGAAAAATAATCAGCTTGTGAGGCTTTTTTTTGCAGTCTCTAAGTATTCCTATCTTCTACCTCCCACAGAAAAATTAGGCTGTTTAAATGGAGCTGAAGTGCCCAGAACAGAAAAGGCAAAAATGGTTGAAGAGCAATATGAGTTATGCTCTGCAAGAGGGATATTTATTTTCAGGTGTGCTGGAGGAATGGGGCAACATGGAGGCATAAGACATTTTACTTTTCTCCTGGGAAAATGATAATGTTCTTTGCAAAAGCAAAGAAGAGAAATTTAGGAGCTAGTGTAACCATATTATCCTTCTTTAGTTTTGGGATATGTGTGTTTTCAACAGCTTAAGGCCTGACATCACATACTAGGATAGCTTGCATGAAAATAAATATTTGACGCCTTAGTTTTAATCTTATCTGAAGTCTGGAGTTTCCAGCCAAAAAGTGCTTCAAACACTAAGCTGTGAGTATCAGCTGGTTATAATTCATAGGAGAAAAAGCAATATATTTAGTAATCAGCAGTTTCTTCTTGACTATCTGAAAAATGCTTTTACACAGGTGTTTTCCAGGTTTATGTTTGCTTTTGAAACCTTATGGGCTTACAGCATGTAAAGGAGATATGCATGTTATAACCTTAATCCTGGAAACTCTCAGGAGTTAGACATCTAGCAGTTTGAGTTTGGTGTATTGCAGTGCCAGGGTTTGATAACAGCAGCAATTCAAAGAGTAGAACTGCATTATCTCAGAAGTCTCCAAACCGTGGCTTTTCGGCTGCATATTGCTGGTGAGCCGTTCAGGAGCAGTTTCTGCTGGGGCCCTGTCACGCAAGCAGCCCTATAGCCTCTGCTGGTACAGAAAATAATAGAATAGAATCATAGAATCATTAGGGTTGGAAGGGACCTTAAAGATCATTGAGTTCCAACCCCCCTGCCCTGGGCAGGGAC
>JAOXNO010000041.1:24807656-24825426 GCA_028565335.1 Limnodromus scolopaceus | reverse complement strand
GGTATTCAAGAGACGAGTCGACATGGTGCTCGGGGATATGGATTAGTGTTGAGTGGTGTTTTGTGTGGTGGGTGTGGGGGTTTGGGGGTTTTTTTTGGGTTTTTTTGTTTTGTTTTTTTTTCCATTGGTTGGACTAGATGATCTTAAAAGGTCCCTTCCAACCTAGGTGATTCTGTGATTCTTTCAGCATAATGCAAAAATAGTGCTTTATCAAGATACTTAAAATGCATCACTGTAGTTTCCCAAAGCACTCAACAAACTGACCTATATTTTGGGATTACTTCACTTGTTTCTTCCCACAGACCAAGTGACTCTTATAATTCTTTAGAGGTGCATCTATCCTTTGTAGTTCAAGTTGAAATATATTTGGTGCTATGTAAAAGAGGTGTTGGACCTGTGCTGGGAAAGCTTATGTGTGAAGTCACAGATGTGGAGGGGTGAAGCCTCTGCTGCCACTAATTATCCTCTGCTAAATTGCTTTATTGGGATTGTGCCTGCATAGAATACCAGGTCTGAAAGTCAGCGTTAGGAAAGACAGAGAACACGTGATTTAGGCTGGCAATTGAAGTTTTGCGTAGAATGAAGTAGGTCTGACCTTGTGGGCTCTTAAAGAGGGGCTTTACGAGGAATGAGGCAGTTTTGAACAGTGAAAGAGGTGAGATTCTGGGCTCAAGTCCAGAATAGAAATAAATGTGAAGATGAATGTCAGAAAGGGGAAAAACTGGAGTAAAGTGTTCAGGAACAAGAATGGAAATACAAAGATCTAGGTCAGGAAATAAATACCACTTTCACTTGAAAATGCGCAGAGAAGGTAGTAGCTAAAGGTGCAGATTTTAGAATAATTTCCAAAGGGTAGTCTCAGAACTGAGCCATTGAGCTGCTGCTGAAGTCATGGCTGTGGGCTTTATGTTTCTCCTGCAAGGGGGAAATAATTACTAAGAAAACTTAGTATACTGGAGAAGAGTATTCATGTTGTGGATTTTCTTTTGGGTTTGCTTATCTGGGGGATTTTTTTGGGTTGGTTTTGTGGGTTTTTTTGTGGGGTTTTTTGTTTTTTTGTTGTTTTAAGAATGCTGTGTTTCCAGGGGATGGCAAGAAGGAACGGCATTATAAGATAAGTGCTTCTTGTTTGGAAACAGCAGCAAAGTGTCTTTCTATTAATAGTCAAGCTGAAGGAAACTTATTTGCCGTGAACTCATTCAATTTTAGTACTTTTTGCACAGGATGGATTCTTTTTTTAATCTTTGAGTCCCCCTCAGTACCTTGTGGAAAATGCTGACCCTCACTAGGTAGGAACGCTCTTTCTGTCATGCATGGATTTATCACAGCACTTGTAAAATATACAGCCATTAAATATACTGACAATGTGAGCATATCGCTGAAGTTCTGGTCAGAATTACTCTTAAAAGTATTGCATCCCATGGAAAAGCATGAGGTGTAGTCTGGAATGCTTGTAGGTGATTTGTCACACTTGTTTAGTTCAGTGCTGGCAGTCTTCTCTATCCGTGAATACAAAGCCTTCGATAAAACATGGTATAAGACAGCAAACAAACACTAATTTACTGGGTCACAGCAGCCCATAATATTTGAGCTAAACTGCACTGTAAGGTCAGTAGTCATACAGTGTGATCAGAGCATAGGATAATATGTTCCCCGGGGAGTTTCTTTGAGAATCCCTGTAGGTTTTTTTTCTCTTGATCTTTAGCATTTGCTGTGTTTATACAAAGCTTGTCGGTTTCCTTGTAGTTTGTTGAAACTGTAGGGAGGGACAGAGTGAGCTACCTTGGAATTGGGACATCCATCGCTCCCGTTTGGAAGGCGGGGTATTGCCTCTGCTTGAGTTAACTTCCTTCTGGTCAGCTTAGATGTTGTTTTAAAATATGACATGTAAAAGTTGCCACTAAATCTTAATAGTGCTCATAGTCAGAAAGTCACCAATTGCTGAAAGGAATTGTACCATGTGTTTGCTGGTGAGAGCAGGGACCATATCTGGAGAGCTAAGAGGTTTTTCTTAGTTGCGTGTTCCTAGGCTCCGTGGCAAACCTAACTATTCCTGTAATAATACTTGTTTAAATCTGTGCTTCTGCAATGGCTCTGCTGAGGAATGGGACCTCGGTCTCAATTAAAAAGTCTGTACAAACCCTAAATAACTGAAAGAATATTGTACGGTTAATGATCTACTGATGTTTCTGAACTGCTGATACATCTTCCTGTATCCAAGATGTTCCTGGAGGGTACATAAAAGCAAAAGCAACATCTGTGTACATTACTTCTTCCATGGCTGCAACTCCAGAGGATTATTACAGAACTGCTGGACCCTGCACGGCTGCTTATCTGCACGCTGGTAACTTACACAGTTGTGTGCATCTCATTCTCCTATTTGTCTGTCAAGGGTCCTTAAGAATGAAAAAACAAACCTAACTGATGCCACATTCTTGAAATAATAGTATTAAAAAAAAAAAAGTTGAGACCAACAACTTTAACTTAGTTATAAATCTGCTTAGAAGACAATTTCCTGGAATATTTGATTGCTGCAGATTACTGTGCTGCCAGAACAGAAGTATTGAATGCAGCAGATAGCACATCCATTGCTTTTTTAGTTATATTATAAGATATGCAGCTATTGTAAAGAGACTTTATAATCTTGTTAATAATACCTGTCAGTGTTTGAGCCTTAAGTCTTACTTCTAGATACAGATGTGAGAACCTAGGATCTCATCTACTGTTAACTGTTTTACATTTTAATTACTTAGTGAAATTCAGTACTGACACTGGGCATATTTATTCACTGGTCTCAATGATTAAACTGATAAACTGAAGTCTGATAAACACAAATGTTTACAAGATTATTCCTAGAAGCTCCCCGTATTATAGGTAATTATATATAGTGATAACATATCAATGAGATAAGGACTTGAGTTATTCTATAGAAAACATTTCTAACTTCACTTTAGGACCTAGGAAATATCAAGACTTCAAGGTTTCTTGCAAAACAAAAAAAGTTTTTGGTTATTTGACATGCCGTGCTCCAGTCTAGACTGTGTTTTCAATTTTTAACATTAAATTTTGCAATTAAAAAAAAATATAAATTTTTTTCAGTGTTTTTTTTTAAAGATTCTCAAAAGAATGCAGGAAATGCATACCAAATACAGTTCAAAATAGGCTGTGTTGTGATTAATTGTTTTTGAGTAGTGAAAAAAAAAAACCCCTTCAAAAATTCTGGCAATTTCTGTTAGGTATTAAGAATGTTCTACGAAAGTACAGTCTTGGATTATGTATTTTTCTTCTTTGGGACTCCAGTGCCAAGTGTTAAAGGTTTGAATTGGAGGGAAGTAGGTGATGGCAAACAGCATCTCAGCTGTGGACTTTAGAGTGGTCTGTTTTCTTCACAGTTGGATTTTTTTAATACTAGCTTAAGGCTAAGGTTGACCTTCAACTAAGATAAACCTTTATTTCAGGGTAAGTATTGTCAACGATAACCACCCTTCTGGAGAGCTGCATTGCTGGTGAACCCCAAGTAGTAGTTCATGAATAAGGGGGGAAAAAAGCCATAATGCCACCACCCACTTTTCATAGCATTTTGTGTCCTCTTTGTATTTATGTAGATGACAGGAACTGTAAGCCTAAGGAGCATCGCTATCAAGGGCTGTTGTTGGGAGAAGCCACTGAGCAGGTCTGTCTCATGGCAGCAAAGTGAGACTATTGACTGTTTTGAAGAAGGAAAGATAATGTTTTTCTTACAGGTTTTTTTTTTAGTCCCTGGAAGTTGGATTGTCTCCTTGGGCAGTGTGTAGTTAGTAAGGACTTAAGGTTTGCCTTGTTCAGAGGGCTCTGTTATTATTATTTTTTTTTTTAAATTAAAGTAATTTTGGTGTTGCAAACTGGGAGGTACTAGCAAAGGATTTGGATTTGAGACCACTTCTAGTTTAGGAGTTGTTATAGTTGTGGCTCAGAATGTTTGCAAGGCAAATATTGATGCCTTATGTATTACATGTCTCCATCTTTGATATGAAAATAAATATTCTGATTTGGTATACTAATGCAGTCTTGTCGTCTTTTTTCTCTCTGTGCGGCATTAATGGGTAGGAAAGACATGTATATAAATATATTGCCTGTGGTTGATGTAGAAACTTATTCAAATACATACTCTATATTCAATTTGATGCTCCTACCCAGAATTGTTTACACGTTCTTAAAATCTAGATCATATTATTTAGGTGAAGTGAGGAGCTGGTCAGACCTCAGTGTTGATAACTGACTTCTGGGTCTGATTTTTAATTGGCAATTAAAATTGGCATTTGATTTTTAAGTCAGGCAATTTACTACTTTCTCATCTGTACCCTAGGGTAAAAATTATTATTTTTTTTTTCTCCTTTCCATGATAGGCATGGACTGTCAGGGAAGGCACGACTTAATGTTTGAACTGTTTATTGACCGAAGCTGGGCAGGTGATGCCAGGTGTTTTTAAGTGAGGAGAAATAGGTAAATAGCTTAGATAAAGCTTGCATAGTCATGGATGACAGAAATCAGGGTTGTGACAGTGGCACTACCAGAACAGGCGTGTACATTTCACCTGCCTTGTCTGTTCTTCCCTGCTATCGGACTCTTGAACGATGTGCTGGTATTTCTTGTTTTCATGTCCATTTGGTCGAAAAAATGGGGAATGAATGAAAACGTAAGCTACTTGTGCAAAGGAAGGAATTGAAAAAGTGTGTTAGTCTTTATAACGTGCAAAATGAGGCTAGAGAAAGCGTGCAGTGCTGTTGGGGGTAGCCTTGCAGTCACAGGGTTTGGAAAGTATGAAAATAAATACTGCAGCTTTAATACTATGAGCCCTCTTTTCTTCCCGAGTTCAAGTCATAAAATCTTGCAAGCTATTGATGTACCAGTATGTAAGCTGGCTTCTGTAACCTTCCAGCTGCATACGTTAATACGCGTTTTCGGATAGTTCAGACTACAAACCCAGTCACGTTTTCAAAGCGCACAAAAGCCTCGTTTCCTAATGACCACTAAGTTTCTGATTTCACTCTTCACTGTGCTAGTATTGCAAAAGAAGAAAATTGGTTAGTGTTTTGGGTTTTTTTTAAGAAGCTCTTTAGCTGTGCCTAATGTTTAATCTGCTGTTACTTTAAAAAAAAAAAAAAAGAGGGAGGGGAGGAGCAGACGGTGATTTTGCTTTTTTTTCCCCTCTTTGGCAGCTTGAAACTGAAAAAGTAACTACACTTTTTTACAGCTCCACAAGTCATGAAGATATTGTGTGTGCAAAGTGAGTTCAGCAGCCTTAAATCCAAGTGAATGCTAAGTCTACAAATCCAGTAATTCTGCTTATGTGCTTCCAGCAGCAACGGTGCAGGCTCTTTCCAAGATCCTGAAGGCTGGAAAGTGGAAATGCAAAACTTTGGAGGGCAGTCTGGTGGTTTTTTCAGGAGTGGTTAGTTTAGAATGTTACACGTGCAGGCACAAATGCACGTACGGGGAAAACTACATGGTCACTGGACTTGGATGGGTTAGAAGATTGTAAACCAGTTTGGTTTGTCTTCCTTTGAAAAATGAGGTGTGGGATTATTAGTATAACCCATATTGACCTCCTTCTGTATTGAACAGGCCACAGACATTTCAGAGTCTAGTCTTGGTAAGACAAATGAAAGATTAGAATTTTTTTTTTCCTGAAAATTCCAAGTGATGGTGAATCTGCTGCTCCCCTTGGTAAAAGGGGGGTTGAATTTATTGCTGCATTGTGTGTTTTAGAAATAGTAATTTAGAAATTGTGCTTCACTGTTGAATTCCTGGTTTTTAGCTTACTCAGACCCTTGTAGCTTTGCTTGCTAACTTGGAAAATCCTTTCTTTTCCTCTTTTTTCTCCCCCCCTCTGTAAGTAATTTGACTGCAAACAGATCTCCCAGCAGCTTTCTTTTTCATCAGCTAAAGTGTGCTCCTTGTGTCCTTACTGCCTGGCATATTATCTAATCCTGTAATTATTTCTGTGATTCCTTTCTGAACTTTCTCCAATTTACCTCTTCTTGCTGTTCTGTTCTGCAGGGACCCAGCTTGGAAACACAGATGGTGGAAGATGAAACTGAGACAAGTAGTGAAGAACTGCCTCCTCATCTGCGGGAAGAGCCTCCCGAAGGTACAGTACTAGCAGTCAATATATACTCTTTGCATTAAATTAGGGAAAATGTTTTTGCCCAAGGAAGTCTTACTTATTTATCTGTCTGTCTGACTTGAGAGCCTACCTCTGCCTATTTTCTGTCAATGCTGACAGCTGAACTAACCTCCAAGCCACAGGTCTAGCCTTTTGCATTCGAAGAAAGCTGCACCCACTGAGGTGCGGACATGGTTCTGCATTCTCTTTAACAATATGGTTTCTGATTAAAATTGGCCTGCTTGATTATTCACTCTGTAGGCTTAGAAATATAATGCCTTCTCTCCTGTCTTGTTTCTGATGTTTTGAGCCTTCATTAGGGAAGACTTCCGAAGCAGTCATCTGTTCTTTCCTTACCTCTCTCTGCAGCATCCTGATATTGAAATTGTCCCCAGCAGAGACTTGTCAAAGTTAGGTATTCTAGTGATTTTGCTTCTTTCCGCCATCTCTCTTGGAAGCCAGTTTAGCCATCTGAGGAGGAGGCAGTGAGACGCTGTCAGTCAGTAGGAGGCTCAAAAATGCCAATTTTAATTAAAAACCTTGTTTGCAATGACATGCCCTGGATTTATACAGGGAACGGATTTTTCCCACTGTGCAAATGTTGCAGACGTTCTATATATGCAACAAAATAGGTATTGCTTTCCTTTGAATAGAAGCTGCTAACATTGCCACAAGTGATGATACGTTTTGAACTTCGTCTCCATTTCATTGACTTTTAAAACACAATCACTCATAATCGCTGTGGATGGCTTAAACAACCCAGAGAGTGCCGAGATTCTTATTAGCAATTTACTGGTAAAATACCATGACACGTCTCTAGGAAACATAAATGTGTTTTATATTTTTCCTCTAAGAGAACAGGATGCTGATACAGCATTTATGATGACAGCCATTCTTAAAGGAAATATCAACCAAGTAGATGGTTTTAGGAATTTGCTGCTCCATCACTTCTTGTTGAACGTTCTGTTATAGTTTTCTCATTAAGTTGTAATTTCTTGTTCTGCTATTTCATGTACTCTTTGTTGGCAATTACAGTACGTAGAGGTAAGTGAAAGACGGGTTTCTTTTTGCAACTCCTATAAAGCCAAAAGGAAACAAACGTGGAAGATGTTGTGATTACTGTATATATACACACAGAGGATATCATCTTGATGGTTTTTTTCCTCCCCTTCACCCCCCCCGTAAGTAGTGCCAAGTCAGCGTGCAATGACAGCGCACTGTTGAAGTAAGAATTCTGGTCACTGTCCTGAGCAGGTGATTACATGAGCCTAGGGACCATATCCCGAAATGTAAAACACAGGACATCATCTTGTCTCATCAGTTCATCAGGAGTAGTCTTAGATTTTTAGACTATGGCTTTGAATTTTGTAATCAGAAGGGTGTTTGGGTTTGTGTGTTTTTTTGTTTTTTTTTTTTTTTCAATGTGGCTAAGTGTTTTTGCAAGCCGAGTTTTTTGTAATGGAAAGTATTTGTTTGTGCCTGAATGATGATGAAAAATGTCAGTATTAATATTGCACTTCCGTGACTTGTTGGGCAGTCTGGGAGAAGTATGTGATCAGGATATGCCCACTTTGCCAGGGTGAAGAAAAAGAACTGTATCAGTTGAGCTGATGTGATTAAGCAGGGGTACAGCAGATACCGTGAGTTCTTTTAAAGTCTGAGCTCAGTATCTACTTCTTAAATTTACAATGATGTTAAGAGTAGCGAAATAGGAGGGGTATTGAGAGCGCAACTGAAACTAGAGACTGGTTGGGAGGAGAGGTGGAAAAATTGCTCCTGAAAGAGGCGTCAGGATTACAGAGCCAGCCCTACATTCAGTGTGTATTAGTGGAGCTGAGTAACGGGAGTCTTCCTTAGGAGCTGGCAAAACCCACCACAGACCAACTGGAATTACTGCAAGGATCAAGTAGCTGCAGGAGTGATTACAAATATCCCACGAAAGAAGCGGATCTCTGAAATCTTTTTTACTATGAAATACTATCTTCTTGTTCTTGCTCTCCTACGGCTTTCTGCTGTCTTCTGATAGCGCTTTCCTAGTTAAATCAAATGCTTGGCAATAAATAAATAAACAAACCGTGTTGTCATGACTGCTGCACTCTTGTTTCCTGGGATCTGTGAATTGGAGACTGTGTCTGCTTGTCATCTGGTAATGAGCGCGTAAGGGATGGAGGGCTCTCCAGAGCCCCTCTCCTTCTAGCACAATCCATTATTTCACCAGATTGCATCATTGTGGCTTTGTTTTCTAGCCCGCACGGTGCGTTTACTGGAAGCGCTGTGCCACGTAAATATTGCAGGGAAATAAAAGGTGACCCTTCAACGGTTGTCCTGTTTCTGAGCGGTGGTGCAGTGTGGCCTCCTACAAGTAAAAGGATGGTTTCGCACGTCCATCGCCCCCATTGCAGAGTAGGTGTTAGTGTGTGGGTCGCAGGGGTGTAGAACAGCCAACGGCTTCGGGTGCAGCGTGGCAGCCCGTCGGCATCGGAGAGAAGAGCAAGTTTTGTGATTTTTTTAAAAAGGAGATTAACCAGGAAATCCCTGAAAGGTGCCGGAGGCGGCGGTTAGTGTGTGTAACCTGAATCCCTTTGTTTTATCTGTTGGCGAAGTCAACTTTTTTTTAATGTTTAAATAAGTCACCAGAGTTAAAACGCAGCCGATGCGAAATCCCGCAAGCGATATTAGATGTTAAAAAGGGCTTATTACTTTTTATAACGAAGATGCGTTGTCGTCAACGGCGTTGGTATACCGTGCCCCCGCCTGGAGAGGCTGCGGCGGGTGAGGTTTCCCCGGTGCGGGTGCGCGGCCGCGGGGGGGCGCTGCAGGCCCGGCAATGCCGCTCCCGCCCGCTCCCGCCTTCCCTCAGCGCCGGCACCCGCCCCCGGGGACCGGAGAAAGTTAGTTAACCCAATTAACTCCTCTCCCATAAGCTACTTTGTGGCCTTATGAGGGGAGCTTGCCGCACGTTCTGCCGCAGGAAGGCTGTTTATCCCCTAATGATATTTTACCTCTTGGCTTCCTGATCCATCTGCCCAGTTCGCGTTTTTATTTTGTATGCCTCCTTCATCTTTCCTTTCTCTTTGATCTCGTTAACGTACTTTTCATTTATTTATTTATTTCCTCTCTCAGTTAAAAGGCAAGTGCGGGGGAGCAGTAATAATTAGCATTTGGAGTGCTTAACGCTTCCCGGGGAAGGCTGTGCGTTACCGTCACCAAACATGGAAGGGCAGAGAGCTCCGGAGAGGGTTGAGTCTGTTTTAAATGGTATGAAACGCTTTCCTCTTCTCAAGGGGTCGGCAGTAGCCGATCTGTGTTGCCACATGTTCGAGCGCTGAGCTACTTTCAGGTAGATTCTACGTGATCTCCCACGTTTGCTGTTAAACGACAGTCTGACCGTAGCGGGAGAACTGGATTCGGTTACTCAAGTCCAGCGACACCTTGCTCTATCTGTTGTTCCTTCACCCACTCTTTCAGGCTTCTCTTGCTGATCGTTTAATACAGTGCACTGTTAATTGTTGTCACTGCCTTGCTTTTCTGTCCTTTTCTATTAAATTACCCAAGGAAGGTGATGGCAGGGAAATCTAATGGTGTTTAAATCTTCTGTAAATGATCAATTATGGAACAGCAGCAGCTCCTTTATTGGACAACTTGGATCTTGATCTCTTCTATTTGATGAATCAGTGGCCCTGACCTTATTCCTGCTTCTGCATCCTGTTGCCAGTAGACTAAGGGAAGTGATCCTTCTCTTTTATTTGGCGCTGAGGAGGCCACAGCTGGAGTACTGTGTCCAGTTCTGAGCTCCACAGTATGACAAACACATGGACATACTGGAAAGAGCCCAGCAAAGGGCCACGGAGATGATTACGGGACTGGAGCATCTCTCCTGTGAGGAAAAGCTGGGGGAGCTGGGACAGTTGAGCCTGGAGAAGATTCAGGGGGAACTCACCAATGTATTCAAGTACCTGAAGGGAGAATGTGAAGAAGACCAGGCCAGGCTTTTCTCAGCGATGCCCAGTGACAGGACAGGAGGCAGTGGACACAAACTGAAACGCAACTGAACATAAGGAAACACTTTTTCACTGTGAGGGTGACCAAGCACTAGAATAGATTGCCCAGAGAGGTTGTGGAGTCTCTCACTGGGTATTAAAAAGCTGCCCGGATGTGCTCCTGTGCAGCCTGAGCTAAGTGACCCTGCTCGAGCAGGGGGGTGGACCAGATGATCTCCAGAGGTCCCTCCCAACCTCAACCATTCCGTGATGCTCTTGCTGTCTCTGTGTGTTTAAATTCTCTTTCTGAAGCTGCTGCCTATGTCCCCTGTCTATTACACTAATTCTTATGGGAAGAGTAGCTTTACTCTGTCAAACCGCTAAATGTTACGCGTTTCAGGAATGCGTCCCTGGTAGATACTGGGGTATGGCTCCAGTTCCTTTTGGCCCTACGTTGCTAACTAGTACGGAGTACACCAAAGCTTAGTGCAAGGTGGTGTGGTCCGATGGAAAAGCTGTGTCATTAGTTAACAGCAGTAGCCCCTCTTGGGAGTTTACAAACCAGTTCCTTCCTCCATGATCTTTAAATATTAAGCATTAGAATTTTATCAGCCAACCTACTATGACCAATTTGGCAATGAGCACGAGTCTTGTGCCTGAACCATCTGCTCTCTCTTCTGCGGTTTTCAGACCTAGCAGAGATTTTCCTTCTTTGTTGCAGACAGATTGGGCCTTGTGGAGTAAAGCTTTATTAAAAGCAATGGGTCTTAGCAGCTCTGCAGTATATAACAAATCTTGGGAAATTTACTTTCCAAATAACTGTGGTGTTCCTAATTCAAATTGTTTTACACTTGCTGTGGGTAAAGAGCACACATGGATAGTTACTGTAAATCAGATGATTTACACCAATTTAGAACATAGTATCTTGTGTGAGCCTTATAATCTGTCTCTGTGGAGGCATATAGCCTTTTCTGCTGTTTTATATCTTCTGCAAGATAAAAGTATATTGCATGCTTCTGTGGGAAGCTTTAGGACTCCTTATCCACAGTTTGGGAATCTCTGAACCAAAGTATCAGGGAATATTGTGGATCACTTATTCAGGATTGTCTTTGGATACAAGTATTTTGCCTAGATGTATTATCTACGCACACCTATCTAAAAAAAAAGGTATGGTTAAATTGAGGTACTACCATGTACTTGAGTTTTCTGAAATTAATTAGACTGGGGTAATGTTGTTGGTTTTGTTTTTTTTTTGTTTTGTGAGAACACAGCAATTTCTTGAAGCCAGCAGATGCCAGAAGAACATGGGTGTTCAAGCATCTCATCTGAGATGCAAGGCCTTGAGTTCAAGTCCACGCTATAGGTTTCTGTCTTTGAAAAGGTACATTTCTATAAACAGATTCATTTCTTGATGAATGTGTGGCACTTTACCAATTAGTTTGCCTGAAGTATTCTTTACAGAGAGCAGTCTCCATCAGAGACAAAGTTTTATCGTCGGGCCAAATGTTTGCTGCAGTAAGTGCTATGCCAAGGTTGAAGTGCTGCACACTTGAGCTACCCCCTGTTGTGCACGCTCTTGTTGCGAGTGACGTTTAGTAAGCTTGTCTCCACGCTGCCTATATCCAAATAACCGCTAAGAAATCACCTTGGAAAACGATGCCTTTCGGTTTTAAGGCACGTGGCTCCTAGTGTCATCCGTTACATCCATCCATAGGTGTGTATGTGTCCTACCAGACTATCTTCAAGAAGTCGCGTGAAGCTGGCAGTGCAACACTGTGCTATCTGCTAAGCCCTCTTCTGCTTTTTCCCCAAGTCAAACCACTCTCTTCAACGTGCTACCTGGCGAGGTCCAACCGTCAAATCCTTCTACAGAGGAGCTCTTTAAATGATCTGCTTTTTTTGTCTAATGGCCAGTTGGCAGCGTTCTCAGCCTGGATTCACCTCTGCAGTTCTGTGGTCTTATAACTAAAGCACAAGACTGGGAACTGGGACAGCTCTAATCTATTCCTAGCTCTGCTGTTGACTTACTCTGTGGCATTAGTTGAGTAGTTTGGCCTTCCTTGAACCATAGTATTCTTTGTGTATGAAACAGAAATGACTGTTTTTATTTATAAGTGAGCATGGTGAAATAGCAAATTGTAACTTTTTAAGCTTTTAGAGGTAGAAAATAACATGAAAATTGAAACACAAAATGTGATCATAATGTATAAATAATATGGAACTTTGGCTGGTATAGAACTTGTCAGGGTTTTGGGGTTTTTTGAGTCCTCGAAGAGGTGATTGGACTTGTCAGATAACTTCAAATAGAAAGGCAGGTTTCTTAAAAAGCAGAGAAAGAAGTTAGCAATGAGGCTGTCTGTTCTTTGGAGCTGGGACTTTATGTACCTGGCATGTCCTCTCATCTGTAAAAACATTTCCTGAGCTACTTCTGTAAATGGCCTGAGGCTGAAAAGCAACATTTCAGTATCATCTGTCTCTTTTTAAGGCACAGATTCTGTGCAGCCGTACTCTTCTGTTGGCCAAAACAGTTCTTGTTTCTGCAAAAAGAAATTACCTGGAGTGTCAGCTCAGTCTTCCACGTAAAGTCTACCTCAGTATTTCTGGCAGAGTTATAAAATACTTTCACGTCTATCCAAGTTCTAATACTGTGTTTCTGTTTAATTTATTATCGTCGTTGGTTTAGTAAAAGCTGAGATTCTTCCTTGTTTAAATTCTCCAGTGGCTCTATTGGCTGCCTCATGCTTTATTTAATTTTGTTCTCTGGGGGAAATGGGCGATGTGAAATGGGAATAATGCTCAAGCAGTGTCTGTGTGTACCCCTTTTTTCCTCTTTCACCCCACCCCAACCCTTCTGTGTTACTGCTGCCGTGTGCCTGCCACTGACAACGGGCACCTTCCATTCAGCAGCTACGTTACACGGTCTCCTAGAAACAGCATGAAAGCTATTTAAATTGTTTTCATTCCACTTCTCCCTCTGCCCTGTTCTTTCCTCTTCACTATTTTCATATGATATAATGAGATGTTACTTTGACAGCTCAGCATCCCTTTTCTCTACCCTACTCCATGCCCTGCAAATCATTCTGTCACTAAGTGTTGTATGTGTGCACGGCATATGCTGTTAATGGCAGCATAAATAGCCTCCAAGTGCCTGGCGGATTCCAGAAGAAAGGTTCTCATAACTTAAGTGTGGGAAACCTTTTATCAGTGGATCTTGCTAATACAATAACGCTATGAAGTGAGTCAATAACCATCTGGTTTTCCCTGAGGGTGTTTGCACACCGGATGGGGCAACGACAGCTTTACCCTTTGCCGTGGCACGGTCACTGCAAGTGATGTGCATCATCCAAATGTAAAGGGATTTCAGGGTGAAGGGCCAGTGGGAAGCCTCTGTCAGAAGATAACATCTTTAACAATTCCGAGTGAACCCGTTTTATTCTAGCAATAGGGTTTTGAACCGCAGGAGTGACAGAATTCTGTTTCATGGGTGAAAGCAATGTATATTATTACCTGGCTGAAGTGGCAGACATTTGTCACCATTTATTATGTACTAATTAGAGATGTATGAAACTATGAATGCAGGAGGATATTCTTTTACAGTGTATTTTTCATTTTGAGGGGCAATGATGCTGACGTAGAGTTGCAGTCAATTGTTTTTAAATAAATCTCTTGGACTTGCAGTTATCAGTCCTGTTCTAAAGCTGAAAAAGAAAGCGATTCCTATTTGTTCCTAATAGACAAAAAAACCCAAAAGAGCCAGGCAAGTCTCACTTACTTATAGCTACAGTCTGAAGTACTAAATAAGGATGAGCAATGCAGTAAATCCAGGTCAGGAGTGAAACTGAATCGGTATATCAGTGTGTTAACAATGATGATGTCTTGAACTGCTAAACTATCAGAGTATTATAGCAGGCAATTAAATCATGTGGTGGGGACATGAGGCTGTTAATTTTGCCTCAGAACTGAGTGAAATGCCCAGTTAACATGTCATAAACATCTGTAGTCTCAACCTGGCTGCCTGTCTTGATTTCAGCGGTTTGTGAACAATTTGAGCCACTGCTTTGATTATCGGTATGATTGCGCGATTGCACCAATCTGGCCTCTCCTGGACAGATCATTTTGGATCATAAAAACAATCTTATTCTGAAGAGTAGCTTTCTTTTCAAAGCTGTTTATGAACTTAAGGATGAGCTGTAAAAGCGAGGGGGTTTGTGTCAATTTTCTTGCCCTCTGATATAGTGTTCTAGAAAAAGAAAATCTTCATCTGCTTTGAAATTGAGTAGAACTAGAGTGATTTTTATAGAGAAGAGTCTTGAACCAGAATGTGTGTGTGGAATTCTGTGCTCATATTTATTTAGATTTAGATTAGATACTAGAAGGAAATTCTTTTCTGTGAGGGTGGTGAGGCACTGGAACAGGTTGCCCAGAGAAGCTGTGGATGCCCCATCCCTGGAGGTGTTCAAGGCCAGGCTGGACGGGGCTTTGAGCAACCTGGTCTGGTGGGAGGTGTCCCTGTCCAAGGTAGGGGGGTTGGAACTCGATGATGTTTAAGGTCCCTTCTAATCCAAATCATTCTATAATTTTCTGATCACAGTGAAGACAAATGCATGTTCCTTATTAATGTGGAGGATTCTCAAGCTGTTGTAATATGCTTCTTTGGCATATTATGGGGTATCTGGCCTCTTTCTATGTGACTGACACTTGCCTGGTCAGAAAGAGTTTAGCTAAGGCTAAGTTTTATGTTGACTCATGTCGTCTTTGTTGTGCTCTCTCTGTACCACCAGCATAGTACTGCTTTCTGGTTTTGCCAAAGGTATGTAATATTCAGTAGGATGTATCTGCTGCAAAAATTTTAGGTGGCTTTATATTTTTGGGTCTTGTATTTTGAAAATTAATGTTTTTTTTCAGATCATGTCCAAAAGGAAATAACATAAATATTCTTCATACAAAATATTAAATCCAGTTTGTAAATAACGCTAAAAATTTGGCCCTGACATTTCTGTGAATTGTGAGAGGGTCTTAGGATCTGGGATTGTTAAAAGAATATCTTCAAATCTTCTTACAGTAGAAAGACCAGATTTATATTCTTGAACTACAACAAATAACTATAATTAGCTACCACCTGAGACCTGATCTTTGGACAAGTGAGAGGTGCTCAGGAGGTAGGCAGGAGGTGAACAGTTTGCAATGTAGCTGTGTGAGCCATTCACCAAAATACCTCTTCATCCATTTAAGACTCTGAGAAAGAAACTGATAAGGACTTCCACTGTTTTTACCTTTCTGAAACTTAAATTTTATTCTAAAAGTATAACAATAATAATAAAGGTTCTGCCCTATGCAGAAGTTCAAAGTCCAAGATTGTTGTTTGTTTCCTTCCTTCTCCCCCCTTCCTTTCCAGAGATTTGGGGAGGGGGGGGTCATGGGGTGTTCTGGATTTTATTTTTTATTACTTTTTTTTCCCCTAAAAGTTCCTATTCAAGTTCCTTGAATACAAAATTAGAAGAATTCTAGCTAACTACATGAAGTCGTCCTTTTTGATGAAGCCAGCCACTTGTATCATCCCTTCCTCCCTGGAGGTGTTCAAGAGACGAGTTGACATGGTGCTTGGGGATAGGGTTTAGTGTTGGGTTGGTGGTGTTTTGTGTGTGTTGTGGGGTTTTTTTGGTGTGTGTTCCCCCCCCCCCCGGTGGTTGGACTAGATGATTTTAAAAGGTCCCTTCCAACCTAGGTGATTCTGTGATTCTGTATGTATTCAGTACTGGAAAGTGTGATTCTACAAAGTGCCAAATACCTCTCACTCATCCCTCCAAAAGCCAAAGAACAAACCCCCAAGATTTAATACAATGTTATTACAATATGTTAAATTTAGAGCTCGCTCAGGGAAATGCAAATTGGGGCTGCAAGTTTGGTTTAGTGTTTTTATGGCTTGAGAATGTTATTGTTACCATTATTGCAGTATTTTGTTCCTAGCATCTCGAGGGCTGTTTTTCTGCTCGAAATATTTGACTTATTTAGAAGTGGGTAAGTGCTTCCAGTCTATGGATCTTGTACCTTTATGTCGAAAATGGGAAAAAAACCCCACATTTACCAAGTCTGAAGATTGCCTAAAAATCTCCTTTATGTTATGTAAAGCAGTCTGTTTTCTGTGCGATCTGCAGACATTTGAAAGGTGATTAGCTGAACCCAGGTGTAATTTTGGTTTAAGCTTAACGTGTGCCCACACAACTACTGAAGGAGACGTTCCTGCAGTCGGCCCTGGCACCTCGTTACTGGTTTTGCCCCAGTGCACGGCCACGCGTGGCTGGTTCCTAGCACAAAGGCAGCAGAGCATCCCGAGAGAGATGGTGCCTCTTTCTGGAGAACGTGACTGGAGTGAGCTCGTGCTCCCGTCATTCCCACGGACCAGAGATGGAAGGATGGGTTGTGCGGCTGAGCCGAGCCTGTAGCACACACATCAGCTTGTGCGGAACCCAAGGACAGGTTCTGGGGCCAGTATGTGCCGTGGGGGTCTCCTGGCTCCCTCCTTATTTTAGCGAGGGAGAGAGGTGCCACCGCAGGCATCATTAAAAACCTCATTTGCGACAGCGTGCAGGAAGTCATCTTTTGATGCCTGTGTTTCTAGCAACTTCAATGTAGCACAGTAATTAAGATAGTGAGGAAAGCAGAGGGATCTTGGCTTTCAAACTTACTCCTCCTGGCTCCCATCCAAGTTTCATTAATATGACATGAGACGTTTTGTTGGTATTTGATTAACTGGGAGGCTTGTTCTTGTTTTGTGTGACACATTGTAAGTTAACCACCCGGCATGCTGACATGTGCGATTAAAAACAAACACTTAAAACTAAATTGAGTCCCCGACTGCCAAATGCACCGCGGGGAGGAGCCTGAGCAGCCTGCCTGGGGGGACTCAGCTGGGATAGGTCTTAACCCGCTCCTGTATGGATCTAGCGTGGGTGACTTTTGAGTTCTGCCCTCTATTCACCACCGTTTACTTTTAAACGTTTTCTTTAGCTGCCTTGTGCAGTTAAAACACTCCCGACAACATTCAGGAGCGGCGAACTGGAGTCGAGCTGTCCGAGCAGGCGGCTTTGCGGTAGTGGCAGGGGTGATGGGCACCTCTCGGCAGCGCGGTGTTCCTTGCCGTCCGCAATGAAAACGCTCTCCAGCCGTGGGGATTTTCCATCCCCCTGCGCCCCGGGAGCTGTGTGCTGCTGCAGGCAGCCCGGCAGAGCCTGCCGGGAGCATCAGCGTGCCGAGGGCTGGCCCAAGCCTGTGCTGACTGATAGAATTAGTGCAATAGAGCGACCTTCTTTTATTATATCACAGGCTTACGTTTGCTGTTTCCACGAGTTTAAACGCCAGGACATCAAGAATGCGTCTGGACTCTCTTATTTCATAATTTATTCATTTGAAGAATAAAACTCGAAGAGCTCGCAAAGCTTCTTTTCCCTCTAGTTCCCTTCTCGTTCTCCTCTGTACTGGAAGGTTTTTAACCTTCCCTCTCTTGTTGGGGTCCACGGTGTGGAAACCAGTCTGCATTTCCCAGCCAGCAGCAGAGTATCTTTAAAGAAGGCGTTACCCAGGCAGGGAACGAGGTTTACGGGTACTGAATATCCAAAGGAGTGAAAACTGTAGCGTGGCACAATAG
>JAOXNO010000041.1:24792455-24807556 GCA_028565335.1 Limnodromus scolopaceus | reverse complement strand
GATAGCTCCTCCTGGAAGGGAGATCCATGGGAAGGTGAGCCCTCCTCAGCCCTCTGATGGACCCGGCTGTGGTTGCTCCAGCCCCTGTGGCTGTGGTGGGGCTGTTCGTGTTTTGCCAGCTCCGCAGCTGAATGCTTTGCTTCCCGTTTGCCTGCTGATTTAGTCCTGTAGCAGAGCAGTTCCTTGAGTGCTTATTGACTCTCTGAAAATCTGTTAAAAAGTTTTTTGGGGAAGGAGTATAAAGCTATTTTGTTCTTCTTGAACACCAGTATCTGCTTGCTTTTCCTTTTAGGCAGGTGCAGGGGAGGGGGGAAGAAAATATCTTTAAATGTACCTGCTAATTCCTAAGTTGAGATTTTAGTCCTTTTATTTGGAATTAATTTTTTTTCCAGAGGAACAGATTTTAGGCTTGCAGATCATGGACTGTGACTAGAGGGAAAATGGCAGCAACGGCAAGTGAACTGCTGGGAGAGGGGGGACACATACACGTTTTCCTGCTACTGTAATGAATTACAGCCAGGAAGAGAAATCTGTAAAGACACTTAAAGTATGGAACAAATAACGGCGTTTCCAAATAGTTGGGGTCTCCATGACATATCAGCAGTTCTTTTAAATGACCTGTGAATTTATAGTAGCTTCTGGCTAAAACGTGTTTTCAGAGTAAAAGAACAAGAGTGTTTTTTCACCTGACTTCTCTTCCTGCAGCACAAAAAAATTCAAGACTTCAAATGGAGATAAAGAGGGTCCTGCGAGGACAGCTTGGAAAAAAATATTCTGACAGCCTCTCAGAAGGAACTAGTTGGAGTCCATTAGTAGTCATAGGTTTGATTTGAGATCATGGGAAAGCTTTTAGTTCAGAAAAGCCAACCATCCCCTGCCCTCATTTTGTCCTGAACAGGCTCTTGTTCTCGGATGGTCACTTGAACCTAAATTACATCTTTCTGCTACACTGAAAAATGGATCCGTGAGTAATGAGTTGACAGGAAAACAATCTTCAACCCTACTTGGAGTACCCAGGGTATATCTGGGCCGCTACAACTGATAAATAGGGGAAGAATGGTCTTTAAATTGCACAACTTTTAACTGCAGATTTAACTCTTGTTTTTAAAAATTGTGGTCAGATTTTTCTTTTCAGATGTCCAGCCCTTCAGATGTAGGAACCAATCTCCTGTTGGACGACTATGAGTTTCACATTCCTTAAAGGGTGGGTATTAGGGGTGAGCCTGACTCCATGTGTTTGTGCATTTCCAGTGCTAAGTTTTGAATGGACTCTATTTGAACTTCAAGCTGTTTTCATTGTAACAGGGCAAGATACCCTACATGGCTAGAGAAAACAATGTGATGTTAAAAAGTAAAGCAGTAAATAAGTGCAAAGCTCAGTGACTTTAGGAAAAGGAGGGAGGAAATACAGGAAAGGAAGAAAGAGGTAGGTAAACTGACTCTGGTCAAGATTTTGACAAGAATGTAATAACCTTAAATGAGGTTTGTCACTGGCAGACACTGAAGATGTCCTGACCTTTTTTAACTCTGATTTATTCATCATGAGAATGGATTTTTTTTATTTTTTTTTTTTACTTCAACCATTCTGTGACTGATGGGCAGGAGTAATTTCTCTCTCAGTACAGATGAGTACGCTGTGGTAGACTCCATTTGCCACACTGACAGGAGCAGAGAGCCATCAGCCACGGAGTTAGCTGAAGAAATATTTTCCTTTTCAGACTTGCGCCCTAACGTGTGTATGATGTATGTGTAACTCCTCTGCTGAAATTTTCTCGAACCACAAGAAGAAGGAGTAACTGTGGCTTTGCTTGAAAGAATTCACGGGGGGAAGAAAAAAAAAAAAGGCAGCAAGGAACACTCATGCTCTTTTTCTCATAACACAATTTTATGTGCTTGCAGATACGTTCCTTCTATCTGTAGCTTCTTCAACTGTCGTGATCTTTATGTGCTGAATTTGTTTTGTACAACTGTCTTGTCACATGGACGTCCTTGAAAGTAGTAACGGCCAGTCTTTTAGAAGGGGCAGTTATATTCAGCTTTTGTTTCAAAATATTGCAGACAGATTGGTTTTCATGACTACTTTTTCCTCATGGATGGCTTTGGGGTGAGAGTGGGAAATACAGAAAGGGAAGAATGAGATAGTTGAACTGGTGCTGAAGAATATAACATTAACATTGTCAGCTTATTGTATTTCAAAATAAGCAAACACAGTGAAATCCTTGTGTCAGTGAACATCAGAGATTTAAAAAAAACCCAAACCACAGAACCCTAGAATTGTGATAGTAGGTAAGAGGAGGGGAGCATCTGTAGTTAAAAACTGCAACAAGGGGGTTTATAAACCCTAGGGTTTTTTTCAAGCACAAATGAGCTCCTTGCTGGGTCTGGTCGCTAAAGAGTCACCGTGTCAGCAGGCTGTTCCAGGGTCATCCGTTACGAGCTGGGCTGTCTGTAGGAGGATATGGGCAGGTTTCATGTCAGGACGGATGGTGACAGCGCTTCTGTTCTGCAGTTCTTTGCTACTGACCAAAAGCGTATTCAGGAAGTAACCAAGTTATGTGTCAGGTATCAGAGCGATGGCAGAGCGTCCATAAATAAAGGAGGAGAGAGGGGTGAGAAAGACGAGCGTGAGGATCCTGGCCTTAATAGAGCAACTTAATTTTCTGGTTTAACTGTATCAGTTTACATGCTGAACTGCGATTCCAGCACACAAATACTTTGAAAACTGTCTCAGAAACCATTTCTGCCAACGCAATCTTGGTGTTGAAGCATTTATTTCTCCTAGTAGGTGAAGCCCATGCAAAAGTGGGTAGCCACTAGTATACTCTATAGGGTTCTTTAGAGGGTCCTTCTGAAATTCAATGTAATCAATTCCCAGTGAATGGAAAGAATCTCTAAAACATGGTTTCTTCTGCTGGATTAACATTCTTCTGGGCTTTCTGGGGAACTGGTAGCTCGGCTGAGGTGGACTCTGTATCTTTGTGTTGTTTTTCTGCAGCTTGCTTTAGTTAAAGCTTGAGGTCCACTACAATGTCACTTTCTAGATCTTGGTCTACTGGAGTTTCTAATTGATACTAGCTTTTGGTGCACCGCAGACCAAAACAAGCGTGAAATGGTATAGTCTGTGATACCTGTTTGCTTTATGAGACTCAGGAGCCCAGCCACGATGTCTTTCAAACAAATATCATGGGGTAGAAAGCTTCAGGAGTTGGAGGGCTTTTTAAGAGGTGTGTGTAGAGGTGTAGTGAGCCATCACTTCAGTGGTAGATTTGGAGTTCTGTTGCTGGCTCATATGGGATTTGCTTGATATCTCAGCTTCTTCATTCAGGTCTTTAAAATGGGCAGGTGTAAACCTGTCGCACAAAAGCTGTGATATCTGCTAAAGTTTGCCTGCCTTTTCTGGAAATGCTGAAATGAATAAATAATGTGTTGATTTCTTTTTTTTTTTTTTTCCCTTTTCCTCTTTTCCAAGGTGGCAAATGGTGACTTCAGAGGACTCTGGCCTGGTTGGTTGCAGAGGAGACCTCAGTGACGATAACTTAGTATATGTCAGCATGGGCAAACTGATCAAGTCCTCAGCTCCAAACGAAATCTGTGTGTTGCCTTTCTCATGTCTAGGGATTTTTCTCTAATGACACATATTTTAAATGTTGTAACTAGTAATCTCTTTGAAAGAGACCCAGTTTATTGCTGTGTTTGTCTCACCAAATCGAAACTGGTTTTATGTTCATTTCACAGGATCCCCCTAAGTCTCCAGTGGGTCTTTGGAGACTGGCTGCTCCCTGCTCTGCTGTGCTGTTACTAAAAATAGGAAACTTTGTCATCCTAGGAAATTAATAGGGAAACGGCGTCAAATATATTGGACTTCATATAAAAACAGAGGTCCTGTGTGATTTTTAAAAAAAAAAAAAGCTTTAATTATAAGAGAGCTTCCCTTTATTTGTATAAATATACCATTACACAATATGAAAATTCTGCCACCGGATTTTGCACTTGCCTATTCCATGATAAACAACGTCTTGGTGTTTGACAGCTGCATGATAAAACCTTTGGTATTTGCAGGAGAAGAATGAGGATGCTTGGCAGAGTAGGATGGTTTAATTTCTTTGCACCACTCGCTGCTTCTGGACTTCTGACATTTTTTCCCACCACCTCTCTGCTTTCATGACTGTTTGCTACTGACCTTTAATAAGCCCTCTAAATGTTCCACTAGGTTGTAGGGCTTGTACACATTTTAACAAATAAGGAAGCTATAGAGCTGGTAAATGTTCCAATATCAGTGAAGCTTTTTTAATTGTGTAAAACCCCAAAAGAATGGCTCTAAAGGGACAAAAGGGATAGCCATTACAGAAACGTCCTTTCCTGAAGGGCTATTGCCTTTTTAATAGAGTTTCCCTATAATACCAGTTCTACTTCTCATCTCCCTTTCCCCCCATAAAGCGGTGGCTGATTTGCGGTGCTCTGAATCATTTCCACCAGATTTAGTCTCCAGACCAGAACTGCTGATCCAGTTTGCGGTGATTGCTCCTCCCCAGCCCTTCACCTTCTCCCTCCTTCTGTCTGTATGGAACTCATGATAAAGCCGAGATGTACTGTGAGACACTAAAGTAGCTTGTGCTCTTTTTTTTTTTTTTTAATACATTTTAGGTATTTAATTTCAAGTCTGACATTAAATTTAATAAGTTGAATAGTTCTTTAAAAAATGTCCTTAATTAAACAGTTTCACGCTGCTATTCAAATGTAGCTTACCAGTTTCTCTGAAATGTAGCCGTGCTGCTGCTTAGCTTGTTGTTGAAACTGTAGTGGCCTGGGTGACAGTGTCCAGCTGTGTCCAGCGCTGTGACGCTCCCAAAGCTTAAGATTCCCTTCGATTTGGAGGGTGGAAATCTATTTGTAATCCACTGAGTGATTCTGATGTTAACAAGGTGCCAACTGCTGTAGTATTTCCAGCTGGTGGTGGATAATAAGTGCATTATTAATGGAATGCTGTCAACTCTTCCATGCTTTTCCTTCTCAAGGGGCTTAAATAATCTTTTGAAATCACCTTGGGAATTTCAATCCTTGCTAAGCACAGCGTTTTGTCTTTAGTTTGCCTCTTTCTGCTAACCCTACAGTATTTCTTTGGCATTGCAGCATCCGAGATCATGGCATCTAGATGCCTGAAAGTAATAACCTAATGTTGTTTCTCATTAAAAGAGAAAAGAAAATCCTGTTTGTGGGGTTCTACCAAAAAAAGCAAAGCACTGGCATGAATCACAGAATTATATGGGGTTGGAAGGGACCTCTGGAGATCATCTAGTCCAACCTCCTGCTAAAGCAGGTCCGCCCAGAGCAGGTTGCACAGGAACATGTCTGGGTGGGTTTTGAATGTCTCCAGAGAAGGAGACTCCACCACCTCTCTGGGCAGCCTGCTCCAGGGCTCTGCCACCCTCAAAATGAAGAAGTTCCTCCTCGTGTTTAGGTGGAACTTCTTATGTTCAAGTTTGTGGTACTGCCGAAGTGTAGTTGGGGGAACCAGCTCCCCCCGAGAGACAATTAAAAAGAATTTTTCATTTTTCTCCCTCTAAAAGTGAGTGTATTTAGTCTGCTGTCTTCTGTGGCTTGAATGTTTTGTGGGTCACTTCTGTCACATTGGCTAAAAAATTAGCCTTGTAAGAACTGCTAGTCTATGTAGTATTAGTTTCCAACCTACCTATTGCATTTATGGAAATGCAAAATATGTTTTATTGTATAACACCTACATGTTTTATAGGTGTGCTGAAGAGCAACTTCAGTGAAATGAAGGCTTCCTGCTTGCAATTGATCAGTCAGAATTTTTTACTGGGGTATAATGGGTTGGCTTACAGATTTTGGGGTGTGTGTGTGTGTCACTGGATAGACAGCTTAATTTCCAGTTCCATCATTCATTCTTCCAGTACCAAGCTACCTCTCTGGGTCTTAATGACAACCTGCTTATGATACTGGGCCTGGCATTCTCAAAGTAAGAAAGAGAATCTAGTTTAATTTTTAGCTTGTCAGAGAAATAATTTGGATTGTTTTTTTTCTTAAATGTTTCATTGATTCCCATTAAGAGAAGGATGTTTGGGTAGATTATGGTCTAAAATACCATATTTCTAGCATGAGGACTGAGCAGGCTGCCCAAGATAGCAGTGTGATAGCTTATCATTTAAAAACCAACCAAAACCTCTATAATTTGCTTTGTTATTTAGTAGCTAGGGTACAGTGCAAGTATTTAATAAATTTTGCATCTTAGCTTGTATTATAACATTTTCTAGTAGTCAAAACTAGTCTAAGAATTAGTCACTAATGAACTCAGAAGGGTAGATAAGGAAATGTGGACCTTTCGTCTAATGCATAAGGGTGTGCTGTCTGCAGCAGGTCTTTAACTTCCAGTCATGAACTTCTGTAGCACTTGTAACCTAACGTGACTGCTTTGACACAATCCTTTCATTTTACCATAAATCATGAGGGGGGGGAAAATGGCTGGAAAAGTTTTCCTGGACGTGTGATCTGTACTGCTGTACCTGTCCAGCCTTTCTGATCCTCTTCAAAAGCTCTTATTTCTTCTTGGCTTTGGAAGACGATGTGGATTCTTATTCCTTGGTGGCAATAAGCAGGCTTGTTCACAAACCCATCTCATTTCTCCTATGAAAGATGTGAAATTGTCCTGAGAGGATTTTAAAACCAGTGTTGGAAAGAGGAATTTCTACTTGAGCCATGTTGTTTTTCTGGTTGAACCCAAGATACATGAATTCTATGGTCAAGCTGGTATATATAATTAGAAAGGTAGTGAATTGGAAGCCTCAGATGCATGACTGTGCTATCTGACCTGTATTTGATCCCTTATATTTGATCCATGTTTTATGGTTCTGTGCATGCTGTTTCAGTGTCTGCAACCTTTGATTTAGCAAATGTAACCTAGTGCATATTAAAAGAAACAAACCACAAAACAAACAACTGTGTTGCTACTGACATTATATTTTAATTGGACTATTGTATAGCTTAGAGGATGGGCCACAAGGGAACAGCCAATTACTCTGTGTAGCTGTCTAAAAGCCTTTTCATTATAGAATACTGATTAAGATTGTATAGCTTCATATTGTTTCATGTTATTGATTTCCACCAACCCCAAGTCGATGGTCTCATTAATTGACAATTACCTTTTTTCCCCATGTTTCAGAAAATTGACATGAGCAACCCAAGGTGTTAAGTTCAATTTGAACTAGATATCAGCGTGCCTGTTTAATCTCTAACAAGACCCATTAGGCTCCCTGTTTTAATTTTACACAGGCCATAAAGGCATCTCCACAGGGAGGCTATGACCCTCTCAATATAGGGAGAGCAAAGATAGTCTTTACAGAAATAATAGGGAATATCTGTGGTAGAGCTTTTTACCCATCTGTGCTGAAAAGAGGAAATCGATATTTTACTTATCCCAGATGCTGCAGTAAAGTTTGGGGCCATTGACATGTACCAGCGTACTTGGGTTGTACCTTTAAATTGTTTCGCTGTAGGTGTCTTGCTGGAGATGTTGGATACAAGAACTGAAGTCTTTCTCTTGCATGTCAGAGGTGAGAATGTTTTGAAACTAGCATAGAACTAATTATTTTGGAGGGAGGAACCTTGTGTGTAAAATGTGAAGCTGGGGTTTTTGTTTTGTTGGATAAAGATTGCCTTTGTTCAGGACTCTTCACTTCCAAAAAATCCTTGCTCGTGTATCCAAAAAAATCCTTTGCTCGATGGTATGTTACATATACCCTTTTAGGAATTTCCTCTAGGTCTGCTAACTGCAGCTAGCTAGTCCTCCAGATTCCATGTCCCACTAGACACGACAACACTGGTTTAATTTCTGTCATTGTGGAAGTGGCAATACAGAGCTGGAGGCCATCAGCGTGCTGGTGGTGCCACAGCCCCAGCTCTTCATGAACTTTCCCGACAGTCCTCAATCACGATGAGCAATGAGGTCCTTTCATATCTTCAGAAAGATGCTTCAGGGCAAAGCAGCGTTTGGTACAACAACCCGTTGTGTTTAGTCGGAGAAGCGAAAATGGAGCTCCTTGAGAGCGGCTCTTCCCAGCCCGGCTGAGCTATGTCAGTAGGACTTTATTACAATCAGTGGCATCAAAGGTTTTCTCATTGTGCATGCCGTTTGTTCAAGCAAAGAGCTTGAACCGCTCCTCAGTGTGAGGTGGAGGGAGACTTTCACCCCCAGGTAACTGAGCTGGTTTGGAACGTGCAGTGCCCTGTGCCCAGCGTTGCTTTGAAACCTCCTGCTTGTTACTGGACAAATTCAGAAGGCAGAGAGTAACCTATGCTTACTTCGGCAAGGACGGGTAGTTGATTCCGAGCGTAAAAAGAGATGAAAAATTTCTTATTATTGTTTTCAGAGATTTACCAGGAACTTCACCCAGTCTCCCAGGGCCACCCCGACCATTACCGCTGAGTATTGTTTCACAGAACTGACCTTTCTGTCTTCTGATTGTGGTTCTGTTTCACTGGGTAACCTCAGTGACTCAAAATTAGAAGGTGTTCTTGAGAGAGTTTCTCAGGAAGCTTGTGTTAATTTAAAGTAGTCTTCAGAATGCCTTGGGTACTTTCCAAGTAGAGATTATAATCCCTCTTTCCCAGAGGTTATTAATTCATCGATTATTAATTGTATCAATGTTATCATTAAGAACTGTGACTAGGACCCAAGAACTCCCAAGTTTTAGAGCTGTTCCTCGTTATGTTTTTCATACTTCCTTTCATTTTTTTTTCCTGATGTGGATTTTAATGAAAGATCATTAAAACTTTACTTTGAAATAATATTTTATTTTGCTACCGCTAAGTATATCCCTGGAAATATCTACTGTTTCGTTCCATTCAGTCAATCTCTCTAAGAACAAAGATTTATGGTTCAATTACAGACACTTCGATCTTTAATGAGTTGTGATAGAGGAGATAGTAGCAATCTCCAGTGAGCCAGAATTTGTTGCCACAGTTTTCCAAAGAAACAGTTACAACGTTTATTATGCTGATGAGCTTAAATATTCATTTTAGCTTCTCTTCGGGTTAAATAGTGGATCCATTTGAAGTTGACTTCAAAACTTTCGCTGACTTGAAAAGCATCAGAATTTTACCCTCTGATTTCTTTTTCCCATCGTACAAAACCAGTAGTTTCCCATTAGCACCAGGTAAAAGGATGCTTCTGAAAGGTGTGACTGCGCGGGCACTGATACATCCAGCAACATACCCATGTTCGTTTCCCATGGCCTCACATTTCCCTCTTAACTTGACCTGTTCTAGGGTTGAATCTCTCCTATGTTTTATTCTGGGATGAGATGATATTAAGGAAGAGGTAGGGTTTTTTTGGTTTTTTGTTTGTTTGGGGGTTTGTGTTTTGGTGGGGTTTTGGTTTTTTTTTTTCAGAGGAGAAGGATCTGTTTTTAACACTCCCCTCTGCTTTATTTGGTTCTGCTTTTGTAGTGGGTTTGGAAGGGTAAAAGTTAGTATAAACTTAAAGCTTTTTGAGGCTCTTACTGAAAGGATTTGAAGATTGGTAGCTCTGCTTTTTTTTTTTTCTTCTTTAAAGCATTGACACAGGCTGAATTAATGCGAAGCCTCAGGCCTTCCACTGCTGAGTTTGTCTAGAGCATGAAGAATCTCATTATTGCAGAGTGCACTTGAAGCTTGAAGTATAGAGAGTATGATGACTACATTGATGGTTAACTTCTGCACCCCATGAGTCAGTGTCACCCGTGCATTTCACATCTAGGTTTGTGCCAGCATTCGCATTCATGTGCTTGAGTGATGGCAGATGATAATGACTCATGCTTCATTTACTGGTGTCCTATCACTTCTTCTCTGGCTTCACGGACTTCTCATTGAATCTCAAAGAGCAATTACTGGGAAAGAATGAAGTCTCTACGCATGAATAAGGGTCAAAGAATTCAAAGGGGCTCTGAACATTGTTTTACCAAAGAAAACAGGATGTTTTTCTTTAGCTTTCCTGAAATAACTGGTTTGTGTCATGTCGTCTGCTTTTGTCAAAGTAGTTTTAAGCTTCTGTGTTGCAGGTTTAGCCACGGAAATTCGTAAGGTAAGGTGGCTGTGCTCGTTTTTCCACTTTTTGATTGAAAAGAAAAGTAGATGTGATTGCTCTAGTTTAAAAACTACAATAAACAGAAGCTGTGACATTTAAGTACATTTGATCAAAAGTGATTCCACGATTTCCATCTAGGTCGTGAAAATACAGTATTGTACTAGTAAAGGCCTGGAGAGGCTTTAAGCTCATTATTACTTAAATAAATAATGCTCTAATACATTAAATAATTTTTATGAATTATTTATGATTTAAATTCCAGATTTTTCAAAAAATACTACTTCTGTCAGATGTCTGGCATTTACCGTCCTACTTCCCCTCTTCTCCCTGTTGTCTTTCCTGGCAGAAACAACGCAGAAAGATGTGGTTGGTGACGTAACCACGTGAATATAAATCAGACAAACCGGTGCCCGCTTTAAAGCTGCTTCTTGTTGCAACATCACATGGTCTGAAAGTCACAAAAAAGTTGATCACCTTGATGTATTTCTCAAAGGGATGTAGGGTGAGAGGCATCCACAGCAGTTGAATGCAGAAGATTGCAAAAATGAAGTTTTAGGTCAGATTCAGAGATCAGAAAATATTTTCTGGCATGACCAGTCAAACATCTGTGAGAGGTCTGGGATTTTTGTTTTACTCCAGTCAGATGTGCAGTGTTTTGCAAATTCTGTTGTGTGTGTGAACAGCTGAAATTGTTTTTCCATTTGTGGGACTGAGAGCTGTAAACACAATTATCTGCCTGTGGAAGTAAAAAGACATACTAGAAAATGTTGCGTCAGTAGCAGATTTTCAGGGAAGCCTAGCGATGTTCGTGTTGCCTGCAGATCTCTTCCTTCCTCCAATTGAGAAAAGAAACTGAGGCCAAAGCAACCTAGAAGGTCTAATGCACACGCTGTAAGAGAGCCTTGCATGTGGTTCCAGAAGGCTTGCAGAGTGGTGGCTGTAGTTCTTTAAAAACAAGGAAGCTGATATAAATACTGGTTCCCAAGCAGTTCTTTCCCCTGTTTTGAAAAGGAAAGCTTGGGAAACAGCTCCCTGCCACAGCAGCCAAGAACTTACGGTGGTACTTAGGGAGCAAGGCTGAAGCTGTTCAGGATGGTTGGATCTGGTTCTGACCGTGAAACTGTTGATATTCCTCAACTGAAGCGTTGAAATCTCTGTTCTGGATGTTGTGCTATACGTTATGTATATTTGCAGTGCTCCTAGGGGAATGGTGTGTGTTCGTCACGGCTTCAAAAATCCTGAATAAGTCCATATGCACATTAGCTGGCCTCTCCTGCTCAGGGCAGTTTGCCGTCAGAGACTGGTGCTTCTAAGGTGGTGCAACACTTGAGGCATCAGTAGCCCCCTGACTGCTGATAACACGGTGGTGGTGCCTCCACCTTATCGCATTTTAGGGGGCATTGGGTTGAAGCCTGCCCTTCTTAAAATACAGTTTTGGATCAGAACTTAATTACAGCCTAGCAGGTAGTGATACCAACTGGTGCTGGAAGGCAGTAGTGTACACTTGTGTGAGCCTGGGGTGTAGACTCGTGGTATTTCTTAAAGACCAGAGAAATAGATAGCGAAGGCATAAGCAGGATGTGCAATCTTAACCCTGCAACAAAATCATTGTGGGGTTTTTTCAGTCTCATCCGTGCTGAGAAGTTAGGGGCTCTGCTCACCACCATTAGGGCTGTGTCCTGATTGAACACACAGATGTACTGGGCTTTTTTTGAGGCAGTATTTCTAATTGTGTATGTTGCCTTTGGACAAGATAGATTTATTTATTTATTTATTTATTTTCCTCTGACTTTGTTATTTTATCCTTTTAGCCATCAATCTTTGTTTCAATTGATTTGAAAAATTAAAAGCAATTAGAAAGTTTTAATAAAAGACTGAACATCAGATAAACTTGCTACCCATTAACAAAATCACCAGAAGACAGTGCTTCCTATGGGGAGTTAGAGGGGGTGTAAAGAGAGCGGGGTTGGAGTTTCTTCCCTGAATTATCATTATGCTGTGTAATGAAGCAGAAGCTTACACAGCCATGAACTAATTTGTTATGGCTCCTCATGAGGTCTGCAGTCCAGCTGGAGAGAGGTAAAGAGATGACAGTAGTTTGTTAGGAAAGGGAAGGAAGAAGCTTTCTTTAATAAATTATTTGAAATTTTGGTTTTTCTAATGCCATCTTTGTTCAAAAGCCGTTTGGATTAAATCAGTTGTGTCTGGTCTATAAATTGCTAGTGCTTACCTTCTCCCACCCCCCCTCTTTTTTGAGCATCATGAATGTGAAAGGGAAGGTGACTAAATACCGACAAGTGATGCTGTTCACACACTGTAGCAATCTGTTACCGGCTTTAACAGGAGGATGCTGTTTCGGATCTGTTTAAATGAGAAATATGTTTATCACAAGGGTGCTGAGCTGTCCTTCCTCTTTGATTCCTTAATTTTTAATGCATAATGATTCTGCTGAAAGCACTTCTCTTCCCATTTTTCTTAAGGCACTGCAATGTTCATTAATAAAAGCAGCGCTGTTGTAAGGTGCAATGTATTGCCTCTGTATTAAATAATATATATTTGAAAACTGCATTTAAAATAATGTTTTGAAGGTATGTTTCCCATGAGCAAAACATGGGAATGACTATTTTGTCCTTAATTCACCTTGTTACACTAAAGAAATACAAGAACAGAAACATTTGGAGAAAAGTTGTTTTCTCCTTGTGGTTTTTTATCACCTGCGACCTGTTGTTTTTAACATAGTTTGTAGAGAACTCCCTAGTAGTTTTTTTGTCAACAAATCTTAATTTGTTTTGCAATAAGAAATCTGACAAAACATGTTTAGAGAAGTTTGCTTACACAAGCTTGATGCACCAGCTATTCGAAGATAGATTTTCTTCTTAATGGCTCACCATTCTGGTAGGTGAGCTCTGGGTCTGTGTCCCTTTAAGAAATGCAGTATTGAGCTTTTTACTCATGAAAAAGGTATCTTTGCTATTTGTCTTACTCTTTCTTTTAGAGTTCCTTCTTTAGGATTATGGAGTCCTTGACTGAGATTTCAACACCAAAACAAGCATATGTGCTAGCGTGAATCACAATTGCTACCAGCTTTGTTTGCAAGTGGTCCCAGAGTGCGGCTCTGTCTCTTACAATCTGGCTTTTCTGGCATGGGGCTCCTCTGCTTTCCCTTGATACCGAACGGGGTTTTTTTTTCTGAAGCCCTTCATCACTCAACACCTTTCCCTCCCCTGCATGAAGGGTAGCAAACCCAAGAGCACGGAGCCAAAGTCTGTCGTTTCTCCTTAGCTTCCCAAGGACATTTTGGAGAAAAAAACATCCAGTCCCTGTGCTGCAGCAGAGGGGATGATATCTGCTTGTCACTGTCAACCATTCTAGCTCTTTTTGCTAACACTTTTAAAATGCTGGTGGTACTTAGAAACAGCACTGGGACGTTCCTGACCTCTAGGTATTTTTTATGTACCTGGGGAGTGCCACAGAGTTTCTCTGGCTGTTTTAGACAAGCAGTGTCCTCTTGCTGGAAATAAATGTGCGGAACATCTGTACTTCCATTTTGATTTTTGAGTTTGTCAGAATGCGCTGGGACAAATTGGCAGCTAGGGGATATTTAAAGAGTGGAGCTTTCAGCAGCACGCACTTGTGAAAAACCATGCAACGCTTGAATGATTTGAACCCGCTGGAAAAGCGGATGGGAAAAGGTGGTGAAGAACTCTTCTCTATATCCCTGTTTATCAGCTGTATTTGCCTGCCTGGCTCCAACAACTGTGTCTACCGAAGTTCAAGACAAATTATCAGTAACTGGTCATCAGGTTCTTAATTTATCCTGTGCAAACTGCTTAACTCCCTCTTTGCTGAAATCTACAAAAATCAGTAGAAAGTAAAAAAAAAAAGCAGAAACAGCCTAGTGAATAAAATGCCTCAGCAAAGCTAGTGAGTGGTGCCTTCCAGCTGAATACTGTCTGCAGGTGTTTAATGCTTAGACCATACTAACCAGTGGTTCCAAAAAAATGTGGAATTTTGGGTCATGACCAAAAAAACTGCATTCATGCCTTTTCAAGCAGAAAACGGTTTCCAAAATGCTGAAGCTGGGCATGGACAGGAAGACTCTGAATTGATAATTATGAAAAAAACGTAACCAATTTGTGAGATCTCTCACTATGGTGGGTATCCCTTTTTGAGTTTTATGAATTTGTTTGTTCTGGAAGATGGTATTGAGGAGTAGCAGGAAGGAAACGTAATTTGTGAATAATTGTCTTCTCTACAGAGGGCTGACTTTCTGCTCTGCTGGTCCTGGATGAGTGTGTAGATCTTGTACAAGAACACTCTGAATGCACTTCTAACTACAAATATGTGTATTATATGCACATACAGAGTGGTGGAAATAAAACATTGTTAGACTGAAGCAAACAAATTATACTGAATGTACACAAAAACAAAGCATAGTGATGGTTGCACAGGCAAAAGGAAGTGATCTATTTCATTGCATAAAAATATAATATATGTGGCTGGCAAAAAGCAGAAGGGAAAACCTTTTCCTTCTCTCACACAATAATAATCCAGAACAATGATTTTTTTTGTACAATTAACTCTGTGAGTGTTGATGCCAGGTTCCAAAAGTGAATCCACATTGTTGCAAGTTGGTAGACATTGCTCCCACTTGTGGTGTTGGCTAAATGAAATTTCCTCCCTGAGAGCTTGTTTGATACCCCTTTGGATCACCCCGCCGTAACAGGAGGATTCATCTCACAATGTCTGTTTGCTGTTTGCATACTGTTTTTGTTTCAGAATAGTAAACAAATACACTATTGCAACAAAAGGTCAAGCATTGCTAGACCATCAGTATGTAGCTTGGACATGTGAGAAGGCTTGTCTTAATTTTCACTGTGGCTCAGATGTGTTAGAGGATAACTGAAGCCGTCAATGTTTTAATGGTGTTCTTCTGAAGACCATCTTGAGTTATTTTGTTTAGTGTGTTTGAAGTACAGTTTAAATATATAACCCTATTCCTGGAGGTGTTCAAGGCCAGGCT
>JAOXNO010000041.1:24767951-24784911 GCA_028565335.1 Limnodromus scolopaceus | reverse complement strand
TGGTGAGCAAATTTGGGATGGAAGAAAGTCAGCGCTTTGACAGGAGCACAGTGCAGTTGCGGTGGGATCCGTATTCCCAGGTTTATCACAGCTATTCGTAACTGCGCTTTCCCGCTGTTGCTCAGAATGAACAGGAGCTCTGATTTACTGTTGAGGTTTTGTTTTGGAGTTTGGCCTGGTGGAACGGGCTCTTTAATGTTTTTTCTGTTCCTGCAAGGACACAGGAGTAGCTCTTCTGTCTAATGAAAGAGAACTCTTCATTAAGTGGCAAATTAATGCAGGGTATTTAAAGCTCTCAAGTGACTCTCTGGCTATGGTGAAAGTACTTTTTCTCTTACGACTTTAGCGTGGGCATTGTGCTTTTTCTCTAAACTTTAATAATGATCCTCGCAAGCTAAGCTGTTCTTCCCGTGCGTTGCTTTTGTGAGAAAGCTGAGCCTTGTATAGTTACAGGTACGTCTTGAATGTAACTTAATGCGTCTTCTCTTTACAGTCTTCGTAGAAGACTTCGTCTGAAGATAGTAGTATCCACCAGCAGGACTGCTATGTAGTACTTTCAGCTCAGCCTTTCCATTATAGATCTCCCTTGTGAGGGGCTTATCCTCTAGCTCAGATGTTTGAAGTGCTTTCAGGCTGAAACTAAATGTCTGAGTTCTCTGCCTAGAAGCAATCCCCACCCTAATATTCCCTTAAAAGCAGGTTAGCTGCGGAGAGTGTAATGTAATCCTCTGTCTGCCTTCAGCACTTTCCAGCTGAAAGTGTTTAAACTCTTTCCAAACACTAAATTAATACTTGCAGCACTTCTGTCAAATCAGTGGCTTGATGCTAAGGATGAGTAGATCAATTTTATACATATGAAAACAGAAGCAAACAGCGGAGTGGCATACAGAAGGTCATGAATGCAGAGCTGAGAATGCAAGAGTCTAGTGTCAAAGATTCCAGCCCGTTTTAAGAATGAGAGTACTTAAGAGGGTTGATAAGTAGTTGTTTATTTTTTTGTGTTTCTTCCATCCGAGATCATCTTATTGTTGCCTGAGATCTGTGTGGTGGTGGTAAGTCTCCTTTTTTTTTTTTTTTAATGTCCTTGTATGGCTCTTGACTAACTGAGCCGACCTCTTGATTGGGGTTTCTAAAAGTAGCGTTAAAATAATAAATTGCGTTAAGACTCTGTAACAAGTGACCTGATTATGTAGTATTGCAAGTAGGAAATACAGTGCTTTAGAGCTTCCCAGCATCTGCTTTCAAAAACTTCTTTAAATGGGTTGCATACACAGATGTATACTTCAGTTGGGCAAAATAAAGATAAACATTGCCTTGCATTTATGCTAGGAAACCTATCATGTTAAGGATGGACTCTTTTGTTTAAACTTGACAGAATTATGCCAGTTTCAGGGAAACAAAAGACTTTGCTGTCAATGCTCCTGTACTTGTAGGCTGCAGCAAGATTGTTGGGATATGTTTAGTAATAGTTTTATTAAAGAAGAAAATTTACAATCTGCATGAATTGGATGGGTAAGTTTTCTGCTTTAGTTTCTGCCCTTTTCCCCTTTCTCTGTATTCTTCTGTTTTAGATCTGACAGATACAAAAATGGAAAAATATGACTTTTATTTGATCTTAAGATGTTATGTGAGTTGTCTCTATCTTAGTGCGTATACCCTTGTGACATATCTTAGCCTCAGTGATTTCCTCAGGCTGTTGTTCTTATTCACTTGCCTCTGGACAGTAGTTGGCCTCTCCCTTGTTTGAATGCTCTTCCAAAAATGTCTTCCTGTAAGCAGTTGGTCACTGTATGTCTGTCTGGCTATTTCCTAATCTAATGACCTGGTCAAAAACCAGCAACTGTGCAGTCAGCTGTTTGGCATGAATATTTGGAGAACTGTGGGAGGGTTGGGTATACAGAAGCCTTGGCAGATGCTTGAGGCAATCATTTTGCTTGTCTAACCTGAAATCTCTCATCTGGGAGAAGGAGATATATTACAGCGTGAAACAAACCATTTTCCAAAATGTTTATAAATGGATGAAAGGAGGAAATGGTGAATTTAGGCTTCTGCAGAGTCTTTGACTCAGCCTCTTGTGTCTACCTGTTAAACAACTCTTCGCTATGCAGCAACACAAATAACTGATTTCTGTGCTATCATCACTTTAAGACCAAATGGCAGCATTTATATATTTGTGTTTAATAATATAGAATGGAGTGCAGGTCTTTAGTTCCCTACAGAGGCCGCAGTTGAAACCTGTGAAGTCTACACAAATAAGTCAAGAATTTGAAGATTGACTTACTTTATGAATTCCAATAGGTTGCTGTTTGCTATTGCATGCTAATAGGAAGATGAAGGAGGAAAGCGATAAAGACACAGCGTGTGTGAAAATAGAGAGTCCATTAACCTGAGATCCTGTGGCTTCTGATGCTTGAGCATCACTCCGCATGCGTCTGCTCTCGAGACCTAGTTACTTCAGGGCACAACTTGATGTACACTGACTCAGGGATCCGAGGGTGACTTTCTAGGTCTCTGTAGGGACAGATGATTGCAGTGACTCCAGCAATTGTATAATGGCCTCCTACATCTCATGCTTGTTGCTATGACTTAAATAGGGAGGTTAGCAAAAGCTGAAGGAGATCTGAAGTGAAGAGGTTAAAGGAGACAGTATAATCAGAGATGGTACTACTGAAGACTGGGGAGAGTGCAGAGAAGGAGAAAGAAAACAAGTTGTCCAACAACCTTTGTTTCAAGTTCAAAACACGCTGGGAAAAGTAACCTGTGCAATTTCGACTCCATGTGCTGGATTTTAATTTTTCTTCCTCCGTGAACAGGTAAATTAGGGACAGCTTTCAAAGGAAAGTTTGCAATCTTTTTTTCTCCTCTACTCTGCAGCTCTGTTTCTCTTGTAGAGTTGTCTGCATTCAGGTGGCAACCAGATGGTTGCTGCTGCTAGCTGTAGAAGCTTACATTAAAAAAACCTATATACTGGACGCAGCATTCCCCTTCACACGTGCTTCCCGAAGAGCTTACCCACAAGCAAAGGCAACACCCGGGTGACACCATATTCCATTGCTCTGCTTGCCCATGAAGTACTGGAGAGCTTCAAGTCATACTTAGGTCCTGTGGAACACACGCTGCGACCAAACCTACTGCTTTTCTTGTGTAGTAGATTTTTTTTTTTGTCAGTAGACTGAACACAAACAAGGCTTTTTTTTTTCCTTCTCTACTTTTTCTTCCGTAAAAATAAGTGCTGTTCCTCAAAGTCAAAAATATGTGATTTTGATGGTTTTGCTGAACAGCCGTGTTGGGTCTCTCAAAGTCTCTGGCACATATTGGGGCAGATGTATGATTCAATGATGAGCACACCTAAATTTTCATTTGTATCCCTTTTAAGAATTCCCTTGACATAGAACCTCCTGTGAGCTGAACTAGAGCAGATTAGCTTCCCGTGCCCCGGCTCTCTGCAGGGGCAAGGCTGCAGCTGCCTGACAGGGATCTATTAAAAACTCTTTATATAGTTCTGTTTTATGAGATCATGTGCATATGAATACCTATAGCAACACTTCCTGCATTTGTCTTGAAGAGTAGAGGGCTGTAGCAATATCTAGCACAATAGGTGGCACTGGCTTTTGTATTGCATATAGGCTTACAAATCTGCTTTACTGCATTGTTAGAAATCAATATTAGAAGTTCATAGTTGTATTTTTTCTTTTTATAAACTGTAATTTGTTCCTTGCTTACAAACTATTCTTGTTTCTCTCACTGATAGCTATGATAAGAGCTTTAGCACACATTAACTATTCTGTCTCTGCACCTACAATGAAGTGCATCCTCCTTTGCTTTTTCACAGTCTCTGCTCATGGGAACATTGGATTTTTATTTTTCTTTTCTTTTATGGACTAGCTGGACTGAAAGACATCATGCTACCATTTTAAAAACATACTGTAGGGTTGGGAGAGCTATGAGTGAGGGGAAGGAAAACACATTATAATCAGTCAGTTGATGATATTCATTCTGACTTTTACGCAGAGAATTGCTCATTAATTTTTCAAATTAGCCCCAAAAATAGGTAGCAGCCAATTATGATACCAAGCATTGGTTCACCAGTCAGATTCGAGTTACTGCTCCTGGCAGCCAAACCTCCTGGCAAAAAGGGATAGAGTCTTCACAGACAAATATGCAAGACTTTTCACCTAAGAGGTCCTCCAAGCTCCTCCCAGAGGAGAAATATCGGATGCAATGGTGAACTTTGTTGTAAAGACACAGCTTGTCTGTAACTAACAAATCACTGAACCCTGAGAAGACAGCCAAGTAAAGGACACACTGAGTTTTCACAGCCACTGGGTGCTCCCATGTGCCATGCTGCCCTCTGGGGACTTGTCACGACAGTGTGGTCTCTGGCTGCCAAAATACAGGGTTATTATCCCTACCAAGGAAAGTCCATTTGCTCTGAGCACCTGTGATACAGGTAGAAACTAAAAAATGAATCAAAGATGGGAAAACGAAGGCTTCCGTCTTAGTTTTGCCCAACTCCTAAAGCTGTGGCCATCTCTAATTTATGTGCATGTCTTCCTAAACGCTACCAATGTATGTCTGTCCCGCTGCTTTGGTATTTGGAAAGGAAGAGATTTTAAGACATAACTTTATCGTCTTAAGTAACAAATTAGCTTTCTTGTCTTTGTGCTGCCTTATTTCCCTTGACTCTGTACAGTCAGTGGAAGGAAAGAGGAAGATTTTCTCAAGGGAGACAATAAAGCAAGAGCGTGATGTTACTGTTCTGGACTGTCTCGTAGAAGACTCTTCCTCTCCTTGTGTTGACTACATAGGACTGTTGTACAGCTGCAGATCCATGACCTACAGTTACGCATTATAAACAGTCCCCAGTATTTCTAACCAGTGTTCATAGCAGTGGTTTGATTTAGGAACCTGATGGAATGATGGTTTCATAATGGTCCCACTTTTAAACTAAATGGTCTCACTGAGGGTTAAGTTGTGATGATCTTGATAACATCAGAAGTAGATTTGATATTGTCTTCCTTTGCTCAAAGGCCTACAGTCTACACTCGTGAGATTTCAGTCTTGTTATAGACTGAAGTTCCTAAGAGCTTTTTTACCATCTTCTTTTCTAGGGTGCATCTTTCCCCTGTTCTGTGAGTCTGTTGCATAGGATCTCTTGATGTTCAGTTATGTGTATACTCAGATTCTAAACTCATTCAAGTTGTGTTTTATCTGAAAATTGACCTTGCCAACAAAGGTAGTACATTTCTATCAAAATTTAGTCTTATCGGGGCTCTTGCAGAAGCAGTGATTAAATAACCCAATTTAAAATAAAAGCACTGTTTTTTGAGGGAAACAAATCATTTTTTACCTTTTCCAAGATTCCAACTGCGTGCAAGTGTCCAGTGACAACCTGATCTCTGGTCACGTAATGCTGTCTCTGTAATGAGCATCAGTACAAAGCAAGGATGTGATTATACTGTCACTCTACAGGTAGGATATAAATAGAGTTTTAACGGATTCCATATCACTTGCAAGGCTCCTGCTGCTCACTGGTGGTGGTGATGCCTTGAAATGTTCATTAAAATGACTTGAAGTGTTGTTTAAGCAGAGTGTCTCGCACAGTCAGCTAAGTTGGCTGCTGTTTTCAATTCACTGTATCAATCAGGACTTCAAGTCTCTACATTTTAATTTCTTTTGCGTCAGAATCAACTTTGTCGGTTCCTTTGTGTACCTCAGTTGCATAAATTGCCTCCTCGGCTGTCAAAAGTAGGTAATGGACTGCTTTGTAAAGAGCCCATACTCTGAGGACTCTGGAAAGCTTTTTTAGAGTCCAAACTTAAGAAAAACAGTTTTAACATTCTATTCTGAAGTTTAAATATTACAACTTAGGCACTGTCTAGTATTTTTAATAGCTGATGGTGAAGGTTCAGTCATGGAACCTACTAGTTGGTAAATGCTGACAAGCACCCTCAAACACTGAGCGTGTAAATGAGTTTGGCAGGATTTTAGCATTCTGATCAAGTACACAGAGGTAGAGTACCAATGATGTCCAGAGCTCAAGTGATTTATTTTTTTTTTCTTTTAATTTTTATTTAAATGTGAAATGGGGAAAATCTAGGCTTTTACTTCCCACGTCGATTCTCTTTCCCATTGCTTCCCTAAGGCAGAATGTTGAAAGCAATGGCGCTGGCCTACCATTGACTATGAACGTTCGCTTCAGTAGTTCTCGTGTTTGATACAGACACTTTGTTTTAACTCATCTGTGATATTCGCATTGCAAAATCATAAAATTGATCAACAACATAGTATTTTTACAATCTGAAACCTGTGAACAGCCTTCAGAAAAATCCTGGCTTCTTCTAGCTCTTCCTAAAAATGCATATGGATGAGTTTTCTTCCATGTATCTTCATCCTGCATAACGTGCGATTCCAGTACTTTGTTTGTATCTGGGAGGGCCATATAACCTTCTATATAAAATTATGAGAGGACCTCTTGAGGCTAGTTAAATTATTGGTCCTTGGAGTAAGTATTTCCTTTTGCAGTTAGAAATCCCTTAGCTTCTTGTCTAAAAGGGCAGGAGAGCATGTCAGCAGTTTGGATCCTTGAGACTGTAAAGAGATTAGCCAAAACTTTCTCCTCAAGCTTCAGACTGGCCCTTTTTGACGAATGCAAACGCTGGCTGAGGAGCTGAAAATTAAAACTTTGTATGTTTTGTTTACATATCCTCCCTCTCTTTTTCTTCGGTCACTAGTGGATTTATACAGCAATCAAAATCCTATTGTTTTCCTCCACCTCAGTAATGATTGCACCAAACGCTGGGTATATTCTGTGGCTTCAAGCTTCTGTTTTTTTATTAGAAAATATTCTGGCTCTGTCACTTTTGTCACAGCCTTATAAAGGCGAGCTGTCTGGATAACTCTGTGGGGACAGTCAGTTCTATCTCTGCTCTCCCTTAAGATGAGACTGCAGTGAGCTTGGCAGTTGTTGGAATTTGAATTTCTAATGACTGTCAGAAGAAAAGGGTCTCTGCATTAATGACTATTCATGATACTTTTAAAATATCCATAAAATTTCAGTGGCTATATACAAACTTAAAGGGTAACAGTTGTGGATAGTGGTATACTGATAGTAGATGGTAATTTGAAATTTGTTTGCAGAAAAACTCCAGTATCTGAGTATTTTAGGTGATGATGATGATAATAATAATAATCTTTAAATGGTTGAAACATGTGCTAGCATGAGACCAGGCAGATCGGTGTTCTGGGGAAGCCAGTAGTGGTGCAGTCTTCACTGTCTGACATTTGATCTGCAGAAGAGCTGCTGGAATAATTTACTGGATTTAACTGGCTTATTTCAGCTTGTTTGAGGCAGAAAATGGTCTAGTGATACGGAAAAGGTCCTTCACCCAAACCCTGCAGGTTCTGTTGCATCTAAGAAAAAGGGCAACAGATTTCACACTGAGCTGTAAGATCAGTGCGGTTGGCCATGAGTTTATAGTGGCAGCAAGAATACTGCGGGTCTGAAAAGTTCACAGCTATGGTATTTCTCTGCAGTTATCCCAAAACTATATTCCTCTAGTAACAGTGGAAATGCAACCCCCAAACTATGGATTTAGGTTCAGTTTATGCATGCTTCCACCCCCACCCTCAAATTTTCACTTTCTTATAGCCATTTTCTTAGTAATGTGTTGGAAGTGCAGCATCCAATATGAAATTACTTTTTCTTTTTTTTTTTTTTTTCCTTCAGCTGAAATGAGATTGGTGATTCTAGACGAGATCTTAATTGCTTTTACTTCACAACATACTCTGTGTTGCTAGGTAGTACATAGCTCAGCACTACATCAGTCTGCTGAAATGAGTCTCAGGAGAGGAATAACAGGATTGAGGAGCTTGCAAATTAGGTGTGATGTACAATGTCAAAGAAGTGGTGGAGGAGTGGACTAGAATTGGCCTTCAACAGCTTTTTCTAGTCCAAGAATAAGAGGAAGTGGCACGGGAATAAATTTAACCCAGGGGGTCAGAACGGCAGTAGCTGTCTGGGCTGCAGGTCAGAGCTGAGGTACGCCATCAGAGCTCCGGCTCAAGGTTGTAACAGCATCTGCCTTCTCTCTGCTTGACTTTTAGTCTATGATCTTGCTTTCGTGAGTGCTGAAATATGCTTGTTTAAAAATATCTACTATATACTGTATGTAAAGACTGTCTATAGATCACTCAAGAGAAGAAGTGAGAAGGATATAGACTCTTCTTGCTGTGTTTGCTTGGAGGTGGCAAGTCAGCTTTGTCAGCTCTGATGATTTCCTTGAAAGGACATGCTCTAAAGACACAGCGAAGAGCAAAGCACTGAGGAGAGGAAGTTATAAAAAGGGCACCTACTAGACGAATAAATTGCTGCCAGCCCCATTGTATTCCTAATAATCCATCTCGCACGAAGAAAAACCTCTAGTGCGCAACCTTGAATTTATTTTACATCTATCATGTTTTGCAGTCCTGGCACTGTCTCCGATTCAAATTTTTCATACTCTTCATCTCTCAGGTAAATTAAATACTATTGAAACAGCTGTGTGTTGCCTCTGAGGGTATTGCTTCTACGTGAAAAACAGCAGTTTTCCATAGGACAGAAATTAGATAGGCTTCTCTGGGGAGAAATATTTGTAAGTCTAAATGCCAGCCAGTTGAGTGCAACACCCATATTCTCATGTTGATTTTTAGTGCTCTCTCTGCTATTATTTCTGAAAAGATGTGTCCTGACACAAGGTAGGTGAGTGAGAATGGAATACCTGCTAAGGATAAGGGACAAAAAGATGTACTTCATATATTGCTAATTGAGAGTATTGCGTGCATTTGATCTGCGGCTGTTGAAAACGCCATCTATTGGATCACTTTCATTCACTTAGTGCGTAATTTTAGCAAAAGAAGGTGTGCGAGGCTTTTGGACGCTTAGTCCTTCTGAAACACAGTGCTGCTTTTTGCTCAGTTTTATCCTCTAGTTACTTAAATATTCATTTTATAAATATTTTCCTACTAAAATCTCTGTACAAAGAGTGGAGAGGTTTGTTTGTCAAGAACCTGGGCAACTTTCTCAACTTTTTTCTCTCCCTTTTCTCATTCTTTCCTTTTCCTACAGTACTTGAAGAAAAAAGAAAAAAAATTATCATGCACTTAGCTATGCCAGCCAATATTTTGATGTTCTAAGATGGGTGTTATTTTGTCCCACTGATATTTGTTATAAATACTGCATATACATAGACGACATTAAAAGAATATGAAGGGATCCACTCGTGTTCTGAAAAATGCTTCAGTTGAGACAACCTTTAGACAACCGCTTCCTCTCTTCATCTGTATGATGATACCGTTTAGTAACATGTTCACAGACTGCTGCAGTTTCCCACGGAACATCTGCTTTAGTGCACTTGCTTTTCCTCATTCTTTCTGCGACTGTGTCTTAAGTACTGCACGCAACGCAAATCTGACGGTCAGGTCAGAAATCATTTCTTCTCATGGGCCGTTCCGCGATACCACTGCGATACCGGCGCTTGCCAAACACGCCTTTAGTTGCGTTGTAGTGGTGGAACGAAGTGTTTTCATCTCCGCAGAAACAGAAGCACAGCAGGACCTTTGATTGGGTTGTTCTTTGGGTTCGATGTTAGGGCGCGAGGCTGGGCAGCCTTCTCGTGTGGGCAGGAAGGTGGGAAGGAGCAGAGCTCTTCCAGCTCCCGCTTCGGTGGGACCTTGGCACCTTGACCCAACCTGGTGCTGCAGCTGTGAAGACCTCTGCTCCGGGCGGCCCCGGCAGGTGGAGTCAGAGGCTGTAATCTTCTGGCCTGATAAGATGTGCAAAATAGATTTTATTCTTTTTTTTTCCCCTAAAAGCTTGTAAATAAATAAAACCACAGTGGTTTGGATTTCTTAGGCTGGGAACACTGGGGTTGACAAATGTTACATGGTTGTCACGTGTTTTGCCTCCTGCTTGCTGCTAATCTTTAGATGTTAATGAGTGGTGGTTGGCCTTTGATTGTATCTTGATGTAAAGTCAGTCATGTGTTGACAGCCCTTGATAATTAATTGGTAACAGACCAAACGTTTCTGCGTGACTCATTCTCACCCTCATTTTCTAATTCCAAATGCCACCCAAAACTTTTTAGTTCTAGTAGGTCATAACACAAAACAACTGGATAACCAAATGGCAGAAGATTTCAACATCTCTGGTAACGTGTGTGGGAAGTGTGCTTCAGTTACGGAACAGCACAGAGACTCTACCTCAGTGCCACCACTGTGGCTGTCTCTGAGCCTATAGAAAACAGAGGCCCAGCTGAGGTTATAGGAGAATGTATGCAAACATTTCTTCATAAAATGAGTGTTCCGTGGCAGACCGAATGGCAGTAATGATAAACCCCTTTTGCAGGCTCGCCTTTCCTGGTTCTGCTGACCAGTAGAACCTGGAACTGTGTAGTCCAGCGTTGTTCTTGGTTTTGTGCCTTTTCTACAAGGGGAATTATTGCATTGATATTTTTGGTGGCGCACAATAAGTAGCGATTGTAATGTGGAAATCTGAAATGCTTTGTTTACTTATCCCCGGGTTAAATTAGTTTTTCTTAGAAGTAATGGAAAAGCTTGGATAAAATTATTGGGAGGAGGTAGATTTTATGTTCTGATGTGCTATAGTATCTTTCTGCCAAATAAAATGGATATTCCATAATATGTCTGCAAACAAAAAAAAAAAATCACCTTTTTTCTTTTTCTTTCTTCTCTGTTTAACCCCTCTCGTGTCACTAGCTCCCAATGGAGTTTATTCAAACACTGGCAAGCACAGAGGAAGCTTGGGCATCAAAGTGTTCTGTCCGAGAGCAGATGAGGGCTGCATAAACAAATGGGACCTGGGCAATCCTCGCTTCCCATTCAGTAGGAGCCAGAAAAAAAAACGGGAAGTCAGCTGGGAATTGTGGACTTGTCTTTATGGTGGGATCCGTAAGGCCGAGTCCTAAACGCACGGAGCCAATCTTGTGCGCTTTCAACAAGAGAATTAGCTTATAAATCCGCAGCTGTTGTGTGCTGAGGCACGGGATGTGTGAGTTTACTTGCCAGGCTTTAGATTTCGAGCTGGGAAATCAAGGTCTTAACGGAATACCAGCCAGATTGGCAAGAACAGGCATGAAAAGTATCGAGTTGGAACAGTCCCATCCACACTGCTGAACACTGCTGATAAGACAGCTTCGGGTCAACTGATCATGACCAGCATAGAGCCTTGTTAAATGCGTTAGGAGCTCTTCTGCCCTGAGTAACCACAGTGTTTTGAAGGTGCCTTGTCCCCACCAGCACAAAGCTGTGCTCGCTGAAGCCCGTTGTTTACAACACCGACTTCAGCAGTGCGTGCAGCCTCTGGGAATCCTTTGTGAAATGTACCTTTGCCAGCTTAAAGCTAAGGTGGTTCTCCGAGAAACTGGTTTTAATTCTTTTCAATTTTCTTATCCTTCATTAGAGCTCAAAGCTCCTTGTACATAGCGTGTGTAATCCTCTGTAGAAGAAAAGCAATGCCACCAAGGAACAGACTGCAGCTACAGTCACTTCTGTAGTTTCTCTTTTGATCCAGAAATATAAGAGTTAATGCTAAGTAAGAATTTCCAAAGTGATGCCCAGACTTGGGGAGGAGGATGGAGGGGATGGAAAGTGGAGTGTTGATGAGTATGAAAGGGCGAAGGTGTAGTATGAAAGTATGAAGTACATACTTCATATGTAGTATGAAGGTGGGTATGAAAGGCTCATGATAGTAAAATAAAAGAAAAGCTCAGTCATAACCTAAACATTAAACAAACGAGTGAAGTTCATAATCAGATTGAGTATCTGGGACACTTAATGCTGTTTAAATTGATGAGATAACGTGTTTTGTGCAGCGTCTCTCGGGAAATATGTGGAGAGCAAGGTCTGAAACCAAAGTTTTTCGTGCTCCTGAGAATAATGACATCCTCTGAACCATCTTTTCCCAGATCTGGTTACCCATTACCAGAAACACCCAGCGTTAGTCATCCATCTTGTTAGCTGTGCCCCTCGCAACAGGGCTTTGTGAGAAATTAAGCTGAATTTTAGTTCTGAAGTACTGTTCTTTGTTCACTGCCTAAGGTTTGCATAGCCCCTCTCCACATTGCATCTCTCCTGTAGATAAACAGAGGATGTGCTTTAGAGCCGTCCAGCCTGCAAATCAGCTAAAATGACCTCTTACTGCTCCAGGGAGGCTTTTTTTTTATATCCGTGCTGGAATATTTCCATAGGTGTCCCTACTTCAGCTCTGTTTAGATTTTTCCCAACTAATTTAATGTCAGATAAAAGAGGTAGTGAAGACATGGCTGGTCATCTGCTCTCTCCCAAGTCCTCGTGGTGTGTGAGATTGTCGCTACTGAATATTTATGAAGGCTTATCTATTTTATTTCTGAATATTTAACCAGGAGTAGGTGCTTGCAGTCTTGCCTTGAAGAGCTTGCCATATTCTCATTCTTCTAACTCTGGAAGCTTTTCATAGTAGCAAGACTCGGTTCTCTCCAGAGTTATGTTCTTGCTAACATCGTGAATAGTAGATTTTACTGCCTCTCCAAAGACGCTTTGAAGATATTGGCAGGCTGTTAGCATCTAATATCTTTTACCTTCAAAACTGTAAATATTTTTCTGTCTTCATGTGTCTGTTTCTGTGTGGTTTTTATGTTATTCATGGCTACCTCTTTTCATTTTGTCTGAAGTGTCACGACTTTGGGAAAGGGTTGTTTAGACCACTGCGCAGTGAGCCAGCAAATGCATTAATGGAACAATTTAGGGAGCCTGTATGCCTGCAGCACTGATTCCTCCCTCTTGATGACCTTCAGGGGACTAACTAAATTGATTTCTGCCTGGTGAGGTCTCAAGGGTATAATTTATACCTTGAGTAGATTGGTGAAATTTAGACACATTTTGTTAGTCTGTGCATTTTTTTTTTTTGAAGTTTTCGTGCTAACCAAACCTTGCCATTCAAGTGGTCCCTTGTTCCGTTTCATTGTGCAGACCGTGCGTGTTGTAGGGATTTGGTGCTAGAGCACGAGGAGGGTATAGAAATGTTCATATCTCCAGTGGGGTGGTTGTGACTTGAGCACCAGAGTGAGGTCTGGGAATTTGTTCTCAAATCCCCTCTCTGTCCTTAGGTTTTGGACAAGTTATGTCCAAGTTTATTCTTTATTTGTGCTGTTCCACCTTTCAATTTAAACACATAAAGCGAACAAAAAACCACCACCACCAACAAAAAAATCCCACCCTCATTGCCTGATCCCCATAAGACATTGCAGAGTTTTCCTGGGATTTCTCATGACTTACTCATCTCAGCCAAAGACTTTGCCTGCCCTTTCTTTAGGAGGTCGGAAATGTCTTCTATCTGCCTGCAGAAAAAATTAGTCCTGGGGGGGTTCCCAGACAGCTGCACAAACCATGTAGGTCAATTCCCAGGAGGAGCATGTAAGACCCTCTCAGGCAACGCTCCTGTAAAGCAGTGTTGGAAGAAGAGGAGGGAGGAAGAACGATCTAGAAGTCTTTCTCGGAGGTGTGCTGTGCGGCATAATGACCCATGCCCTGTTAAAGCTAGTCCATCCCTATTGTGTAAGTCATAAAAAGCTGGTTGGGAACACCACGTTTAAGTGAAAGCTGGGAAGAGAAGTGAATAGGAAATTAAATGTCATTTCTGTAGCTATTTCTTAACTTAATTCTCCAACGCTTCCTGTAAAATTGTTCCAATTTCAGTCATTGTTGTGGATATTCGGTTCCCATTTGGACAACACAGGGAAATGGTCAGCTGCCATCTGCTAACAGAAGTACCAGCTCTCCCCGCAGTGTACACAGATGTGGCTGGAAGATCCCACTAAACAGCCAGATACCGCACGTGTGAACTTGAAATAAAATTGGCGAGTGCCCTGGGAAGTGTTGCTTTCTGGGAGTCATGCCCATCACCAAGCTGATTACATCCATGTGTTCCAGTGCTGTGCAGCCTTTAAAAGAAATCTGAAGGATTGCTTTTGAATATCTTTAGGAGAGGAGGGTGTGATTTGAAAGGCACTTCTAAAACTATCTAGGTAAAAATAAGTGAAATACGCTGGATAATGAAAAACCTTTGAACTCCAGTGATGCATCGAGAGTGGTAGTGCTCCTTGCTTGTTTAGCATGTATAGTAGCACTTAAATTGCTTTGCTTTAACACCTTCACATAGCACATGCGGTAAAAAAGGAGAGTTGGCTTCACAGTAGCTGTTAGCTAGGGACTTCCAAGTTGCACAGCATTATCACTGTTATTGTATATTCTTAGGAATATACAGATAGGAGGAACCGTTGGGTCATTGAGTGTGCTCCTCCATAACAGCAGCAACTGTGTTAAGCTTAGAAGTATTCGCGGAATATGAACTCCACGTATTATGGGCGATGGTGTGGTTCTCAACAATGTAGTGTGGTTTGATAACCTGTAATAAAAGGTCAAATGGTGCAGCTATGATGTTCCATAAAGCAGAGCAGGAGAGTTTGAGGATATCACTAGTGCCTTAGGCCTATGCGTTTACATAGTGTGTATTAGATAATACTTGTAGATTAACCTAGGAATTGGTCTTTATACTTCATAATAGGGGATGCCAAAAACCAAAGCAAAAAGACCATTCTGACTGGGCTACGAGGCAGTGGCACAGTACAGAGTTTCCTTCCACTCCAGATTTTCGTAAGTGATTCAGCATCAGCTACGAGCAGGTCACATCGCTTTGGCTGCTGTCCATGTAGTTGGGTAGGAGCGTTGCTGTCCTTAGCGCAGCTTTCTGCCCAAATGTGGCCGCTCTCTATGGGTTTGAAAAAGAAGGCGGCATGGACAGAGAGGAGGAAGACTTCTGTTTTGAATTCTCCAAATGACTCATAAAGGTCTAAATCTGGTATTTGTAGAAAATAAAAACAGTGGAAACAAACTGATCCAGTCCTGGTTCAAGCCTTCTTGAGAGCCTCTCTAGAGAGCCAGTCACTTACACTGTTTCTTCCATCAGCTTTTCAGGATATCTTCAAATATCACAAGTAATTACTGCTTCCTCTCCGCCTCCTAAATATGGGAAAACCATTCTAGAACTTTACTCTAGAGTCTATATTGATTTTGACTTCCAGTCTGATGCAAGCACTTGGATGTGACCGTTGGATACTTGGTGCCCAGCTGAAACATTGTCCTTTGATTGAAATAGTTTGTAATTCTTCTTCCTGCCTGTTTCTCCATCTGTTTACTATTCCCATATTTGAAAATATTGCCATTTTTCTCATTTAAAGAGACTCCATTTCTCTAATCACTCTTGGAACCTTTCTTTGCAATTTTTAAGTTTAAGCTCCTCTTCTTTAAGCGTAAATGGCCAGGACTGGTGGTGCAATATTTTACGTGAGGCTTTACAGGTGCCTGGAACAATATTCAGAAATGATGGGCTGCAGCGTGTAAAGCATTTGAGAGCTGGGAAGGGAGAAGGCAGCAGTTCCCTTGGAGCCCTTGCTCAAGCTCTCTCCCTCTAAGGAGGCCAGTTTGCCAGGGCTACTTGCCCCAGTGTCTCGGAGCCTCGTCTGCCTCCTGCATCGTTACTCAACGCCTGTGCTCAGACCCGTGCCCTCCTGCCCCTCGGGTGGAAAAGGGGAGGCCAGGACAGCAAACAGAGTTTTATCGTGCTCACAACAGGTTTGCTTTCAAAAGCAAGAGAGGAGATCTGGAAAAGCGTTTGGCAGGGGTCCTCCTGCAGGTTCGAAAGGATCTGGGAGGTTAGACTGGAGCCCTCTGTCCTCTCTGCTCCCACCCTTCCTGAGCTCTTACAGCCGGGGGGGTCTCTATCTCTCTCTGCAGCTGTTAGAGTAAGCTTTCCTGACTGCTTTGCTCGTATCTTTTTGCTGCTTTTATACTGCGTGTCTGTCCCCAAAACAAGCTGGTGTCTTACCTTCCCATCTCCTTGCTTTGAGCAATCGGCGTGTGGTCTCTGGCACGGAGAGGATGAGAGACTGGAGTGGGAGGCTTGTGATGACAGCAAATCAAGTCCTCTCACACACTGGAGTAGAGGCGGAGTAGCTTTTGCCTGGGCTCTGCATAGGTGCTACCCAAGGTCAGCACAGTGCTCATTCGAAAATCTGTCCTCAAGCACACGCAGATGCCTGCTGAGCACCCAAATCATATGGAGATGAAATGGAAACAAATCTGCTTCGTGGCTTCTCAAACTTAAAGTTAGCAGATGTGTGTTTGCTTCCTCCTCATGCTGCAGAATCCCTTACGTCAGTGCCTGGGACAGAGCTGCAGATACTCGCTGCCTTTTGATGTTGATCTTTTTCTCCTTGCATTTGAACCTCTTCTGTGTTGGTATTTTTCACCTACTGGATGAGGAAGTGACAAGGAAAAATATTTTCTTTATCTTTGCCTTAGAAGCGTGACAGATACGGGCTCTTGAGCCTAGACACCAGCTGCACCATTCCTGAATTGTGATACATTATTGCTTCCCTTTCTTTGCTTTTCTCATCCTGCAGGCAGCCGGAAGGATAGGGAGTTTAGGGAGGAAAACAAAGGGGCAGGCTGCTTTCGGAGTGGGGAACCTGAGGAAGGAAACCCATCGAAACCAGCAGTAAGAAAAGGGCCGTGTTGTAAAGGAGAAGGTTCCCAGCAGAGGTCGGGTGTGGGGGTCGGGAGCAGCCCTCGGAGCAGTGGGGGTGTAAGGGCCAAAGCGGTGCTGGAAAGAAGGTTAGAAAGTGTTTGGAGCTTATCATGGAGGCACAGGTGAGCCTAAAAATAATGTTGAAGTGGTCACACAGCAGAGACAGGTTTGACCTTGGTGCAGACAGGCTGCATGGATGGGCTGAGACCAACAGGATGAGGTTCAATAAGGCCAAGTGTTGGGTCCTGCACTTGGGTCACACCAACCCCAGGCAGCGCTACAGGCTGGGGGCAGAGTGGCTGGAGCTGCCTGGCGGAAAAGGACCTGGGGGTGTTGGTC
>JAOXNO010000041.1:24747782-24761997 GCA_028565335.1 Limnodromus scolopaceus | reverse complement strand
GAGCACCTCTTCTGTGAGGACAGGCTGAGAGAGCTGGGGTTGTTCAGCCTGGAGAAGAGAAGGCTCCAGGGAGACCTCAGCAGCCTTCCAGTACCTAAAGGGGCTACAGGAGAGATGGGGAGGGACTCTTTATCAGGGAGTGTAGTGATAGGAAGGGGGGATAGGTCGGGGGAATGGTTTTAAACTGAAAGAGGAGGAGATTTAGATTAGATGGTAGGAAGAAATGCTTTCCTGTGAGGGTGGTGTGAGACACTGGAACAAGTTGCCCAGAGAAGCTGTGGCTGCCCCATCCCTGGAGGGGTTCTAGGCCAGGTTGGATTGGGCTTTGAGCAACCTGATCTGGTGGGAGGTGTCCCTGCCTGTGGCAGGGGTCTGGAACTAGATGATCTTTAAGGTCCCTTCCAACCCAAACTGTGCTATGATTCTGTGATCTTAAGAATAACCTTCAAACTTTTAAAAGCTGCTGAAGAAAGAGAAGGAACCTGAACTCTGTACACAGAGTGGCTGGAAGAAGTGGTAAAGAGCTCTAAACTGCTCTAATAAGGTAGTTTCAAGTGGGGAAAATACTTCTAACAGGACGACCTCTGTCAAGTAGTGGAGTAGGTTGTGATACCGTGGACTCTTGATCGTTGAATGTCTTCCTCACCTGTTGTTGGGTTTTTTCAGGAAAACCATAACCTTTAATTTTTCTGTGGACAATAGGTGGAATAGATGACTTTTTAAGATTACTTGTAGCCCTGTGGTGTGGTGGGTTTTTTTCTGCAATTTATATTGGACTGCAGATCTGTCTCAAGTGCTTTAAAGGGTGAGACATGGTGTAAACAGTGTATGTCTTTTCAAATATGTAAACAAGTATAAATTACCCTGCTGGTTCCAAATTTCTCTTTGCAATTCTGTACAAGAATACAAAAACAGCAAAAATACTCTTATAAAGAATACCTACTTTTAGAGGCTGTCAAGAATGGGTAATTTTCCTACATAGAAGGGTGATTTGAAAATTATGGCTTGGGGTCACATCAAAAACTGCAAGCACATTTCAGAGTGAAATTGTTTCATTGTCCCTCTTCCTTTCCATTTTATCAAGCTGACAATAGTGGAGAGATGTTTTAATTTTTCATATTTCACTTTTTAATTTGATCCATTAAATGAATTTTAAATATAAACTAGCATCTTGCACTTACTTAAGACCCTTTTGCAATCTGAATATCTTGGCACATTTAATGTAAGTGGAAAATTGTATAGAAATTACCTTAACATCTATTCTGTATTGCTTTTTACTGCCGACCTCATCATTCAAATACACATAGCACATGCCCAGCTGGTATAACTTAATTATGTTTAATTTAGGTAACTTAATTATTAAAGACTAGTTTTTAGGGATTTGATTCCTATGCTTCATCCAGCACTGTTGCTGGCTTAAAGAAAAAGCTGGGCAGAAAAACACATTTTCAGGAAGACATGCTTTAAAAATTACACATTTGTTTTTACTTTCTTTTCCCCCCTTTTTCTCACTGGGATCCTTTTCTTTCCCAATTTCAATTAAGTCAGTAAGATACTACTTTAAAAACAAAACCGGCTAACTAAAGCAGTAAGGAACAGAAGATAAAGGTATAGTTTGTTGAAAATTAATTTAAAATAGTCTCAGAAATGAGACCTTAAGAGAGATGGTTAGGAAATCTGACAATATGATAGTGGGGCGGGTTTTTTTTCCTGCTTCTCAGCAGAGACTGCATTGAATGGTTGTCTGAACATAGCGCTGCGAGCATCAGGTTGACACTGGACACACAGACCGGTGTCTGCTGGCACTGGAAGTCACAAATCACCTGTTGTGTGGCTGAAGGGGCAAGAGGTTTTGTGGGATGGAATTAGATTGCCCTGGAAAAGAAAGGGAACTGAAGAGCTGAGCGGTGTGTACGTGAAGACATCGCTCACGTAAACGTACATCACTCTGTTCCTTCCGCAGTCAGTGAGGCATTTCACCAGGGTGATTCAGAACTTGGGGTGAATCATCTTCTGGAAGCCTTGTTTGTGTAGGAAAATTGGACCTTTCATTCAAGGCTTCAGTCAGCTGCTTAAAAGTAGGCTGGAGGGATCTGAGCCGAGGTCTCTGCATCTTTGAAAAATAAAAATTAAAGAAAAAATGAGGAAATCATATTAATCTTAGCTGCCTCGGTCTGTTAAATCTGTTTTGGGATGTGAGATGACCTTTCAACACGAGTTAACCAGCGTGCTGGGACGCCCCCTCCCATTCTCCTTGCGCTCTTGGGGTGTGTGTCATGGCCACATTCCAGGCTTTAGACGGGGATACCCATTTTCACATGAGAACCTAAAATGGTTTGTGTAGTCAAAAGTCCCAGCTGGGAAATTAATTCCCAGTAAGCCTTACTATAGTAAAATGAATAAATACGTACACACACACTCCCCCCGTGCCTCCCTTCCCCTCCCATTTCTGGAAGTTTTACTGGGGAGAGAACGGTTCTCCAGCTCGTGGGGTGGGAGAGTGGTTCTGATCACCATGGTGGTGGTGTCACGAGGACATCAGCTTTACACCGTGTCGGCAGAGTTGGTTTGCGCCAAATAAAGTATCCCTAAAACTCTTACGGTGTGAGGCTCAGTAAGTTCACTGCACTCCGTAATGTAGACGCTAGGACTGTCCCCGTATTAAATTCAGTGACTGAGCTGAAGACAAATAGAATTAACCTAAACTTTCATTTGACACAAAGAATGGTTTTGAGCCTGTATTTTGAATTTTTATTTCTAGAATGCATGCCGTTTTAAAGCAAATAGTCCATAGTGAAAATTTTGGTAGTTTTTCTTAAATTGTTTTGCTTAGGAGTTGGTTTTGTTCCAGGAGGAAAGATAATTTCAGATGTTTTTATTCTTCACAGATTCGTTTTTTTTTCTCTCCGTTCATTAACCAGAGGAAAAATATTTGCCTTGCTTTGTTAGGTGTGTCCTTTTGGGCAGCATCTCATAGGCTGTGTTTGGACTAAATTTAGAGGGAGCTTCACCATTCGTTGCAGCCCTCTAATTATAACTGCAGCAGCCACGAAATTGATCCAAACTAAATTAAAAACCAAATTGCTGCTGCTGCTGCTGCTCCCGCTGTTTGGATCACCTGAATATTTATTCAGCTAGTGATACGTCTCAAATTGGAGAATTTTTTGGTTTTGGAGAAGGGGGAGAAAAATAGCCCAGCTGAGCTTTCACATCAAAAACCTCTTTTGGTCCTATTTCTGTTATTTTTTTTTTTTTTCTCCCTGCCTTGGCCCCCTATAATTTTTTTTTTTTTTTTTTTAATCCACTCATGAACCCCCATGGCAAAGTGCACTAGCCCTGCTGGTGAGAAGACGTCAATAATTCAGATCACATTATGCTGGCAATTCAATCAAATACAAAGTTACCTACGTTTCAGAAACATTTAGAATTCCTAGTTATGTAGGAAGTTAATTTGAGAGAGCAGCTGAATGCCTTCTGGAAACTGCTGAGAGTTTCTCTTTAGTACCCATTCTGCTTGCTTGCTCTTATCGTATATTTTCTGCATTTCTCTAACCTTGTTCTTGATGACAAAAGACATTTGCATGAAAACAGGATCTTTGTTTCTTAAGTGTTCATCTGTTCCTGCTGTTTATTTCCCACCTAAAGTCATAATCCTCTGTTTGTGGCATCACAATTGGTTGCAGTGGAAATTATTATGTCGTCACAAACGGGGGATTATGACTTCAGGTGGGGGGGATAAGCAGCAGGAACAGATGAACTCTTAAAAGCAAAAATGCTGTTTCATGTAAATGTCCCTGGTAATAAAGAAGAAAGGGAGGCGAAATACAGAGAAACAGAAAATTGGTATGAGCAGACTTGTGCCTGAACAGTAGGGCAGCAGATTTCCCTTCAGGCAGGAGCAGCTCTTTTAAATTAGGAACATGTCCGTGTAGAATTTATTCTTTCAAAATATTTTTCCCTCAATTAAAAAAAAAATATAAATACTGATGTTGCTCCTCAACTACTCAGGTCGGCGAGGGATTTTTTCATCTTTGTCAAGATGTCTTTTATTCCTTTGTGTACGTGTTTGTCAAGTCGCTTTTAATCTTCAGGGAGTTTCCCTTTTTGTGCCTGCTGATAGGTTTTTCAAGCCCGAACCCCACCATTTGGAACGGAGCATCTGCCCCGTGTAGAGCAGGATGACCATGCTGGAAGCTCATCTAAACCACGCTGCTGAGCCAATCAGCCAAATGCTTTTCACGGGCAGCTTCCATTTAAAACCACAAGCAGCAAGCTGACATTTCTCTTCAGCATCCTAAGATGGAAAGCTCTGAAATACCCACTAGCGATCTCAGCTTGTGCTTTATTTGGGTTTTATCTGAGCTTTCTCCCCTCCGTGTTGTAGCTGCTCTATCTATTCTTTAGTAACAGGAGGTTTTAAAAAAAAAAAAAAAAATTATTGGTGCAAACCAAAAGGTTTATAAGAACAGAAACCAAAATACTGAATAGAAATGAGGGTAGGGAAAGATTAATAACAAAGCCTATTGTGTGCTTCCTGTGGTAGCAGCCAATTTGACTTGCTTTCATTAAAATTCTCCTTGTTAGCTCGGGTGATGTGTTGGGGTGATGGACTATTTGATGTCTGAGAAGTGGTGAGAAGTTAGCTGTCTAATGATGAACTAATTAGAAAGCCCATCCTAGCAGGATCCATGGAAATTGATTTGCACAGTGCCATTTTTGCTAATGAGAATCATGAATACATGTTTGCAGTCCTTTACTTACTCTTCCTACCCACAGCTAATGAAAGAGAAGCAATCATTAAGAGCTCAGCTACGATCTATCCAGAGTTTCCTTTGCCGTGTAGGAATAGCTGTACTTTTAAGAACTTTGGTTTTAAATAATACTCTTCGTGGAGAAGCAAGCTCCCCACGTCTGCCTCCTACAAAAGGAGTTTGTTTTCTAATGCATCTCTTCTCAAGCGTTATCCTCGCTGAACAGGGAGTCAGTATCTTCTCAGTGCAATTTACAGAAAATTACCATTACAGCATGGGACTGGAAGAAACCATAAATATGTAGACTGAGTAAAATTAAAATTAATTAGATGATTTTTCCTACAAGGGCATAACGTGTCCATCTACAACTAGGTCAAACATTTTTAATATTTATGTGTCTAAGGCGAATAAAAAAATGATTACTTTTAGTATCTCATCCTATGATTTTATTTGAATTTACATTTACCCAGGTGCTTTCAGATGCCTTTAATCATCCCAGACAGCATATGCTCAGCCAGCCCCATATGGCCCAGAGGATAATATCCACAAAAGTAGGGTTTTTTGCAAAAAGATTTCCTGAACAAAATGTGGTGTTGGTCGATGCAGTGTGGCTGCTCGTCAGTACATCTTCTGTTGTCCCTAGGACTCTAGCCTCCTATCACCTCCTAAGCTTCCTGAGGCCTTCTCTGGCCGGTAATGATCTGGCATTGCATTGCTTTTCTCTTTCACCTGCATGTGTTCCTGTAAATTCTGACATAATTAAAGAAAACTGTAGATCTATTCAATTATCCCTTAACTTAGCTCTTTTAGGTGCATTTTCACTGCTGTAACCAATAGCTGGGGATATAGCATTAGGCTCTAGGAGTTAGTTGTAGTGAGGTTTTAATGTATTTGCAGTGAAATGGATGACCCATCAATGCCATCAGGCAAAGGCGGAGTTGAAGACGTAGAAGCTAAAAGTGTGAGCTGGCAAGCAGCTGGGGGTTGGAAGTAAGAGAGCAAGCAAGGGAACGGCGAGATGTCTTTGTAGGCAGCAAGGAAGGAGTCAGAGCCTGAGGTTGTGTAGGGAAGACTAGAAACAAGGGGAATGGATCGCTCGGAGCTGTTGTTACCTGGATGGATTAGAAGAAGGGGTAGCAGAGGAATCAGAGTGAGTTACCAGAAGGGAAAACAAGAATGGAAACGGAAGGAGGAAGGTTCGAATGACTCTGTCTGAGTTTCTTCGGTTTCTTATGAGTTAAAAAAGAAAGAAAAGAAAAAGGAATTCTTGAGGAGCCAGAGGGAGCAAGCAGGTGGGAAAACCTCTAGTAAGAGGACAGTAATTTGCTCTGGGACAGGGAGATTATAGGTACACAGTATCACAAAACAACATGATATCAGTGTCAATGTCTGACTTAAATACGAACAAGAAAAGTCCAATTTATTTTAATGAAATGGAGTTACCTCAACATAACCAGCAAGAAAAAGGTCTTCTATTTTGCCACAAAGGAATTTAGGTGAGGTCAGCACTTTAATTTATTTCCGAGTTTGAGCCTGCCCAGATTATTTTGTCCACGCATTCACTGTTTTGCTTCAAGGAAGTTCCTATGAATTAGTTCCCTGAAGAAAAAGCCTTATCTGATTTTAGCAGTGAAAACAATCATAACTGTGTTCATCACACTTGCTTTTTCCCCCGAAAGAAGAGATTTTCTAATTTAAAAATTTACTTTTAACTCCTCCATTCATGTTTTGTGATGTAGCACCTGTAAAACATAAATGCATATGTATATTCCATATATATATATGAAAAGCATCTAGTTACAGTAGGTACAAGACTTTTAATTTCTTTGCTGTTCTGTGTTACCTCCCAGCATTAGCTACTCATTAGTTTTGTGGGGGTTTTGTTTACATATTTACTCCTTTTTGTTCCTGTAGCGGAGCCTACTTAAGAGATTAAGAAGAAATGTCAAACCTTTATGCACTTTCTGCACTATTATTGGAGTGGGTTTTCAGTCATCTTATAACACATATCGTTTACATCTAAATGTGCAAACACATAAAAAGAAACAAAAAACTAACACTTTCTTTAAATTAGCCTTCTTGGGTGTTTTTTAGGTGCAAATCTTATTTAAAAATGAAAATGAACCTGCAAAAGCAATTGGATGGATGCATAGCTCAGAGATATTCCAAAATGGCAATCAGGGAAGACTATCCAGTATAGCAGACTTGAAAAGATTTATTTGTAGACCATGTTAGGACTTTCCAGACTCATATTTCTTTAGAAAAATAAATGATGAAAAGTGTGGGTATATGGTAATGTGATCCACTAGCATGGCATAACATATGATATTGATGACGGATTATCTTTTTGAAGAAGAGTTGCTATATACGGGCTCAAACATTTGGGTTCAAATTAAAATTCAGGTCATATAGCTGTTTACTTATAAATAAATAGTCTAGACTAATGGCTGGTTGGCCTGCTTGGGACGAAGAAAGAAGTTGATATGGGCAAGTGGTTTGTAGTGTCATCTGCTCTTGTACGGTTCTGATAAACATGTTAGTAAACTGTAGTATATGGTATAAAGCGAAGATAAAAACATACTGGGTGGTAGGATTTTGCTAAGGTGTCATTAATGTTGGCTGTGGAGCTAAGCATCTGTGCAGTGCACTGAAGTCTGCCATGTTCTTTCTGTATTGAAAACATCCACGTATCCAAAGAGCTGCAGTTTTCTAGAGGATTTGATAGCTATTAAAAATAGATGTAATGGGGAGTAGGCAGCCACTGGACAGTGAATTCACTGTAATAATTATGGAATGCTCTGTGACCCTTCCACTGTTCGGATCAGAGGCATAGTCTTCATAGACACAGAACTACTTGGCTGCAATGACCCAAAACAATAAAGAAAAGGCCACATTAATGAAAAAGTAATGACTGATGTTAGAAACCTAAGACACTCTGGTAGAAAAACACTAGTGATCTACTGATCTGGTGTCCTGCCATGTAAAAAGAAATGGCCTACACAGTTCTGTTCTCACCTAAATGCAGCCTTTGTGCTGCTTTACACTCTCTCCCCCTTCAAGTGTGCTTCTCATCTTTCTTCCCTTAACACGTTCCTTCCATTTCATTTCCCAGTGGAATTGCACCACCTCCTATGCGGGCTTCTTTTCCCACTGCCGAGAACCTCATATCCTCTCTTCTCTTTCTTCCTCAGTTTATTCTATTTACTTGCCACTAAAATTCGCTTTTATGAGCTATAGTATTCTTGCTTTTCCTCAACTGTATCTTAAGAGAGGAAGAATTTGGTTTCGTTTTATTGTGGTCAGTGTTTCCAGGTGCATGCGAGCCGTGGGACTGGCAAAGTTCTCCACTGGGAGTTTTCCTTAAGCAGAGCCAGTGACCTTGCGAGGCGCAAAGGTTGGATGATCGCTGTTGATTCTCCTTGCTTGGGTTGGAGATGGTTGCAGTAGACCTGCTGGAATATCCAAAGATACCTGGGTTTTTCTATCATGCTTTATTGGGCATCTGTTTTTATAAGGGGCTTGCATTTGTTTTTTGAAATTTAAAAACATTTTCGTGGTCCTTGTCATCTTCTGTTCACTTGGGCTTACAGCAGTCAGCGAGTAGCGGCAAAAGCCTAGACAACAAGCGAGCTTTGGGTAAACTCTAACGCCAGGAGCTCCTCCTGGGCTGCCGTTGCTTGTATTATGAATCTTTTCTGTGTTTTGCCCCGGGTTTTACTTTCCTTTAAGATGATGTTAAAATGTAGCCCTTTACAACCAGGGAAATCAAAGCACTTGAACAGTTGAAGTAAAGTAAACATTTGTATTTTGGAGAGCGTGTCCTGGATTTTGTCATTTGTTTAAGACTGGTGAAGTGTTGGAAGTATCTTCATCGCTTCATCACTTGCTGAAGTGTCGGTGGAGGAAGCAGTTCCAGAAAGCCCTTTGTGTGTTTTCAGTAAAACAGTTAGGAAAGCCTGGTCAGGGAACAGAGGATGTCTTTGGAATTAAGGTGATGAATCGCAGTGTTAAAGTTCAGCAGCAATGATTAGTAGAATAATTTTTGAGGAACTTATTGACTGAAATGTGTTAGTAGTCATATTTCGTGTTACATACTTCAAAAATAGAAACCTTTGAAATTTTTTGAATGTAAGAGATACCTATCAAGAATAGGTAAGTTATCTTGGTTTACGGACTATAGCCGCTTGTTTAGAAGACAGATGAATAGAATATTCTTGTGTAACCTGCTCATCAGTGATGTAAATTTGCTGCACGCTCTTATTTCATCAGGAAAAAAGTTTGTTTTTCCCTGGGGAGATGGAATAATGAGCTTGTGAATCATCCTGCAGTTGGGTAGCCCTCCTAGTCTACCCTCTCCCCACAACCCGTCCTAGCAAACCCAAGCCACGTTCTGCTTTGCGCTTCAGCGTCCCCTCCCCACCCTCCGGGTATCCTCGGCTGAGTGAAGTCTGTTGGCTCTGGGGTTTAATAAACCAGGGGAGGTGAGGGATAGGACCTCACCGGATTTTTTCTCGCTAACCGTGTTGAGGACCAGCCTGGCTTACCCAGAGCCGTGATTTGAGTTTTCTCTTTTATTCCCTTCACAGTTGGATAGCATCCTTTAAAAAAACAACAACAAAATCCTCACAACTTTGAAAATCTGCAGTAAGGAACAGGATGCGTAGATTTGTTCAAAACTTGAGACAGAATAAAAAAAAAGGCATGTTTATAGTTTTCTCTACTGACATTTTTCAGTCCATGCTAAAAAGAAATGAAGACGCTTGCCTAGGGAAACATTTTACAGAAAATAGTTAGGAAAAAAAATAGTTTGGGTAACTAAATTTGTGATTCATTTCTTAGTTCCTGTATCTACCCTACAGCCTTAAGCCCCCCAGAGTATTATGTTTGCTTAGAAGTGGTCTTGGGTCATAGAGCACCAGTTTTTTCTGTGTATTTTTATTAGGTTTAAGTCTTTCTCTCAAGAACTCCCAGGAGTTTGATGGCTCAAAAGTTCAGTGTGTGAAAGCCAAAGAACAGATACAATAACGTGATGATCAGTGAAACCATTGCTCCTGTAGTCTCACTCGCCTTGTCCAAGAGGCTCAACAGCACCACAGGAATTTTGAAAATTGCAGCTCAGATATGAAACATCTGTTAACACCAAGCAATTAATTAACTTAGCAACCATCGTGGTTGGTTTCCCATAGCGAGCGTGCATTACTTTATATAGGCATTGCACACATTGTCTCTGCAGTGCAAGAATTTAATTCTTAAAGTTAGGCGTGACTCCATTTAATTTCAACACGTACATTTTCATCCAAAAGCAGTTCTACAGAGTAGATCCTTAATTAAAAAGAATTTAATTTTGAAAGTCTCAGTCCCTACCCGAGAGGCTCTGGACCCAAACCCAGGCCGGGTCTTTTCCCCAGGACTTCACCTGTCCAGAGTCCCAGTACACAAGTTCCAGGGCACTGGCACAGCAGACAGGGCAGCACTGGAGCTTTTGTTAATCACCTTGCGAACACTGGCTGTTACTGACACGCTACGTGAGTGTTCAGGCAATTTTCCTCTTTCTGAACTGGTGCCCGTACCCTTGTCCCAGCTGCTCCAGCACCTGCCAGTAACGACCAGATTCCAGTTTACCGCGTGACTTAAAAACGTCCCCAAACATCCTGGCTTCCATGAAAGTCAGGTTTCATTCCCCCCACGTCTCAAAACTGGGATGCTCTCCTAAAGCTGTAGAACATCTCTGGGCTGCAATGAGTAGTGACACACCAAGAGACTGCTTTGTCGCTGTTGGGAGAAGAGGAGCACGCAGTAATTGTTACCTCCAGCTCGCTATGACAGGCAGAAATTGTCGTTAGCACAAGTATGTGTTATGGATGCAAAGAAAGATATGGATGTAGAGAGAACGGTCTAAATACGTTATTGTATTTTCAAATCTGCTGGAAATTCTTAGAAATTGTTAGTAATGTGTAACGTGCTTGGGGAATCGTGCGGTTTAGCCAATATTCAAAGCAACAGATGCATTCAAATTACAGCAACGCATCTCTCTCTAAATAAATTTTAAACATGAGGATGTTTTGCCCTGTAAGTATCTATTACTGATGTGTAAGGGGTATCTTCTTGATTGAGTATCTCAGACTCTTCTACACAGGTCAGTCTCTCCTAGAGTAAGACCGTTTTCTGTCACTGGAAAAAGAGAGTAACGGATTTTTATTGATTGACTAATGGCCCATCCAGTGATTAAAGTTGCTGATTCTTCTGCAGGAGAAGCCCCAAATGAGAGGAAATGAAGACCTACGCTGGGAGAAATACCTTTATTAATAGTAAAACTGTAGGCGTAATATTCTCATTTTACTACTGGATTTTTTTAATCTTAATTTCTCTTTGTGAGAAAGGACAGGCAGTAGACTTCCATGCCTGATGCTACTGCAAAAATGTATTTTAATTTATATTAATTTATTGATTATATTAATTATTATTCATGTAAGCAAGAATAATGTGGATATTCTGCTTTACTGATTTGGAACTATATACTGCAATATTAATTTCATCCATCTGCCATGTTAGAGAGCAGGCCAAGTGTAAGACAATCAAGAATGTACTATGAAATATTTTTATTGGACAACTTTAATCTCAGGTGCAAGTTGGGATGTAGCATGTTGTACAATGTCACCACTGTCAGGGTATTTGGGTGCATGAGATGCTGCTTTAAGACTGAAGAGAACACTTGGGTGAGGGAAGGAGGGATGAATGTTTGTCTTTCCTCCAAGTTTCTCTGTCAAGATTTTTAGCTGTACTTTTGTATCAAGAGATTCCGGAATTATACATAGATGTGTCCACAAAGAAGTCTTGTGTACCTTAATTTAATAAGATGGCTTTGTTGCAGCAACGTTGCTGCTCATCTTGTGATGAGTCACAAGATTTCAGGTCTATATCTGTAAGCCTAGAGCCCTGTGAAAGAGACTAGAAAAAAAAAAGGAAGACTTATATGGGCTAGACCTCCAAATATTTGAGTTTTTCATAGGTAGAAATTGAAGGATCAATAAGGGGAGACTTCAGAGCATGATTCCTCAGTGCTGCGTTGTGAGTCAGAGCAACATGAGAAATGCTTATTCTTTCCAGCAGTAAAAGTAGGTGAAGTCCGAAGGTGAAATGGCAAGGAATGCTTAATGGCAGGTGTTAGGTTGATGCACAGTCTCAGCCTGAAAGTATTGGAGTGAAAAAAATCAGATGAGACTAAACACTTCATGATGTTGCTACCATCGGAGCTCTGTGGAGGTGGATAGATGGATAGGTGGACCCCTATGAAGAAGCGCCAGATGAACTGAAGAGCTGTAAATCAACGTCTGCTGATGACAGTGGTGAGAATGGTGATCACTGAACACACGGGCTGAGCTCTCTGGTAGCTCTGCTGCTACTTACTAAGGACTTACTATGGAAATGTGCTGTAGGAAGCTGCCGTGGTTTTAGCAGGGGGAGCCTGAGCTCACAGTCCTGGCTGTGCAACGCTACCTGATTCATAACCAGGGGTTGGTACGCAGCCTAATCAGTATAGACAGCTTTGGAGCAGAGACGTCCCTTCCTTTTTGGATGTGCCTCCAAAGGCCACCAGTCACCTGTGTAATTTGTGGCAGTGCTTACTTCTGTCAAGTGACTAATTACCATCATTTGACACCCGGGGTGTCGCACCGAGAGCGTCTGCCAGGCGTTGGAGAGAATATAGGCAGGCAGATTGATCCAGGTTCCCCTCTCTGCCCTCAAGGAACTCTAGGACAAGAATTTTTGAGGTAGAATAAGGATAAGTACTAACAAATTGCTCTTAGGCATTACCTTTGAATGTAAAGTAATAAGTTAGACTCACTGGTGAAATGAAGAAAATCCTGGCTGAGCTTAACGGCCATCAAAATTGACCTTAGGAAGAACTGGGCAGGAAGAAGTTTGCTGAGACTCGGGGCATTGTAATAAGATTTGAGACAAGGCTTTCTATTTTTTATGAATATAAATAGCATTCAAAATTACCCCTAAATAAGCTTCAAAAAACAAACTTCGTGTTAGGAATGTTAGTGACAGTTAGGAGAGGAACAGAGAATAAAACGGAAAACATCATTATAGCACTGCATAAATTCATGGAGCATCCACATCTGCAATTTTTTGTGTGGTTTGGGTTCCTTTGTCTCTCCTATCATCACTCATTCCATCTCAAAAATAAAAAATCACAGAAGATAGAAGGAGTAGAAAAGATGCATGGAAAGGTGGCAAATACAATTAAAAGTTTACAACGATTTCCATATTGAGGAATGACTGTAGACGGTCTCTGCACTGTGGAGAAGAAACCTCGCGAAGGAAATCTGGTACACAGGCTTCTTAAATCATGAGTATCAAAACAGGGAACAGTTTTTCATGATTTCTCCTCGTACAAGAACTGGAGATCATTAATGAAGCTATTAGCTGGTAGGCACAAAACAAATGAAAGGCGGTATTTCTTTCCACAGCGTCTGCAAACTGGCATCTCGCTGCCACGGGTTGTTTTGATGCAAAATTTTACAGGGGTTTAAAAAGTGGAAGACAAATCCATTAGGAGCTATTAAAGACAAGGTTACCAGGTGTAGCAGAGTGCAGATGCCTTAGCTGTAAATAGCGAGGAACCAGGGGAGCATACAGAAGGAGTATCGCTCATTGTAAACTCGCCTTGCTCTTCCGTTCGTTAGTGCCCGGTTGTTGTTACTGGGAGAGACAGATACTGGGGAAGGTGGGGTTTTGGTCTGATCCTTAGTTTTCAGTCGTTCTCGATAAATTCTAAGGTTCTTGCTTTAGGACACATCGATGTTTCCTTCAGGCTGGTTAATTCCCGTATGAGCTTTTCAGAATCTGCCTGTAGAACATCTGATAATAGTTGCTGTGGGAAGTGGTTGTGCTGAATCATACTGCTCTCCGTTTCAGCCAGGGTATTGTATCTCACAGTGCCTGTGCATTCCAGTAGAAGTTGCTTTTTTTAATATAGAATACTTTCAGAACTATGGCGTTCAGTGTGATTGTGGGAGATGATGGAATTCGTGAAAGGATACGGTGAGCTCTGAAGTCATACAAGTGCTGAGACACTGGAAATGTGGTGATTAGGAGTACTTTACTGACAGTGTTTAAATCCTCTTCCTTTTCTTTATTGGCACCTTTAACGTGAAATTGAAATCTAGAGCTACAAATGTTATGTAGTGCTACTTAATGCCTTATGTTGACTACAGAAGTTCATATCCTCACCCCGTGTTTGCTCTCTGTGTACTAGTCAGGAGAAACAAACGAAATACGGAATATACCCAAGCATGGGAACATCTCCAAGGGCAGGCGTTTGTATTGTGGTCTTTAAAGCAGCAGCGGTGTGTTGTACACACAGCAAGTAACAACATATTTCACTGAATTTCACTGAATTTTTAGAGTTGAAAGGGACCATAGAGATCATCTAGTCCAACTCCCCTGCTGAAGCA
>JAOXNO010000041.1:24729507-24747682 GCA_028565335.1 Limnodromus scolopaceus | reverse complement strand
ACCTGTATTGGTGCCTGACATTCTTCTTCCCCAGGTGCAGAACCCTACACTTTTCCCTGTTGAACCTCATGAGGTTCATCCTTGCCCAGCTCTCCAGCCTGTCTAGGTCTCGCTGGATGGCCTACTTTGAACTCCAGCTGCTGGGGATGTCCTACGCTCAAATTAGCTTAAAGATGTACCCCCAGATGGCCTGAGCAGATTGGCGCTATGTCCTGCAGACCCTTCTCTGTCCAGCGTTTCCACCACCCAGGACTGGTAGGTAGCCTGTGGGAGAGCACTGCTGATTTAAGTTATCCCCAGGTTGCTTCACGTTGCTGTGGGACACGCTTAGAATAAGCCGTTCAATGGAATAAGCAGCCAATTTGTCAAATCATACAAACGTTTTATGGTGCCTTTTTATGCAGTGTAAAGCATTTTACAGAATTGTAGGTAAGCAGGTACTCAGCTAGAGGAGTTTCTTCTGCCTTCCCCTGCTGCCTCTGGTTATGTGCATCTCCCTAACCTTGGTTAAGGTGGGAACAGCAATCTCCATCTGTATTTCTCCTCTACTCCCTAGCGTCTGGCTGTGTGGAATGGAGTATCTAAGTGCCTCTTATGGACTGTTTTACACACATAGGTGCAAAAAAGCAGGTTAGTGGGAGGTAGACAGAATTGGTGACATACTGAGTTACTGGACAGACGTTGGTTCCTTCAAGGCTGTGGAAGGCAACATATACAAATCTTAATTCACGGTGTTGATATGAATGCTCTCCTCTTTAAATAAGCCTTGGGATGCCCTTAGCCATGTGGTTGTCATGTAACAGCACATGGCCCTTTAAATCTTGATTTAGGAAGTCAATCTTGTAGTACTACAGTTAATTTGCAGAGCTGAAGAATATTTTGCTTGAGTTTCAGACACGTCCTCCTTTCCTCACTTTTTCATTTAAATAGTTTCTATTTGTCTCACTGAAGCCATGCTGATAATGCAGTTCTCCTTGCTTTTGTGACTTTTCATCCCTTTGTAGAAGTTGCAACAGTGAGACTCATTGGAGAACTTATTGTCATAGTAACTAAATATGAATAATGCAGCTATTAGTATTTTCAGGTACAGAAGGGTAACTGACACGATTGAAAGAAAACTGATGCTTTTCACCACGCTTTGGGTGACAATGTGTTTGGTCAGAAAGGGTATTCAACTCATCATCTGACTGGAAAGGGAAAGGAGAGTTTGGTTTTGGTTTTTTTTTTTTCAAAACTGAAATGAGTTCATTGAGTATCTAGTGGGTATGATGCTACGCAGAGGAGGAGATCCGAGATCAGCGGTGGCTGGGACAACACCGAGTACCTGCTGCTGCTGGAGAGCAGATAGCGTTGCAGACGAGGACCGGTGCAGAGCAGCAGGGGTGGCCCAAGCCAGCCTGAAAATATCGAGGTGGCTGTTTGGCAAGGAGAGAGGGGAGTTGGCATGCTGGGCTGTATTTGCCTTGGGTCAGCCTTACTACCTTCTTAGTTTGGGCTTCGATTTGCCTAGATTTAAAAACAAACCCCGGAACTGATTTTTCGTTTTAATATGGCTGTCTTTGTTGCTCTTCTTTTCTGAAAGTGAAAAAACCAGGTGTGGTTAAAATTGAGCTGCTAGCTCACTTATTTGGGATTGTTCTTTTCATTGCAAGCTCAGGGGGAAAAAAAAAAATAAATAAAAGAAAGGTATGGTTGGAAACTGTTGTGAGCTGTCAGCTCAGACGGAGTGTGGTCGGTGCAGCTGAGTGCCGCACGCAGTGTTTACTGCAGACAAAAGAGAAGGCAACTATTGTTAATTCTTGCTGCACTGTTTTCCGTGAAACCTGAAGAGAATGCTGGGAGGGTTTTGGTTTTGTTTCTGTTTCTGTAAAAGACATTTCAGGTTTCCCAGGGTGCTGTTCCCAACGAGCCGGGCGTCAGCGGAACCCAGACCAGAACTCAGCCTTGTGCTTTCCCCAACACCTCGTGGTGCGCTGGGAGCCTGGCAGGAAAATCTCAGTCATCCATCCTTATCCCGCCCTGTTTTGCCACCTTTTCCCCGAAACAGCAACCCAGCAAAGCCCTGCCCCGCGCTGGTCTCGGCTACAGGCTTTTCAGTCAGCGCCGATAATTAGACTTTGAGCTAAGCCATCTGCTTGGCTGGCCCCCCGGTGGTCCCTGGGCTTGGCAGGGAGGCGCGGGGGCTAGTGACAGGTCTGCTGCAGGAAGGGGCCTGGCAGTGACACAGCAGCTGCTCGCCGAGATACCGAGCGCTCTTGCGATCCAGCACCTACGTGCTGGGGGTTTTAAAATGTCACTGGCCAGGAGGAGCAACCAGCGTTGCCCGTAAACAGCCTCTCCTCTCTCTCCGAAGCACCGGCGAGGAAAGGGAAGGGAACGGTCTGGGCTAAAGAGGGGAAAGTCAGGGTGGGAGGGCAGAGAGGGCTGGATTCGGGAATGAGTTCATGATTTCATCATGCCTTTTGAGCATCCGAGCAGGGAAGGGGAAGGCATGTTTTGCCCAAGTTAATTCTGGCTGATTATAAACGGAGGAGGGCAGGGAAAAAACCTGCCTCTTAGCTGTTGTTTGTTCTGTGGGTTTGGCAGTCCCGTCCCTGTCATAGGGATCAGCGATAGGTGAAGCTGTATTTGCAATGGGATTGGTAGCTCAAATTAACACCGTATTAGAGGTTTAAAAGTACTGTGCATCTCTATACTGTGACCGAGAGACCGGCTTATCCCTGAAATCGCTTCCAGTTCCTCTTTTTGCTTCTCCTCTCACCCCATCCTTTGGCTAGAAATCCCTTCCTTATGGCAGGCTCCTTTCTCTGACATTGGAGTGCAAAAGCTTCATCATCATCATCATTATTATTATTATTCGTTATTATTAAAAGCCCAATCTAGTCCAGTTCTTATTGGCGAAAAACTAGGCTGTTATTTCCCTCTCTTTCCTGATGTGCAGCGAGCATCTTGTACGAATAGAGAAGGATAAATGTTTGGTTTCTTTTCTTCCCAAAAGTGAGTGGAAGCTTAGCTCGAATCGGTCCCTTTCCGCCTGGCTAGATTAACAGCAGGATAGCTGCAATTTTTGTTTTATTAGGCAGGAAACTTCTTTACTTATAAAGGTAATCCCATGAATTCCGGCTCTGTGGGTCGGCTGGCTTCAAGGACATCCCGGAGGGTGTAATGGCCTCTTTCTGGACCTAGGAAGAAATGGAAGTCTTTCTGTTCACTTAATGGACAGAAGCTTAGCTCCTAATATTTAGAGGCTGATTGCACTTACTTTTCTAACGATGGGGTGCAATTGTTGACAGTTGCAAGGGGAGACTAGGTGCCCACCTCTCCCTTCAAAAAAAGGGAGTGGAAGTATTGGTATTTGAATTAATTGGGAGGAACTTTGGATTCTGGGGTAATAAAAGCTGTGAAAACACCCGTGTTCAAAAGCAGATGCAGCGGTGTCTGCTCTGTGCGGTGTAGGGTGAGCCCGGGCCAACCCATCGATTTAATTACAGATGGGGTCTGATATCCCAAAACAGCAGCATTGCCTTTCTGCCTTCCCTGCTGGATGAGATGACACTGGTAGGAAGAAAGGAAAGGGACTTGGGAATAAGCAAAGGATAACAGGGCAAAGGAAAAAAAAAAAAAAAAAAGAAAGGAAGGTCTATCAGTGGAAACCATATCAGATTAACAAACTTTAATTACGTTTAATTTTAATCCTTAACATTTATCTAAAAGGTGATTGAGGGAAGGTTTATTAGGATTCTGTGTCCCTATAGCCCTTCTTTGAAAGAACACTGAACGAGATGATTGCTTGCGTCTCTAATTAGAAGTTTTTCCCCTCTTGATCACCTAAAGTCAAATTCATTTACTCTGCTTGAAACAAGGATTTAATTTGATTTTTTTTTTTTTTTGCATCAAAAGATGTCTCTCAAACTTGATACAGAACCACAGCCTGCTAATCAAGACAGAACCCATTACCAGCCCAATTTTATGAATATGCACATCAGAGGGCAGCACCAACCTCATTAGGAAGGGTGTTGCAATCATTATTAAACTGTTGGAGTCCATTATGATTCAGAGTGCTGTAATGATGACTGATACCCACTGAGGGCAGCTGAAAAGAATACCGGAGTACAATGACCTCACTTTGTTTTTCCATAAGCCTATAGGGCTTTTAAAGGCTTTGGGCTTATGTAGTTTGTATTCTTTTCATCAAGTGCGTGCAAGTGATCTTAATATCCCCGATTCTCTTGCACAAGTGGTGTGAAGAGAAACACAAGAGCAATTAAGGAACCTGGAGGTTATGTTTGGGTGATGCGGTAAGTCAGTAATACTGCTAATTCTTTCAGATCTTGGGTCTCTGTTAATTAGATGTTTCTTGTCGGTTGGACTAAAAGCTCAAAATTTATAAGATGGATCAAGCCCCTTCTGTTCCTTCCTTGTAAAGCGAGAGGACGGTGCTGCTGTTAAACCTGAGTTTGATCATTCGGGCAGCAGAGCTGCTCTAGTTAATGGACTGTCGGCGTTGTCAGCATAAGCCCTTTCTCCACTCTCCTTTTGCTTTCCTGCGCCAAGAATAATATCCACTTGAGGTTAAATGTTACTACAAACTGTTTGCTACCCCTGTCTTGCTCTCTTTGGATCCCTGCTTTATTCAGGCGCGGTGAAAGGAGGTTAGCCTGAACTCCCCAACTTGCAATCCCAATCCTGCTTTGGTTGTATTTACATAAATTAATTTTTGGCAAATTGGCATGGTATTGGTGGGATTATTTTTTTTTTTTTGGCATTTACAATAAGCTGGAGGATGTGTGTAGCTGTTAGTGTACTTCCTGAGCTCAGAAAGAGGTTTCTGATCTCAACCTTCATGTATTAATGAAGTAACTACACCTAACCAAAGACATTTATGGGATTCTTGCAGTCTCCAGTAGCTGTTCAGTGCTTTTTTTGTGTCCTCGAGACAATTTACTGTCTTCTTCTAATGATCCTCCTCTCTTCTCCTTGCATCCTAGAGATCATCCTTCAACCCAGAAAGCAGCTCTCTTTGGAGTCCTTTGGGACCTCTCTTTGCTCGGCCCTGAAGGGAGCTGAAAAAGGTGTGGAGGCTGCATCTTCCACCTCCGTTCCTCCTGCAGGGTGGGAGCGGAACCCGGCTGTCCCTTCTGCACTGCAGTCTCAGAGCATCTGTTTCAACGTGTTTTTAATTGATATTTCTTGCTACAGTGTTCTTTTTTTAAACTTGCAAGAGACTGTTAATGCAACTGGTGAGGCTGGTTGTAAATAATTCTGTGATAATGATGCTATGAAAAGGAGGCATTATAGGAAACAAATTGTAAATTTCAAGCAGGACAACTACGTGCCACCAAAGAGCATCTCTTTGCTTTGTTCTTCTTCCAGTTTGGCTTCCACACTAACTGTGTGAGCTCTCTCTAACTTGAGAGCTCTCACTTCTTCAGCTGCCATAGAATCATAGAATGATAAGAGTTGGAAGGGACCTTAAAGATCATCTAGTTCCAACCCCCCTGCCACAGGCAGGGACACCTCCCACCAGGTTGCTCAAAGCCCCATCCAACCTGGCCTTGAACCCCTCCAGGGATGGGGTACCCACAGCTTCTCTAGGCAACCTGTTCCAGTGTCTCACCACCCTCACAGGAAACAATTTCTTCCTAATATCTCATCTAAATCTCCCCTCTTTGAGTTTAAAACCATTCCCCCTCATCTTGTCGCTATTTCACCATCTTGTGAAATGTGAGTGAACGTGTGGTAGTCAGTTGAAGAAAATTTGTTATAGCTGTTCACAGCAACAGTAACGTTGTTTTTTGTAGAATAGGAGAGGAAGGAGCTTCAACCAACTACAGTGTTAATTAAATCTAGTGAGGGGAGTGGAAATGTAAGGGGTCTTGTAATAAGCAGGGCACAATCCGCTTTTGATTAATGATATTGCCAAGTGGATTAATTAGAAGATTAACTCAAATACTACCTAGAGGGATCTGTGGAGAAGAATGTCTAGCATTTCAACAAGAGCAACTGCAACAGGCATCTTAACAAAGATTGGGACACGTCTCCTTTACAGTGATTTGGCAGAAACACCAAGCTGTGAAGTAACGCGCCTCTGGCAGCAGAGAACATCTCCTAATTAGACTGTTTGCACAACACTTGTTGGCAGGAGAACATATCTTATTTAGGATCTTTGGGGATGCCCCTCAAGTAAACCTTTCCAAGACGAGTATTTAGAGTAAGCCTTTTTCGTTGTGTCCTGGTTCACCCCAGTTTCCAGATTTTATTGCTGGTAGCATCTGCCATTTATCCAGTATTGCTTGTGTTAGGCAAAGACGGTCTCTGCTCTGAGGTAAATGTGGACCTTGTGGGAGGCAGATTTTGGGCAAACCATCACTGGTTGACAAAATGATTGTCACCACTTCCTGTGTGAAACTTCATATTTTGCTGAACGATGCAGGGTCACCTCAGGTTGATGTATTCCTTCGTTATACGTGGCAAAAGCCAACGAGTGGAAAAATTGCAGTTCAGGCCTTCCATTTCTTTCAGAATTGTAGTTATAATTTGCTTCTAAAGCAAGTGTAGAAAGCTCATCAGAACTTGGTTTGTGAAACAACCATCCCTTTAAACGGGGAGTTTCCCTTGCCCTGGATTACATTGCTTGTGTCCTTTTAAACAGCTTTATTTCAAATAAGTCTATCTTAATTGATCCTCTGAGAGGTTCCCTGCTGCACCAGCTCTTGCTCATTAATGCATTTTACTATTAATGAAGATATGTAAATACCAAGTTGTTTAAAAAAGGGCTTCACCTCCATTATTGCACACTAGGCCTGCCGTTCCTGCAGGTATTTACGGGTGTTAGTTAACAATCCCTGTTCCTAATGAGTTTCTTGCCCTGCAAAATAACTTGCGGTGCATTGCGTGGAACTGATTGAGAGGCAGTCTATCAGCCCTGGTAGCGATAGCCAGTGCATTGAGAGAAAATAGAGTTTGCTGTTTCCTCAAGGCTTAAAATTTCAGGAGACTTGCGTTGACTTTTGATAGTATTTGAGTACTTGACTCTTATTTTCCTTTAAAAATCTCCTTCTCGGTGATCTGTGCAATTCTGAAATCGTTAAGAGAAATTTTGTCCTTGTACGCCTCTGAAACTTGAATTACTGACTTTTTTTTGTGGCACTCTGGGTACAGTTGCCATTTATAGCAACTCATTTTGTTTGGCAATTGACAGACCCGTATAAACCTCTAGCCAGAAGAGTGTGGAAAGGCAGAGGAAATGCACCCACCTTCTGAGAGATGATAATCCTATACAAGACAAATGACAGAAGAGTCTTTCAAAGCAGGTGGAATTAAAGCGCTGACACAGTAAGTATAAAGACCGAAATAGTTTTGTTGACACCCCCTCAGTATCCATCACAGTTGGTCCTTCTTGCAGCTTGTCCGGTTTTCTCTTTGTTAGGCATCAGAGGATGTCTAATATGCTGCTATTCAGAAAAATAGGGCTTTTATTGTCAGTAGTCATCTTATGCAGCAGTAGTGCTATTTTCAAATTATAACATGCATTTTGCACATAAAACTGATTTCACTGTACCTTTTTGATTATTTTTCCACAGAAGGCACAGCAGCCTTGTCTCTCCCCTGATAATTGGTTTTAAGTTATTGTTACTCCATTGATATCTAACCTGATGTTTCCAGGCCCACGAGACGCCTGTTTTTCATACTGGTTTTAGCAGGACCTATTCTGTGCTCATGAGGAATGGGTCACTTTAGGTGTCCAAATGTATATGGCTTGGAGTTCAGCTTTTGAAACCAAGCTTTGGCAGTTCTGTTTAAGATCTTCTGAAATTTCCAGCGGGAAGTTTGTCCCTACTTAAGCAGATGAATATTTAGCCAGGCATTTCCAAGGGGCTTGGTTACTTCTGAAAAATGCAGGGGTGATGGGACTGCAACTCTACCTGCCCCCTTCAGCCGATCTCAGGGATTATGTGACTGCTGGAACTTGGGGACACGTGTCCCTGAAGCACTCAGGGAAACAATCTGGTGCGTTGCCCATCTTCTCTTTCCCATACCAACCAGGTGAATCTTCTTTGGGATGTCACAAGCAAAAGGTGTTCAGAAAGTAGGCTCTAGAAATGGGCCACGTTTCCCTTTGTTTCTCTCTGTCAAGTGACCACACTCTTTTGACTCATGTCTAAACCCCGATGAGCAAGAGGAGGCTGGTTTGTGGTATCCTCTCATGTTTATGGGCTCTTCAGGTGATTTGTCAATGCACAGTTACTTTTGGACAGGTATTGGCTTTTCGGTGTCGCTTTAGATTGAAATAGTGTTTTTTTACGTGTGCAACTTCAATGTAATTGTTGGAAAATCTGTTTCTGACATGTTCTTTTTGATAGACCCCTTAATACTCATTGTCTTCGAGGATAGGACACATTCCCCACGTATAATTAGCCTGTCTCATTTCAGACTTCACAAGAAAATGAAATGAGTACTTTTCCATCATCTTGAAGTCGTCCTCTTGCTTCCAACCCACACTCTCATTTCATATGTCAGGCTTCCTCCGTGAAGCCGAAGCTCTGCTCTCAAAGAATAGAGAGGAAGCGCGTAGTGAATCAGGAATAGGTTCAACTTATAATGGCTTCTGTTTAAGGGCACAGCTGGGTATGTTGTTTTAGTACTTGTGCGTGTGTGTTTAACGTTTGTGTTAGGTGTAACAGCCTCCCCTCTGTTGAGCAGTGTCTGAGTCCCTTCATCAGAGTGAAGATCCCTAAGGGTGGTGCGAAGGAGACTTCAGCCAGCTGGAACTGAAGTAGATTCCCACCTGTGAAAAGGGGGAATGGCAGACTTTTTTTCCTACCTGTTATATGGATCTTTACATGTGTGTATTTGACATACATATGTAGTGCCAGTACATTTAGAATCTGCAGTTACCCAAGTGTTCTCAGTTTAATAACCTGCTTTCAGTCACTTAATTTTGCTTACATTGTCAGCCCCGGCATTAGATTCTTGGGCTTCCTTTCTGCCAAAGGTAAATATTTCTGAGAAATCTCAAGGGGACTTCTCTGAGTACAAGAGGGGCGAATGAAATGTCTGAAGAGAGCGTGTAGGGTATTTCGGAGCCACGTGGCATCAGTAGGATTGCACCAGCACTAGGAAGAAGCTGAAATTTATCATGGAAGCACTTCCATGACAAGAAGTGATTTTGCATCTTCCAATGAAGACTGACTTGGTCCTTACAGTATGACTCCTTGAAGACCTTTTACCTGATTTATTGTGTGACCCCTGCAAGAAAAGGTGTCCGGCTCTGAAAAAACATGCAAGACAAATACTTTTGATTTGTACTCTTTATAGTGCAGTAGAAAAAGGGCTCTCTCGACCTTGGTGTTATATTTGGAGTTTTCTTGCTAGCACTTCTTTCTGTGGTCTGAGCACGCCATGGGAAAAAAAAGCCTGAGAATGCTCTTCTCCACGTATTTTTATGCTCAAAATTCAGGCAATAACAGCATACACAGCGTTGTTTCTTTCTCTTTATGGGAGCGTGTTTGTGCATTCTATAATTTAATTGCCTTGTCGCATGGGGCCTCTCGGACACACGTGCGGTTCTGTACAAGCCTTAGATCCCTTGGATAGTACCTTTTACACTCCTTTAATCTTGTCTGTTTTCTGCTCCTCGCTGTTATTACGGTTTAGAACCTTTATAGATTTTTTTTTTTTTTTTAGTTTTTTTTTTGTCTGTGACTGATCTTGGCATCAAATTCATTATATGCAGAAAGGGTGACATGCAGAGAGTAGTAATGAAGTGAATGTGATTCTTCAGAGCCGCAAGTATTTGCCCAAGTGGTTACAACTGTGTAGGGCTGGGGCTGCAGACCATAAGCATGAGTTTCACGCTTCTTTTTCAAATAATAACTTTGCCTGCATTAGGTAATTTCCAGAATTACAAGGGCTACAAAAAGGCACTTTTATTGGAAAAATAATGTTGCCAGAATACACGCATTTGCTTCTAATCCTGGAAAGTGCCAACATATCTGGAATTTTAATAAAACACCATTTTTATGTGTTTAAGAACTATTTTAGGGATGTTACAGGTTTTAAAATATAGCAGTTACAATTTCCCTTTGCTTCCAGGGCATGCACAGTTGGACTTAGAGTATTAAGGTGACCTGGTTTTATAGGCCATATGGAAAATAGTATCAATAAAATACCTTAGAACTCTTTAAAATAGCCTAAAATAGAGCAGCATGGTGGATGGTATAAAAACTTTATTTCTATTCTGTTTGAGATGACCAATATAATTTGTTTGCCACCTATTTAAGTCTTTTCATCACACCGCACTACCTTGTATTTGGTTCAAAACCTTTAGAAATTCATGGCTTGAGTGCAAGCGTTGGATAGTAAAGAGAGATTATGGGTGATGAATGGATTGAGAGCAGCCCTGAGGAGAAGGACTGAGGAGAAGGTAGATGAAAAATTAAATACGAGCCGGCAATGTGTGCCCACAGCCCAGAAAGCCAACCCCATCCCGGGCTGATTCTGTGATTCTGTGAAAAGCAGCGTGGCCAGCAGGGCGAGGGAGGTGATTCTGCCCCTCTGCTCCGCTCTGGTGAGACCCCACCTGGAGTACTATGTCCAGCTTTGGACTCCCCAACATAAGAAGGACATGGACCTGCTGGAGCAGGTCCAGAGGAGGGCCATGAAAATGATGAGAGGGTTGGAGCACCTTTCATATGAGGACAGGCTGAGAGAGTTGGGGTTGTTCAACCTGGAGAAGAGACCTGGGGAGACCTTATAGCAGCCTTCCAATATATTAAAGGGGACTTGTAAGATTTTTACCAAGGCCTGTAGGGACAGGACGAGGAGCAATGGTTTCAGATTGAGAGAAGGTAGATTTAGATTAGATATTAGGAAGAAACTCCATACTCTGAGGGTGGTGAGACACTGGAATAAGTTGCCCAGAAAAGTTGTGGCTGCCCCATCCCCGGAAGCATTCAAGGTCAGCTTGGATGGGGCTTTGAGCAACCTGGTCTAGTGAAAGGCGTCCCTGTCCATAGCAAGAGGGGTAGACTAGATGATCTTTTAAGGTCCCTTCCATCTCAAATCATTCTGTGATTACACCCAGGGCTCCACTGTGTGATTAGTTAAATGTCTTCTGCATTCCCCGACGATGGCAGGTGAGGCAGCGGGGCAGTTAGGACTCCCGTTCTTGGGACCTGTGCGTTTTGAGAGGAAAATATTTCAGACATTGCATCCTGGTGAGATATCTAACCTTTAGGGACTGTCTCATGGATTATTCAGTTTAGTTACACAGAAGTAATGCTTGAATTGGGATAATGCGAGCGGTGGTGAGACAGCGCCCTTTTGGAGTGGTGTGACATGAGAGGAGAACAGCCAGCTGTTTGATAGGTGTTTCCAACTGACGTGTACTGCAATAGCTAAAACTTCTCAGACCCTTCAGGAACGGGTAAGCCCTGATGATGAGCTCGTATATTTCATTTGTGAAGGGAACATCTGAAAACAATTCAAATGATGTTTAATATTGATGCTGAAGGAAAACCACGCCAGCGCCAAACACAACCTAACACCCAGCTGATTTAAAAAATAGAGCTATCATTTCCTCATGTGATTTTTCACTCCTCTTTTTAGTAGAATATAGGAGAGGTGGAAGACGGCACGTTTTAGCTGACACATTGGCATCATCTAATAGGCTCAGCTGCAGTGAGAGAAGCGTTGAGCTGACTGGGAACCACTCTTTTGCATCAGCAAATGTCCACGGGTGGGAGGTTATGGCTCTTCTGCCAGCAAAGCTCCAACGGTCCAGGCAATTTTGCATCTCATAATTCAGGCACTAAACTAATTTCCAGTAGTAGTGGGATTTTAAATTAGAATACGATCATGTAAAAGGGACAAGTCACTAGGCTTTTACCCAATTGAATAGCTCAACTTCACTTGCAGAGCATTTCTGCCGGGGCAGTCTGTCTAGCAGAGGTCCACCAGCAGGAGTGTCCTGGGCAAGGTTAGGAAAGGCTGTGGGAGACTGCTCAGGACACGTCTGGTTTTGTTCTCCTTAACTCAAGAGAATGTGTGGATGGTTTAGTCAGCAGGCGAAGGCAAATCTAAAGGCGCTGCTTACCTCAGTAAGACCAGCTATCTCAGGAGCGGAGGGTTCACGTGAAAAAGTGATATTTACTGTGCACGGTGGCCTGAAAAGAAAGAGATATAAGGGCAACTTTTCCCACAAGTCTTGAAGTCCCAGCATTCTAGGCTAATGTAATGGATCAGATTAGCAAACATGGCTGCTCCTACATCAGCTAGAATAAGCGGGTGTGAAGGGTGACAAATTGGATTAAAATGCAGAAATTTTTAAGTGTAGCTGATAACCTTATTGGTACACACGCCCTTGCACTTCATGCAGATAACGGGGGAAGCCTAATTGTCATTCAGAGTGGGAATTTGCATGGGGAGAGAAAGGCTGTTGGCTGGTTTGGGATTTTTTAAAGGAATACAGCAACGGGACGCGTGTCTACCAAGTGCCTATCTGTTTCTGGAGGGTTTCACGGAAACCCAGTGTGCTACATCAAAGGCGACTGGAAGGGTGGCTGGGAAAGATTGTCTACCTGGTAATGCTGGGGTGTTTTTATGACATTTTAGCTACAGCAGAAAACAGATCACAGACCAGAGAGGAAGCAGCCTAATGAGAGTATTCAGAGGTGTTGAAATAAAGATAATATTGTCTAGGTGGTGACATAAAAGACAATTTTGTGTCTAGAATGGTAATGAGGATGCTCCCACCTTTTAGGCTCCTGACAGACTTTGAAGTAAACAGGGGAAGAAATACAGAGGAAAGGGAAGAGTCGGTGGTGGCCAGAAGACGGGGTTGGAGAGATCATTAAATGCTGCAGAGTGAGCTACCAGCAAATGCTGGAAATACACCCATCCTGTGCCTTGCCGTTTGTTGTACAAAATAAATAAACAATAGAGCCATGGTTTTACCATCTGGAAACTGGCTGATAGTTACCCCCAAATGAGCATAAAAGAAACAGGCTACAGAGAGCCTTTTATCAACACCCCTGGTGGACCTGTCCCAGCACTGCTGCCGTGGCTCTGTGAGCACCATCGCATCCCCTCTGTCTGGAGGCACTTCCACACCAGGTCCCAGTGCCTCTTGAGAATTCGGCCAGCGGCAGGACAGGTTTTGTCCTCCCTTGAGATCCTGCCCAAGCGACCTCTGTTGCCTTGAAGCTCCTCGATGACTTCACTTACCATCTTAAAGCGCTTCGCTTGCCGCCTTCCCCGTCTCTCCCTTGCAGCCATCTTTTGAACATGCCTTTCTGTATGGTAAGTTCTGTAAAAGCGGTGGTTGATTCATAGCACACGGTTGCTTGAAGCTGTGGTAAATCCCCTCTTTCGGTTAGCAGAATGGAACCTGATAGCTTGACCTAGAAATTCAAAGAGAAGAGGCAGAAGGAAAAGGAGAGTTAATGGATTAGCTCCACAGAGTAGCTGAGATAAAGGCTCCGTGTTTCATTCTGCTGCTGTTTCAGCAAAGAGAGGGTTTTCTTTAAATGTCTGCTTTAACGCAGGTGGATGGATCTCTGCTAGTTGGTGACCCAGGAGAGCAAAGAACTTTTGTTTGTACCAAAGGAGTTCACAGGTCCTTTTTCTTCCCTTACAAAGACATTTAAAAAATCCAATTCTGTTTTATTTAGTCAGAATAATGAAATGCAGAAGGTGAGAGGTTAAGAAGACACAGGTAAACAACAGAGGGAAAATGTTTTGTGGTTAGCCCGATGGAGAACATGCCTAGAAAAGATGTTGCACACGGCAGGGACTGCAAGGGGAGATGCCTCTGCACAATAGGGAAAACTGATGCCAAATGAGCAGAAGGAGCAATTCAATGACCAAATCTTTCAGATATGTTTTGAAAATAAAATGAACAATTAGTGCTTGGATTCTGAAAGTACTTGAGACTTCTGTGTATTTTGTGGGAGATTTGTGGTTGGGGTCAGTAGTGGTCTAACCTCCATATTATTCTGAAGGATTCTAAAAAATAAATCAGTATTTATTTACTGCCTTGCAGGTGGCAAAGGTCTGCAAATTTCCTCCAGACAAACCTGTTTCCTATTAAAGAAATGCTATCATTGACATTTAACATCTGTGCCCAATAGAGAGCACACAGTTCTCTGAAGGAACATAGATTTGGGAAGAAGTCAGAGACCTAAAATTGTTCATGCTCCTCTGAGACATTCATATTTACTCACGTCTGAGAGATGCTTAAAGGGGTTGCCTGATAAATTATTCTACTGTCTTGCTTGACTCTGCGGCTGAACGTTGGAAAGATAGCATCTTGCCATTAAATGAAAAATGCAGGGACAAGGAGATGTCTGTCTCCCTGGTCTGCCTGTGTGATGGCTTTGCTGGTGCCATCCATCTTGCAAAGCAGAACGCTTGTTTGTGACCTAAGAGATAAACCCTGTGTCACAGATTGTACCCTGCTCCTGTCCAGCTGTAAAACGATCATTAAAAGAGCTCTGACTGTTCAGTTTCTTTCTTTATGTAGCTTCTGGGGTGATCTAACAACAGTAAAGCAACAGCCGTGGAGTCGGTAGTTTCCCAGATGATTTTCTCCCCTTCATTGAGAGACGCTGCTCCCCTCCCTAGGAAACTCACAGCACTTTCTAATAGACTTTACATACAATTCTGAATTTCTTAGAAATTTAGCAGTTTCTCTTTGCTTGTGTTTTGACACACTCGGATCCATGGGATACAGTTATTTTTAATTAATCTATTTTTTTCCTTCTTTTACTTCCAGAATTTTTAAAACTGTAATTGGATTCTTTTGTAACTTATAAACTTGGAAAAAATTTTTTTTTCTATTGAGAACCTTTTTATTCTACCCATATAATTTTAATGTTTTCAAGTCAAAGGGCAGTTCAGGTGCCTGCTCTTTCTTTGCATTTAGAGGGAGTGTTTGAGGTGCGGTTCTGCCATTTATCAGAGAGTTGAGATGTGACACCCCAGCTGCTTGGCCCTGCAAGTAATACTGACGATCCAGAGACTCGGATGTTTTAACTGCCTTGCCTCCCTTATGGAACGTTTCAGTGAGCGTGTCCAGGATCGTCTTCCACTTATGGTTTCTTTTCTGAGTGAGGGAAGGAGTCTGGCTGTCATCCTGCAGTGGGTGTCCTTACATTTGTCAACGACCAATTAACAGAAGGTTTTTAAATTTCAATAATCTCCTATTTGCAGAAAAGCACATTGGGTAGAGAGCTACATTATCATCCAGAACAATTGATCTACACGGCTAAACAGATCACCTGGTAAGGGGATGATGGTCATAAGAGGAATCTGAACAGGAGAAGTGCCACCTGAAACAGGGCACAAACAAGTCACACATTCACACAGACAGGACCAGAGGAAGTGGGCACAAACTTGAGCATAAGAAGTTCCACCTAAACATGAGGAGGAACTTCTTTACTGTGAGAGTGGTAGAGCACTGGAAGAGGCTGCCCAGGGAGGTGGTGGAATCTCCTTCTCTGGAGACATTCAAAACCCACCTGGACAAGTTCCTGTGGAACCTGCTCTAGGTAGACCCGCTCCAGCTGGGGGGTTGGACTAGATGATCTCCAGAGGTCCCTTCCAACCCCATGTGATTCTATGATTTAGAAATGGAAGTTTTAGCCAAACACGCAAACGGGGATGATCTCCAGTACCGTGGAGGGTTCTTCATCTCTACATTGGCAGACTTTCCAAATCATGATGTAGCTTAAGCTGGGACTTTTAGTTTTTCTTCTGCCACGACATGTTGCCCTACACTTGTCAAGCAGAATATAAAAGCTCAGAATGTTAGAGTACAGACATGAAGAAATTAAATAATATTTTTATAATCTTATCTCATGCCCTAATACCCTGTGTGTGTATTGCATGCTTTGAGATAGACTTAGGAATGAAGCATAAATTTTGCACTTCAGTTGGCTGATGATGCAAGCTTCTTGATCCTGAAGTAAGAGTGAAGGCAAAAGATGTCAGTTTTGTAATAGTAATTAAAAGATATGCACACCTAAAAGAATTGCAGTTACACATTCGAGACCTTGCCTTGTGGTCTGTGGACAGGACAGAGTCTCACCATGAAAAGAAATGAGGTTCAGGAATGTCAGACCCCAGACACGGGTGGGAATGAAATCTGTTTGTAGCCTTTGCACCCAAATTCCGAGGTTGCCATAATAATGAGATGATACAATTGCAAATCTTATATAAATGTACAAATGCATATCTTTTATATTTTTGTTCTTAATGATTACACACTCAAGCTGTTTTTATTATTTATACTCCAGATTAGATTCTCCTCATCACGTAACTCTGAGAACTTAAGCTTTATACATAATGCTAATATTGCAAGCTTTGTGGCAAAATCCAAAATATTGGCAATGTTATGGGGAGAAGATTAAGTTGCTTCAGATCATAAACGTAATGAATTTTTAAGACCTGTGGTGGCTTTCAAGCAACCTTTTGTTGTTCTGTTTTTTTGAAGGAGGTGTATGAAAATGAACTGAGAGCAAACAGCACATAGAATGGCACAGTAGGGAGTTTTTCATTACTGTTGTATTTATCATTTAGCACAACCCTGAGCTCTGTCAGACTTAAATGGCAAGCTCATTGTTAATTTCAAAGTTCAAAGTGTTCTTTAATCTTCCCCTTATTTTGCTCGCTCACAAATAGCATTATGGTTTTCAATGCCTGATTCCAAGGGTTCTCGCCAGTATTATCAGGTTGTCCTTGATAGGTGGGAAAATCCATCTTGCTAAAAGGAGCCGTGATTCAAGAGGTCAGAGCATTGTCTGTCTCTGGAAACAAGACCCATAAAATACTGCTTAATAAAGGGGTCTATTTGCAATGTGGAGACTCAACATATATCTGGTAAGTGCCTGCGTGTCAGAGCTGAAGAAAGAAATGAAAATAAAGAAAAAAAAATACCCAGCACTGCTAAACTCTTGCCAGTACGCTGAGAAGAAAGAAATCTACAAAAGGAGGCACTTTTTATTAAGAAGTTTTCTTAACAAGGATTATTTCTTACTTTTTGAAACGTGCTCGTGGTGTTTTCACTTTCTAGCTAAATGGAGAGAGGAACATTTTGTGAGAGGCTCTTGCATTCATCCCTCCTTCCCCTGCAGCTTTCATGCTAATAAGCTGCACAGATCCCAGAAGCGGTTTCCTCTGTGGCTGTGGCAGGTCTGTTAGTAGATTAAATGGTCAAGGTGGATTTATAAAGGGATTTAGTATGTTTGGAGCTTGTGAGAGATTTTGAGTTTAAAAGCCACTGAGGTTGATTATTCCCAGAAGAGAGAAAGGTTTAGCAAAAATGAAGGAAGTTTCCCTTTCTAAACCACCTGTCTTGATCCCTCAAAATCTAATATCAGTGAAAGAGAAAGGTAATAATGACCTTTTCAATCTAGAAAATGCAATCAGGTTGGCTAGCTTTGGTGATAATTCAGTAATTCTGGCTAGGAAGTGGGTCTAGAGCCTGAATTCCACGTAGACCTGTGAATGCTTGGCTGGATTCCAGTCTAAATTGTATTCAGATTGGTAAACTAGAAATGAGAATTTCCATGGCTAATATGCTGAGCTGGCCAGCTTGCTTTATTATATTATTTAATGGAGTGCTGCCCTATTGACCAGGTCCCTGTCAAACCTGAATGAATGCTCACAAAAGATGTTACGTCACCCCCTTCTTAGAAGCCATTGGAGTTTGATGATGCCTGTCTGTCTTCCAACCAATATTGTTACTCTTCCACGCAGCCATTCACAGGTGTATCATCCCTTTGGCACTGTACTAAAAAATTCTTAAAGTAGTTTTAATGATTTTCTGCTTCATGTTGTCTGTATTAGACATGTATTTTCTATATGGAGACCATAGGGCTGAAACTCTTGTCTTTTTCACGGGATTGGTGTAGGTTGTCCAGTTTTGGGCTCCTCAGTTCAAGAAGGACAGGGAACTGCTGGAGAGGGGACAGTGGAGGGCTACAAAGATGGTGAGGGGCCTGGAGCATCTCTCTTACAAGGAGAGGCTGAGGGACTTGGGTCTTTTTAGTCTGGAGAAGAGAAGGTTGAGGGGGGATCTGATCAATGTTTGTAAGTACTTAAAGGGTGGGTGTCAAGAGGATGGGGCCAGTCTTTTTTCAGTGGTGCCCAGTGACAGGACAAGAGGAAATGG
>JAOXNO010000041.1:24716500-24729407 GCA_028565335.1 Limnodromus scolopaceus | reverse complement strand
GGACCTGCTTTGGCAGGGGGTTGGACTAGATGATCTCCAGAGGTCCCTTCCAACCCCATGTCATTCTGTGATTCTGTTACTGTTGTTTGAGCTATTTCGCAAATGCATTTTTTGTGAACTTCAGTTTTTGGGTTTTTTTTTAAATACACAATACCAAAAGGCAAAGGTAGCTTCTCAGCACTAGATAATTCTCCTAACTTTGAAGAGCACCGGGAAGATAATACTGAGTACAGTCATCGTGCTGCTTTGGCCGATGCCATACCTTCAGCAGTGGTGGTTCAGCTCCCTGCTACCCATCCCTATCCCCATGCCTCCTGAAGGCAGGAGAACCAAATAAATACATGTGTTTTGGACTCACCACCAATGGGGAAGAATATCAGCCTTAAAATACCAGTGATCCAATAACTGATTTCATTCAGTCCTAGGAATGCTTATTGATTTCACTCAAAGGTTGTCTATTCTGCCTTTATACGAGCAGCCACAAACAGCAGCGTAAAAGCTGGTTTAGAAAAGACAATGATAGAAAAGTGAGATTCCCCTGATGATGCGTCTATAGCAGGGTCACATGTACTGGAAGGCACAGGGGGGCTGAAGAGATCTTCCCAACCTTCTGAACGATGCAACGGCATTAATTTAGTCTGTTGTTATGTGTGATGTACCACTCTACGCAGGCAGATGCAGGTAGAGTCTCTGCTGAAAATAGTTGCTGATAAAACAGTCATCATTTTTTCATGTGTCAATTATATTTGAGCATGGCCTTAATTTTCTTTGTCCGTGTGACCTGGCCCGCATTCCAAGGTCTCAGCTCACAGGGCCATTGAAGGCCACTTTCCTCAGCACCTTTGTGTTTTAGGAGTCCCAGGAGATGGAAGAGCTGTTCTTGCCATTTATCCTTCTGCCATGTTCAGCTCCCTGCTGTCCCGGCTCCATCACCCCTTCCCTGCTGCCCACCCGCATGGGGCAGCTCAGGGGGAAGGCAAAGGCGGGGGGGACCAAGGGGAAAGGGGGACAAGCAAACAGGTTCCAGCAGGAAACTGCAGAAGAAGGTGCGGTGCTTTTGGTGGAGCAAAACAACACTTCCCACAAAACAATTGCTAAATTAGGAGGACTTTTTGTTGAGTGCTTGACAGTTAAAGAGCCCGTGGGGCCATGCAGAGTTCTCAGGGATACTGAGAAGGTTGGGCATGGGATGGTTAGACTGGTTTGCTGCTCTCAGGCTGGTTTTATGTAAGGCTTGTGTGTATTTTTCCTAATGCTGAGCTTCTACAGAAGATCATTAATCTCATTTATGTATATAGCTGGCTTCTACTTTGATTAATTGTTCTTTGAGGAGGGGGCTGAACCGTTACTCTCCGGAGGTCCTTTCCAACCGGAACGATTCTCTGGTTCCGTGGTTCCGTGTTGCAGCTGCCAGTCCAGCTCCAGCCTTTCCCTCTCTGGGGAGGGCTTTGCCCGCGGCATTAACTCGCTTGTGCTGTCTGGGGGCACCAGCTGGAGTCATTTGGAAACCCTGTCTTTATGAAATAAGTCGCGAGGTGTTTTGTTTTCTTAGCATGGATTTAGTTTTCCGGGCAGTGACCGTTTCCAAAACGATGTCAATTTGTCTTCCGTGCAAAAGTTCTCCTTCGCCCGAGACTTCATAACCTTGATGGTGATCCTTCCTGGGTTTGGGGGTTACAGTCACAGCAGTTCTTCAGGCCACCACCAGCTTTGCTCTTGCGTAAATTCCGCGGCGCTTTTCGTTTATTTGTTTGAAACAAAATCTCTGAAATCCTCGGGCTTCCATGTTGTGATGAAATATAATTGTTCTCAAAACCACAGATGATAATGTGGAAAAGCAGCCCAATTCCTGAGAAGGTGAATTGGTGCTGCTGCGTGTAATCTTGTCTCGATTCACATAAGGTCGCTGTTCTGTCGGCAGATGCTGCGGTACCTTGTCACAAACTCAGATGATTTAGTTTAAATGAAATGGAGCAGGTTTTATTTGTTGCTGTTGCTGGATTTGGGGCTTTTGTGTTTTTGTTTGTGGCTCGCTTTGTTTTAAGTAAGCACGTCGTAACAGACGGCAAACCGGGTTTATAGAGTTTTCTTATTAAGGACAGCTATGCCGCCGTCTGTTCACAGCTTTTATCTTAAACACGCCGACAACTGTGAAGCAGATTCCCTGTTTTCAGGAGGTGAAGCTCAGCTGTGGGCTGTACTAGAACTGTCCTGGTTAGGTCTACCACGGCGGTACGTAATTCTACGTGTACAGTTATGTACGTGCGTAGCTGTTTGTCACCGGAACGGTCCTCGTAGGAGGAAAGATTTGCTGATGCAGCTGCTTTCGGAAGGAGCCGAGAGAACTTCTGCTTTTTGCGATAAAGCCATTCCTAAACTTCACTGAGTATTTTAGCTGTGATTTGACTCCGGTAAGATAATGTCTCCAGTCGGCTTTGCCTCTGATAGAAGTCATTTCTGCCCCCAGCCATTCGTTCACTCGCTCATCTCCTTTGTCAGTGTAAACATTTGTGCAGCTTCATAGTAAATCAGATTGGGGAGCTGACAAGGGTTTTTTTGGCCGGGACAGCCCAAAGGTGATAAGAAGAGGCCGGGGTAGGGAGGGTAGGACTGCTTTCAGCAGCAATGTCAGCTTACGGCAGCTTTACCTGTTAGTGATACGGCAGCTGGAGGCTCTGGGAGTTTTCAGCAGGGAAATGTCAGTCATTTCCCGAAATCGAGTTTTGCAAACCGGTATAGACTCGATGCGGTGTGCACTGGATAAGAAAACTCATCCAAACCCAAGGAGCCAGTTTGATAATACCCGGGATGGATCAAGTGCACGTTTGACCTTTTAAATTGTCCTGTGCACGTTTCCCTTTGGTGTGTGCGCGCGCCAGCTTCAACACCGAAAGATTATAAACTTAGCTCATTTCAGGCTCTTTAGTTCTGCTCTGAATCGTGTCATCCGTGGGCATGACACAGCTGTGATTCTGCCGGTGGGTGGAGAGTATCGAGCCGTTTGCTGGGGGAGAGTCTCTGGATTCACGAGTCGGCTGTCAGGTAACCGGTCTGGGAGGAACTGAGGAACCGTGTCCTGGCAATTACTTGTTACGAGGATAATGATTATGTTCAAGAGGATAAAATGTACATAAAACGACAGAGGGAGAACTCTTTCCGCTTTACTTGTAAAGATGCTGGATTGCAGCTGGAAGTAAGTGATAAGGAGCACAGCAGAGCTGGAACCGAGCAGTGACCATCTTGCCTTCTTTCAAGTCTGTTGTGCCCTCTTGGGACATCAGGGAGCTTTCTGGTTTGTAAAGGCCAGTAAATGGCTGATTAGTGAACAGAAAGGAGCTGTAAATCCTTCCAAAAACATACTTTGCATTTTTATTAAGTAAAAAGTCCCCTTGAATGATGGATGATGAAATGTTTTTGTATTTCCTATCAACTAAGCTAATTGATACAACGACTCACTGTACAGAAAAGCTCCTCTCCTGCATTTCATTGCTTCATCTTTATATTAGCTAGAAAACAGATCCTTCTTATAGACTGACAGTGACATTCAGGACCAATAAATGAGATAAGTTTTTAAGCAGAAATAAGCGTGTCATTTCATTGTCCTCTGCCCTTTTTCCTCACCAAATCTAGATGCCCTCTAATGCTGCCCACCAATACAGCAGCATTTGCTTGTTCAGTGCTTTTGAATGGGGAAAGCCTTAGAAAGCCAGATTAACTTCATTGGGTGTGAGCTGTCAATACAGTCACGAACATGGTCACCAAACATAGGGAGTATAGCAGAAACAGGTAACAGCCATAGATGGCCACCAGCACCTTCACAACAGTTCTTCGTGCTATCAACTTAGTTTGAGGTGAGGAAGTTAACTGGACTGAAATTTCAGTGCTGCCATGGGAACCCGAAGTAAAATCCATGGAGAAGTCTGACTCCGGGGCTGTGCTGACCTGCCCTTGCTCTTCTTCACTGTGAATGGTTTTGAAAACCTTCCCCATTTTCAAGGGAAATAACATAACCAGCTAGAGAGCGATCAGATTGGATCCAGGCTTTTCTTATATGGTTGTTTTAAGGAAATGTATATCTTCATTAATCAAATTACTTAATTAATTTTGTTGAATGACGTTAATTGGAATGAAAACAGTCTTGTGGAGAAAATACATGGAACTAACAAACCTGATTATTTTTTTAAGCTTCTGGAGTTGAGGTATTTTTAGTTTCAGAGCACAGAACAAAAATAAGTTGAGTTCGATTAATTCTCTGGTTTCTAGACTGTACCTTTAAAATTCTTAGCAGCTGTTAAAAGAGAAAAATACTTCTTCACTTTTGCTTTCTCTGCTTTAGCTCAATTTGGGAGGGTGAGGGGCTCCTGTGGCAAGTGATTGGCTTGTCCCTGTGTGGTGGGTTTTTTTTGTTTTTTTTTTAATCATTACTTGCTTGTCATTTTCAATCCTCTTCTCTGATTCCTTTTTATACAACATCTCATATGCATTTCTTCTATCATCTGGGCATCCTTTGCCTCTCTTCTTCTTTGCTTACCAATCCCTTTGCTTTTCTTTCAAGTGTGCTTATTATTAGCCTGTGCTGACTGGAGTTATAAGTATGCGTGCTGCTTAGTTTTCCGTGACTTAAAGAGGCTTGGCTACCACCTTATTAAAGAGTTTGTGACTATTCCTTGCAGACAGGCTACGTGCTAACTTTCAGAAGGGGGCTTTATGCTCAACTGGTACAATCATCATCACAAGACTGAAGGAATCTGCTTTGTAACATGTCAGCGTAGCTCCTTACTTTGCTTTGTATTCACTGAGTAGTTTTATCTCCTTTCTGTGGATTTGCTGACTGACGTGCTACAAAATGTCTCTCCCATCTCTGATTCTTTTTTTCTTCTATCTGGGTGTGTTGGAATACAGAAGAGGTTCAGGGTGCAATAGACCTTTCCAGCAATAAAACGATACTGTTCATCTTGGTTTTAATACTCTGTTAAGGAAAGGATCTGATGATAGTGATGGTTTTGGAGATTTTAATCTGGTAGTCCCTAGGACAGATGAATCTTCCCGTACATCTTCTGGCAGCATGATTCAGACGTGACCCAGTGAGAAAAGAAGTAGCTGAGACTTTGAATTGTCTGTCCAGACAGCTGGGAAGAGCCTTGTTGCAAATCCCTGTTGATTTGTTTATGTTTTCTTTGCTCTCTGCATGAAAACAAAAGTTACTTCCAATTGGTTTTCATCAGTATAAAACCAGAGGACCTAACGTAAAACTTTTTGTTTCTTCCTCCCACCTGTTTGGTTTTTTTTAACTTTATTCATATGGTGCAGCCTTTTATTTCTCTGTCTTACAGTAAGTAGCTGTACCTCCAGAATGTCAACATTTAGTGCACGATGCCTACAACTAGGACTTAAAGAAGGAAAACTGAGGATTTGCAAAATAGAGCCCGACACTGGCAACATCAGCAGATCGATGGTCTGCCCTGCTCGTCCCCTTCCTACTTCTTCTAACCCAACATTCTATCTTCCTTCAAAATCTGTCTTTGATTAAGTCGTCATCATCAGTGTTAATAAAACCAGCTGAGGACACTTAGTGCTCCCTGGCAGAAGTGGTGGGACTGGTGGGAGAAGGGCTGACTGTTGCCCGTTTCCCCTGTGCTTGGAAGTAGCCTGTGCAGAGTATCTTCTGGTGGAAGCCACCGTGGTCTGTGGCCCATCCACAGATGTGTCAGTGCATCTGCTCGTTACCCAGATACAATGCAGTAGGAAATGTGACTTGAAGACAGAGGAGAAAGCTTTGTGTGAGATGAGAGAGATGGTGCTGCCTGGCACGGTAGCTGGTTCTCCTTGCCAGCTCATCGCCACGATGCTCTGAGGCACAGCCAGTCTCAGGGGCATTTATTGTGTCAGTGGTGACGGCGTTCATCTGCTTCTTTGATGAGCAGACTAGAATAATCACTGAAAAGATAGCAAGTAAATACAGAATGTTATTTGGGAGGGAGAGATAAAAGGTAAAGCGGAGGACCTCATCTTGAAGTCCTTCATGATTCAGTAGTAACACAGCATAAGTAAGACACCTCTGTAGTCTAGACAGGATCTGCACTGGGTACCAGAGATTATTTAACGCTTCTACTTTGCTGTGTTGAGGTTGACTAGAACTTAAGAATAACTCCTTTGCTGAAGAGACTTGATCTAGCATTTCAATACGATTGGTACCATGTGATACTTTCTTTTCAGTCCCAGAAAATCCCCAGAAGGTTATAAGACATAAGAAGGTATTTTATTTCACTGAACTTTTGCTAGCCTGAGATTATAGGAACTCCTGCAGTAGGCTACTGAGGCAGTGGAGAGTCTCATTTTCCTTAATACAGGTAAGGCATCTCCCCCTTCTCCTTCCTTCTGCTGAGATTTGAAAGAATAGGATGAGCTACAGTGAGGGGTCTTGCGTTCAGAAAGCTTATTCTTAAAATACGTTGTGCTACGTCTGTTTCTGTGCTACGCGGAAAGCTTGGATGAAGCTTCTGTATGTGTTTTGCTACCTTCACCCCAGGGCAGGAGAGCTCTGGTACTACAGTCGTAGATAATGGGCATCGAGTGTGGATATTAGCCCTGAAAACGTGTCCTGTCAAAGCAATGTGGTTGGAGTTGTTTGAGCTGGGGAAACTGAGAACATGTGAGATTGAGAACGGGAGTGAGTCTGGCACTGGCCGCAACCCAAAAGCCTGACACTCAAGCCACAGGTTCTTGATAAGATCTATGAAACCTGTTTCTCTAGTAATAATTTTTATAGACCGTCCACACAGCTGAGTGGAAAATGGGAGCACAAGTGCCAGGTGCTAATTCTGGGGGATTTTGTTACGTGAGGGGAAACGAGGTGGTTCCGGTGGTGTCTCATCTGTTTCTTCTGCTGACGGAGAAGGAAATAGTCTCGGAGATGGATCCACTCAGTTGTTCTCTAAACATCTTAAAGTTTCTCTCGGGCTCCCGCTGTCAGCAAAATCCATCAGGGAGAGCTAGTTGTAACACAGAATCAGAATGACAACGCCTTGCAAGGGTTTAGTTAATAATAAAAACCAAATGTAATATGTCAGAATTCCTTAAATACCGTGGTGTTATCTTTATGCTAGATGTGCATGGACGGCTGGTTTTAAGAAGAAATAAACCAAGGAGATAATTTTTTGGCATCCTCCAGCCTTCTTCATGTTTGCTTGAGGTGGTTCAGGCTTTACCTGGGAAGAGGGAGTGAAACAGTTTGATCCCGTGTCTGATCCAATGTTGGTCTTTTTTGCTGACGCAGCTAAGAGAAGGGTAGCTGTGAATTGTTGCTGAAGCTTCATAGATTGGAAGTCAAAGACGCTCTGTGAAGCCATCCTGTCGCAGTGGCCCGACAAGTATTGAAGAGGTGCTCCTGCCAGACGTTACTTTTAGCGTGCTGCCTGCGTTGCCTGCTAGAATCTCCAGTCTCCTGCAGTCAGCTCCTTACCTTGAAGATCGTGGGGGACAATACGACCAGAAAACACGGCTAGTGAACAGAGCACAGGACATCTAGTCGGGTGAACTGACCCCGTTTCCAGCTCTGCTACTGACTCTTCCTAAACTTCGGCACATCACTTAATTTTTGTGCCTCTGTTTCAATATCTTTAAATGCTACCTGTCCCTAGAAACAACTTTGGAATAAAAATGTTTACTCCTTTGTCACAAGGGAACCTCCGGGTCACAGCTGTAGGAGACGGAGGTTTTACGTGACTGCTAGACATCTATATGAGAGCCCCCGCATTAGCAGAAACGAAATTTAACAACTGCTTAGCGCTCTTTTGAAGGTCATCCTGTCTTAAAATATTCACCAGGTTCTGTTACGTTTTATGTCTGTCGAGAAATCTCCTGACTCCTCTTGCTCTGTAGCCAGCATTTTGAAAACTGGGGGGTTTGGGGTTTTTTTGGGAAGCGCTCTGCTCCCTGGTCTCCCTCTCCATCCACTTCAGGCTCCTTCCGATCTCTGTGTGGCTCTTGGTGCCTGTGCTTCTGGTGTTTGCGGGCTGAATCTTGCACAGCCTTCCCTCCATCCCTTCTAACTCTTATTAAACGCGGTTTATCTCTCTGCTGTTAAGTAGTCTATTGATTCACTTTAGCGTTTATTAGATTATCGCTGTCTGGGTTTGGAGCTTTTTTTTTTTTTTGAAAGCGGTTTTTCAGACGCGCGCGTGTGTGTGCGCACGTATGAAAATAAATCAATGAGCGGGGACAACGCACAATTATTTACACGGCTACAGCCGCCACTCTAATGTAATATTATCATTTAAATGCTTGCTGAGTGTTCAGGCAGTGAAGGTCTGTACTGTGCGCTCTGCAGTCCTGGAGCCCTAGGGTAATGTTTTTCATAGCTGTTTATTCCTAAATACTCTTGCTGGAAATACAAATGCCACCACAGCTCCGTATGTGGTTTCAAGTACTGGGAAAAGGCGGGGATGGAGGGGCCCGTATTGTTTCAAAAATGCCACTAAAAACTTTAAAATGTGTTTAAAAATGAAACTGAGACGCGATGGGTCTGTTTGGGAGAAAAGAGTGATAAAACCAAGTAGAAAATTGATCTGCAAAGCCTGCAAGTTTATTTGTAAAATTCCCCTCCAGCAGAAGCTTAGACACTTGAATGAAAATATGCTGCCAGTGCTGCCGTTAACCCTTAGCAGCCCAGAGTGGTTTCCATCACCTACGCTTTCCTTAGGGAGACCCTTGCTGTTGTCTTTGTAGGATTTCTCTGGCTGGGGAAGGGAAAGAATTTAACTTAGCTGTGCCTTACAGCTGTGTCTGAAATTATTTCTATTTGTTTAAATTTACAAGTGCACTGCACTGTTTTGTATTGTTGGTGGAGCTGTGTCGTGCCCACCGGTGTTACAGTTTTCCTTGTGCTGGTGGGGATCAGACTTCCTCTGCTGGATGGGCTTCAGCTTCACCAGCTGGTGGGAATAGGGACAGGAATTTGGGGGATTACAGATGTTCACGCGGCCGAAAAAGGAAACAAGCCAAATTTAAAGGGACATTGTTAAATTCTATCCCTGGGGCCTGGCTTTTATTTTCCTGAAGATACGAAGACCTCAAAAGACTTTTTAGTGGCGTAGTTCATCCCTCTCCCCCGTTCTTGGTAATCTATCATCCATTAGGAAAGCGTTCTTCTGAAAATCTTTAGCTCACCAAAAAGACGTTGTTGCACCAGAAGAGTCTCCATCTTTTCATGTAAAACCTCTGGGTTGCCGTGGATGTGTTTGTACAGACACAAGCCTCAATGTAGCAGAATACATGCCGAAACCCCGTTAATGGCCACTGAACGTTTGCCAAAGTGCAAATGCAAAAGCGCCAAAGTTTCTCCTTTGTATGGAGAAAAATATGTAAGTGTACACGTATGCATATGTGCTCAAAGGAAGAGGTTTCATACCTAGTATTAAAACTGACCCAGAGCCACTGATGTGGGCTCACGGTTTATTAATAGGGTAAAGTCCCTTTCAAAGAGCTTTTTGTTTGTCACCTTATTTTTAAGCTGATTTTTCTTTCTTTGCTGAACTATTGCTTTTTCAGTCCCCATTTCAGTTGGGTTTTTTTTCTTTCTGTGGCACAGCCCTTGGTGAGGTACAATCAGAGCTCCTCTGTTCCATTCTTCTCCTAAAGGCCTCCTCCAGCCTGGCTTTATTTTGCCCTCAAAGGCTGCTGAAAAGAAACTCGGTTGCTTTCCTGCTTATTTTAGACAAGCTCCACTGTGAAGCTAGCATTAGTTCAGTGGGAGGAAAAGCCACCTAGTCCTGTTCTATACCAGATTTTCTCTGCTGCCATATACACTGGTGGGTATTGTTTTATTTTAGCATGGTTCCGCAGCTAGCGCTCTCCTCCGCAGCCTCCGGTTTTCATTTCATTGCCCCTTGCCTGTGGTTTCGTTGATATAAAACCAAGGGCAAATTGTTGGTGTTGTCCGAAATAGATTGCGTTGCCGGAGGTGCTCGGGTTTAATTTTGGGTGTTAAGAATTCCTGGTCCGTGCACCACGCGTCTCTCTTGCTGCTCCCCTTTCCCGCACCTGCTCTGCTGGAGCAGTTTCCATAGCAATAACCTCTTCAAGTTTTCCAGAAGTGTTACGGGAATGATTTTCTATCTCCTCCTCCTCAACAATTCAGGAAAATGGAGCTTATTAGAGATACTTTTTTGTCCTCTGTGCCTTGATGGGAGCCTGGCAGGGGCACTCTGCAATCCCAGGTAAAGCTGTCTGGAACGCACAACTGCTCTTCCCTGATGAGGACCCCGGCCGGGCTGCCCACTGCTGCAATTTGCTTGACCTAATATAGGTTGTCTTCCCTTCTCTCTTGACTCCAGCAACATTATTATTATGCTGCTCCGACTTCAAAGAAGAATGAGCAGGACAAGTATATTTAAAAAAAAAAAAAAATGAGGAAAAACTATTCTCTATCCTATAGACTGAGAGCCAATAATTCAAGTTTCCATCACGTTTCTTTCTTCTGCCAGGCATGTGAGCTGCTACACAACAGTTCAACTTGCAGCTCGGTAGCATATGGGAAAATATAAATCCCTGGAGAAGGAAAGCATTAAGCAGCTGCCTGGAAACCCTCAGGAGCCTGACAAAAGGGGGAAGTGGATGTTAACATGGGACAAACAGTGATTATCTACAAAAGTAATGCATTCAGGGGCAGATACGAGGTTGTGGTTTGAAAGTGAGATGTAGGGGATGGGATCTGAGGATGGCAGAGCCCTGGAACAGGCTGCCCAGGGAGGTGGTGGAGTCTCCATCTCTGGAGACGTTCAAAACCCACCTGGACATGTTCCTGTGCAACCTGCTTTAGGTGGACCTGCTTTGGCAGGGGGTTGGACTCGATGATTTCCAGAGGTCCCTTCCAACCCCATGTGATTCTGTGATCTGTAGCAATGTGGCAGGTCCATCCTTTGTGACCTCCGAGGCCAGAAGAGAATGACTTGATGAACACAGGTATCCGTGTTAATAACATCTAAGGAGTGATCCTGAGATACAGCCGAGAGCTTCAGCGCTAGGGCTGGGCATCAGGGCACTACAATTTCTAAATTAATGAGCAAGCTATTGTGCCCCAAAAAAGTGAAAAATGTTGAAAGCAGTTCACAGACAAAGCTGTGAAGTCTTCTAGGGAGACACATGCCAAAATAGCTCCCAGGCATGATGGGGCTAAGTTCATTTAAAACTAGGTTTGCCTAACAGGGACCTTGGAAACAGCTGACTTTGTCTGAAGCACTGTCTGAGACACAGGTCTGTATGGGTCGTGCTTAATGTTCACACTTGGAATTGAAATAGTAGAACATAACTTAGCTTTATTTGTGTATTCTCCCTCAAGATTTGTGACCAGACAGCAGCAAAGTTGTGAAGGTCATGGGAAAAGCCTCTTTCTCTGGACGCAGGAGCTGAGCCCCATCCCAATGCTAAGATCCTTTAGGATCTCCATGTTCCCTTGGGGTTTTACTCCATATCTCAAGTCTGCCAGACCCCTCGCTGTGTAGGCTTTCTGTTTCCCCATTTGTTTCAACCTTGAAACGACCTTTTTGAATGTTTTAAAATAACCCCGTTGTCATTCCTCTGTTAAAAAAGAGCTTTTCTTCCCGATGTTTGTTTCCCACCTTCAACCTCATTTGTTCCGCCTTTTTATTAATTCATATCCCTTTTGACATCACACACTTCCTTGTGCTACCTGGGGTGCTCGGTGAGAATTGCGCTCTTTGCAGAGCTCCAAAGATCAGCTGAGAAGTTCGTTAAAATGAGGCAGGCTGGGGGGCTGTGTTCCCACCTGCTAATTGAAGTGCTAAACCTGCAGGTCTCGGCGCTCCTTCAGCAGCCTGGCCGAGGTGCCAGCGCTAAGTCCAGCTTCTCCAGGGAGGAAGCACGGATGCTGGCTCTGTGTGAGCGAGTTGTCGCCGAAGAAACCATGAACTGGGAATTCCATCTCTCTGTGTTACTGCCTCTGGGCTGCAACGTTGTGCCGTCGTGTTTCGCACACGTTTCCCTGCACAGGCTGGCGGAGGGGAAGGCTGGAGTGCTTCACTGGTCTTTCATCCCCGCTGCAGTTTCTTTAAGCTTCCTTTCCTTGGAAATCCCAGGTGTTGTGCTCTCTTACTGACGTAAAAATATCATTTTGACAACCTAATCTTGCAAAAAGACAAAGTCAGAGTATTTCTTCAGGAAAGTGTCATAGCCGCATACATACAAGATTTGATTTTTAATTATTGCTACACCCTCTAGGTATAATAAAAGACCTGTCAGCGTATTCATGCTGTCCCTATTCATATTCAGAGGGTTGGAAAGTAGAGGTTTAGATTCATTTTGGATTGAGGTTAGGCAAGCAAGGTCTTTTCTTCGGTATAATGACTTTCTACTCCGTTTGGTGACTGATCAGTTCGGTTGTCTGAATTGTGTATGCGCAAAGAGAAGCAGGGTTGTGATTTTGCATACATTCAATTTTCATATTTATAAATCAGAATCTGCCTCCATTTAAAAAATGAAGTGTCGTTGCCTTCAGCTTATAAAGAGCAGCTGCCACCGCCATTAAAACTTTGAAATGTTCCCTTGAGAACTCTGAGAGTGCATCTGTCTGAGCCTCGTAGTGGTCTGAGCTTACAAGTGGGAGCAAAGTGTCCCTTATTACTCAAGAGTTTAGACAATACATCAAAGACTTGAGGTTTAAGCAGCTATCTTTCTTGGATGAGCCTGTCTGCGATGGGTATTTGCAAAGTTCCAGCCGAAAAGGATGGCCTTGCTGCTGCCAGACTTAGGGAGAATCCTGCTGGTGCTGGAAAGGGTACAGCAGAGGACCACAAAGATGGTGAGGGGCCTGCAGCATCTCTCTTACGAGGAGAGGCTGAGGGACTTGGGTCTTTTTAGTCTGGAGAAGAGAAGGCTGAGGGGGGATCTG
>JAOXNO010000041.1:24688197-24701440 GCA_028565335.1 Limnodromus scolopaceus | reverse complement strand
CTTGTCCTGTCATCTGTGACTTGGGAGAAGAGACCGACCCCCACCTCTCTACAGCCTCCTTTCAGGGAGTTGCAGAGGGCAATAAGGTCTCCCCTCAGCCTTCTCTTCCCCAGACTGAACACCCCCAGCTCCCTCAGCCTTTCCTCATGACTTACTCTCCAGACCCCTCACCAGCTTTGTTGCCCTTCTCTGGACCCACTCCAGCACCTCAATGTCTTTCTTGTGGTAGGGGGCCCAAAACTGGACTCAAGGTGGGGTCTCACCCGTGCCGAGTACAGGGGGACGATGTTCTGCTGAAACAGAAGAAACATGCGTCTCTCCTAAATCCCTGCAGTTGACACCCAAATTAACTTCTGGTTTTATTTGCTAGATCAAAACTTTGCACTTGTCCTCGCACCTGGTCTTTTTTTTTTCTGCTTGCTGTAGGCTGCTTCTCAGTCTGGTGGGCAGGATTCCCCGAGCAGCATGGCAGTGATAATGAAACAGGGACTGCAGCAGGACATTTTAAAGATCTCGTACCTGAAGCTACCTGAGGGCATTTTGAGAAAACGAAATGCTTAGGAAATGCCAGTTTGCTGAAAGAAACTTCCATGGGAAGAGCATCCTGTTTCCAGGAAGGAATTACAAGTAAAATTTGAGAAGCTCCCTTCCATGTTCAGTACTGTCACTTGAGATGTAAGAGCTCAGGCTTCAGCTTCTTCCTCTCCCTGAGTAAGACTAGAGCTTGAACGTCATTTTTCCTGTGCTAGATGAGAGTCCTGGCTGATCACTTGGCAACTCTTAGATGGGGGCTTTCTTGCTTGGTCTCTCTTGGAACAAAAAGCTTCTTGGTTCCATTCAGAGAGGGAATAGGAAAAGGTATGAAATCCCAGAGTGGCATGGGATGAATAAACCATTGCTACTCGCCTGTAGACGTGACATGTGTTGCCATCTGGACATGTGTTGATTGCTGTAGGCTTTTCTTCAGTATTCTGGCAGGTGAGCATATGCTTGTTCTGCACAGTGCATAGGCGAGTTTCCCCGTAAGGACCTTGGTGTTAAATGCAGCTGCACAGCTTTTAGTACGCAGGATAACTGGTTAAAGCTAGTTTAGCTGTCATCTCCGCATAGTACCAATTAGGGTACTGAGAAATTAAATCAAACCATTCTAGTACATCTGAAAGGGTTATGCCTCCCATTCCAAGCACTCATCCTTGGGTCCCCAGTGATATTTTCCCATCCCTTTACTTCTCACGTTGCTCCTCTCGCCCCCCGTGTTACCCATCTTAACTTCGTCCCGCAGTCAATTAAAAAAAGAAAAGTGCTTGGTTTCCCAGGAGTTCAGTGTGTTCATGCAAAAAAGCCTTTTAACGGTAGTCTGTGAATCGAACCACCGGGCGGTCCGTGTGTGTCTCTCACCCTGATGCGCGGACACAGACTGCAGCTTTCCACCGCCCAGGAAAAAGCCGCAGCGTTGTCTGACCCGTGATGCTTCCAGTTGCTGTTGGTGCCTAATGAAACGCTTCGAAGCTGGAGGGGATGATGTTTTGTAGTCGAGGCTCAGCAAGTGGTGGCTGTGAGCGAGACTGAGTTCATAAGCTAATACCTTTTTGTCTACTGGTAGAAACTACAGAGCCCCAACACTGGGGTTTTTTGTTCTGTTTTGGTTTTTTTTTTGCAGTAGTTGTTCCCTATTTTTGTTTGTTTGCTTCTATGCTTTTGAGTGGAGACTGTAGTGGGACAGTGGATGAATGTAACCATTAAATTTTGCTGGAAATGATGAAATGAAAGTGCATATTATATTCGTACCTGATGCATCATTCTCCCGCCTCTACCTTCCGGCCCATCACATTCCAGTCTATTTCAGAGATTTAGATGCATTTATGTCAGATCTCCCGTCCCAGAATACAATCTACATCCAATTATCAACCCTTAGGGATACATTAGATGTAACTATTATATCTTCTCCTGTCAATAAAATTACAATCACGGAATGCACAGATGTCCTACTTTGGTTTCTGAAAGCATCATGGAAAAGAATGAGATGAGATGAAATGAAAGGGCTGTTACGCTGCATCTTACACGTGCTTATACGCAGAAGATTGCCAAAATCTCGAGTTGAGGTATGTATCTTCTCTCTCTGTCGGCTGCTGACAAATACTCGGCCCTGAACAGGCAAGTGCCTGCGTAAGATCTGACAAAATTAGATGCAAAGGTGATCAGGCTTTTCTCCCTGTTTGTTCTCGTGCCGTGTCCAGGAGAATCACAGGGGCCTGAGTGACTTGGAGAGCTTCAGTCAGGACTGTCACATACAGGTTTTACAGGTCTGACTACCCAGAAATACTTGGTTAAGTGAAACCAAGTTAATCAAAGAGTTGATTTTCAGATATATTAGAGCTCACTAAACCCCTTCAACACTCTCCTGGAGAAATAAATTGCTCTGAGTTCTCATTAGCTTGCTCAGACCCCTTTTACTTCTGACTGAAAACATCTGTACAAGGGTTCCTTAGTTAATGCCCCTTAAACTTACACCTGTACTTAATTTGCCTTAACTTCTCTAAGTTTCCCTTAATTGCAGATATACCCTAAGTGAAACAAGCCATATTTAATTAGTACAGCAGAGTCTGGAGAGCAGTAGTCACTCTTTGTCAGATAAAAGTCCTGCTCTCCCTTTCAGGCAAGCATGGTTAGTTACCTGTGCTCGTGAAACAATCATCGCTGATGGTAAAGAAAGAATTTCATCTCCTTAAGAAAACTGCACAGCACTTGAAATTAAAGGAGCAAGGGGAAAGGGAGAATTTATTCTGTGTGCAGATTATTCCGTAATGGTCCGCTCCAGTGTGGTTTTGCACCTTCATTTAGACTTCCTGGTGTTGACTGCTGTCAGAGGTGGAAGAGAAGGCTGTAGATGATCTCTCGCTGACTCAGGAACACGGGAATTTCCATACTCGGAGCTAAGCCTCTGTGGCAGGGCTGCAGGCAGGGCTAACAGCATCTCTTTCAGCCACTGCACAACACAGAATTTCATTTTGTAATACTTCTAACCCAAACATTTCAACAGCCAAAAGTTCTACTTGGAAATACTGGTATCTGGCAATTTCTCTTTGAATTCTCATTTTTAAGCTGGAGCCTCTTACCTGAGGGCCAGGGAAATGGGAAGAGGAGGGTGTCTTAAACTGCAGAAATACCTGAAGACACAATGACTTGCTTAAGGATTTGGTGATCACTACCAGTTAAGGGAAAACACATGGGCTGAGGTTTAAAAAAAAAAAAAACAAACAACAAAACAAACCAGCAAAAACAAACAGCAAAAAAAAAAAAAGGCAGCCAAACACAAAGTTCTGTTTCCCTGGAAAGTAATTAAGGTTTAGACACCCCTCACCCCCTCCAAGAGGAAAGCTTTGTTGTCCTTGTATCAATTTAGCAGCTCATACCTTGCCCCAAGGGAAAGGAGCTGGCAGCAGTTGCTCCAGTGTGTAATATCCAGGAGAAGTGTTTACCTGGATTCAGAAACAGACTGGGATATTGGTGGGATTTGTGCAGTAGCTTGTAGGTACGCTGAATGGAAGAGATGGGATTTTAGGAGGGATCGGGAGCATAAATCTGGTGGTTAATGTTTTAGGAGCATAGAGTTTAATGGGTAGTCATATTTTCGATTCAGTTCTCCCGTGGGATTATATCCACCAGAAATTTTGCTGAGAGATACCACGGTGAGCATCTGTAAAACCCAGACACCTATATGATGCAATCATCAAACTTGCAAGGATTGAACAGTACTAAACTTTATCCCTGGTGGTTATACCTTAAAGGGTGTGTTACCAGTAAACCAGGTACAGCTTAGGGCTGGACAAAGGAAGTTTTAAAATGAGGACACTTCCTTTTTTTTCCCCCCAGATTGCCCTGGTGCTGTACACCATCACCATATTGAGGTGGAGGACCTAGCACTATCAAAAGCCGTGTGCGCGTCCTTCCAGTTATTACTGTTACACTCTTTCAAGGTACTGCTATTTCTAAAATCACCAGGTTTCCTGTAAGATGAAGATTAGCTGTGTGTTTACTTAAAACTTCCTTGCAGAAATTGCTCTCCCATGTCTGTGTATGCATGTCTGCACACTGGTATATTATATAAAAGAACTGGCTGCTTTGGAAGGGTACTCTTTTTTACCCTTTTTCCCTTCTGTGACTCTAATTTACAGCGTCCTATGGGCTGGTTTTGCTTGAATAGATGACTGCAATATAATTTCAGGAAGAAAACAAATGAGACTTGGAAGCAGCAAAACAGATCCGGTTGCAGGAGGATGGGTAACAAAGGAAATGTGCTGAAAAAATAACTCTCCTGCTTTCCGCCTTTGGAGGGCTATATAATTTATAACTGTTCTCCGCAAAGTGTCTGAGGCAGTGCCAGGTGGTGGGGAGTTAAATTAACCCCTGTGGCGTGTAGTTATCGGCAGAGGCCAGACCTGTGGATCGATACCTCGGTGCAGTGAGTCACCGCGTCAACTGGGGAAAGTGAATCTGTAAGCTCCTTATTTCTCCATTCTTTTAATCGCGGGGCTGTGCCTGGCAGTGATGAAGATGGAGCAGACGCAAATGTCTGATGCTCGAAGCTCTTTGATTTCTGAATTGATGGGGTGAAGCCAGGGAAAAGCTGAGAGAGACTTGGAGAGCTGCTAGCGTATTGCCTTTTTCCAAGTCTCCTCAGTCCCCATTCTCCTTTTTCTTCCCTCCTTCCCCACGGATCTGGTTACACTTAGTAGCTGCCTGCTCTGTGCTTTGCTTGACCGACGCAGATAATTTCTAGCATCACTAGTTAAGCCTATTTTTTATTATTATTAATAATAAAGGCTGTTTTAGTCTCGCTTAAATGGATTAGCCTTGCTCCTGCCTGCTTTTTGATTGTTTTTGCTGCTGGGGGTTCACTCTTCCGATGAGAGTGCTCGCAGATAGAGTTATTGCCAAGCTGGTCCATCACTGAGGCATACCTAATACGGATCAGACGGGGGGGCCGGTGTAATTGGGTTTTGAGAGAGCTACCGCACCAGGAGAACGTGTCTCACTCCAAGAATGAGAATTTTCGTCGTAGCTCTGGAAGGCGCTTGCCCAGCTGCCGAGTCAGCCGCCTCCGTTCCCGTGCCCTCCGAGCTGGTGGGCGCACCCGTTTTCTGCATGCAACCCCCTGAATTCGTGCCTGTTGACAGCTGGGTCTTCGTGCTTCCCTGAAAACCGTGCGTGTCTTCCAAATCTATTACCGCCCCCTCCACCTCCCTCTTTAAAAAAAAAAAAAAAAAGAAAAATTAAAATAAATCAGTTGCATTCTTCCCTGTTAATTTTTTCTGCGCTCAGAGTTACCCATTAATTGCCCGTGTAGAGTGCATTGGTGAATCAAGTAACGTGTTGTTCTCTCCTGGCTGCACCCACTCTCTAGAGGATTGGAAGATTGGCATCTGTAGCCACCACCTAACAGAACAATAAAGAGGATCAAACAACTGCAATGAGTTTCTTCTAAAGCCAAGTGTAACATGCCCATCAAAACCACTCCCCTTCCTTCCTCTCACAATAAGTGAATTATTTTTGCCTTTTGAACAATGACAGGGGTCACCGGTCTTAAAACGAAGTGTCCCTCAGCTGGGACTTGAAGCAGTTACAAGATAAGCTAGCCTTTTAGTTGAATGCTGGGAGCTGTGGATGGGCACCTTGGGTGATTGGTTTCCATGATTAATGAAGGCTGAATTTACAGTGGCTCCTGAGCTTAACAGCTGAGCTTCTGGCTATTGTTCTAAATCTTCTCCTGTCCCTCAGCTTATGTTCTGACTTCCAATCTGGCTTTCTAGTTCAGTTCCTGTCCTGCATCCAGTTGCAGACATTGATCCTAACCACTGGGCATGACTGTTCATTCCCTGGTCTCTTTCTCTTAAAAAAATCATCTGAGCCAGGACTGAGCTTTCCGGGTTTTCTACTGCTTTATTCTCAACCCATTGTCATCCTCTCCCAGCCGTGGAGAGTAAATAAGTATGTGCAGATTTCTGCATCGCTGTTCCTAGCGTAGCCAGGGACATTCCTGCGTAACAGTGGGAGGTATTATTTATCTCGGTGTTCTGACCATGTTGTCCAAATTGGTTGTCCCCATCCGTCTTCTCCCCAGCTTCTTGCACATGGTCAATTCTTTATCCCCCGGCTCCTTTCCTTTGTATTCATGTATGAAGGCACCTTTTAATACTTACTTAATTCAGGTCAAATAAAAAATTACTCTTATGCTGAACTAAGAATGTCTAGAGAGGGATTTTTCCCCCCTTGGGAAAATGGGGAAAATATTAGATAAAGCCTTCACTAGACAAATACATGTTGAGTTTAGATATTTTGACTGGAAAATGCCTGTTTGAGCTTGAACACAAATAGCCAGTTCTCATTCTTACAACTTTTACTTCAGTGCAAGTTTGTTTATGGTCCCAAGACACTGGGTGAGGCTCATGTTAAAAGGCTCTCGGGGTGAGCCTTTGAGCTCTGATGACAACACTGGGCTTCGTCTCGGCCGTAACAGAGAAGTAACTGTGATCACAAGAATTGTGTCAGCCACAGGCGAAGGGTTAATGTTGCAGCAGAACTACATTAAAGACGTTTTCTTTGGCTCACTGGCACTTGAGGAGGGATTGCAAACAAGCGGCTTCAGGGAAGCCAGTGCACAAACAGGTAGACAGTAGCTGATGTTGTCTGGATCCTGCAGATGGGAAGTTGGTGGCTTTACTGCCCTGCTTCTGGCTTGGCGTTCCTTATGCTTTGTGCATCAGCACAAAGGCTCTTGCAGAGGAGGAGCGACTGAGATTGAAAAGGTATCGATATGAAGTAACGGGGAGCAGAATCAGGTGCAGAAAAGGGAGAGGAAGGATCAGTGTTCCCTTTCTTCATCCCAGCGTGATTTGTGTCTGGAGGACTGTCAGGAGAGTTCTGAATGAGTTTTCCACAGACTGACTCCAACTGGCGAGGTGAGGTCACTGGGCTTTTGAAATATTTGAGGTCGTGGTTTTAAACAAGTGACTACCTCAACACAAACAGGAATAAAGCGATCTTGTATAGTCTTGGTTGTACAGCGACCGCTTTGTTCTGCCTTCGCTGCTCACAGTGAAATGGCTTGGCTTGTTAAATTGGAGACTTTGCGTCCCTTCGTGGTCATCTACCTCCATCTGAAGTCTGCCTGAGTCTGCATTGCAGATACCTTCTGCTTCTGCTCTTCCAGAACTGAATTTGTATCTTCAGTTCTTTGAGTGAAAGTGTTCAAGCTGTGGTGAAAACAAGTAGCTGGAATCAGAAAAATCTTTTGATTTAACCCTGACCCTGCCGGCATGTGAGCCGATACAAGTGACCGAGGGGGAACTCCGTGCCATCCCAGTTGGTGCAGAAGGAGCCAGCAGCTGGGAAGCTTGCTGAAGCCAGATGCCTTGTGGTAGCAGTGCCATGGTTACAGTTGTACGCTGAAAGGAGTTTTAATTGGAGTGTACCTTCTCCCTTCTCAAAGAAGGTGATCAGCCAGGGACGGATTGCACATAGATTTAGTTCTTGTGTTCTCAAGTGTTTCTCTCTACTTGTTGTTTGGCTTTTTTTTTTTAATAGAAGTTCATTATGAAGTCACTGAGTTGGGGTTAAGGCTGAATTGTTTATTTCTTGGCGGTCCTGGTTTTCATTAATGACCAGTGTTTTTAAAAAAATACATTGTCCACCTCTGTGAGGTTCCCTCCGAAGTGCATCTTGAGTAAATTGGCCACGGTGTATATATATGTTTTTATGCTGGATTTAGGATCATTTTTTATTTGTGCGCGTTGTATATAAGCCTAAGTGCTGGAGGGCCGGAAACAGACAAGATTGAATGGGTCAATTGTATGAATTGGCAAATGCAAGATTTCCTCCTTCACACGCTATGCTTCTCTGTTAAATGTTCTGCTGTAACAAAGAAAGATGAAATGTTTGGTCTGTGTGGTGTGTGAAGGCTTTCTCAGAGGGTAAACGCTTCGAATAAGTAAATAAAACAGGAGTTTCAAGTACAGACCTTACTTGTGAAGCAGAACGGTGCCACATGCATCTAACACGAGCCTGCAGAAGCAAGGAGAGGAGAAGCTGAGCCCTTGTTTTGGGGTTAAATAGTAGCTTTGCAATAGTGTCTCAGAGCCCTCTGCCACCACCGTACTCCTGGTGGGTTATGCTGGAGGTGGGGTACGGTCACTGAATCCAACTGCTTCCAACTGCTTGGGGTTTTTTTTTTCTTTCTTTGTAACAGGAGCAAAAAGGGGAACCCCCCATCTTTTACCAACTCTTTCATGCAAAGAAGAACTGCCTGGAAGTTTCAAACGTTGCTCTCGTTTTCCTCTCTTTCCTCTCTCTGCCTTCCTGCTTCATATTTGATTTGCAGAGAGACAGGGTCAGTCAGACCCATCGCTTCCCCCAAAGAAATAACTTCCCGTGGTGCAGGGGTGAGCTGCTTGGGCAAGGGGAAACCTATGGCCCCAGCTCTGTGTGCCTCTTGCTGTCTGTTAGCAAGCTCCGAGAGGAGGGCATTAGTCATACTTCTGCCAGAAATACATGGTTTTTTTCCCTTGGGCACCTTGCCCTGATTCACCAGAACGGCTCCATATTGCCCTAGACCTGCCTCAGAAGGACACCACCACACTTTGGAGCAAAGCCACGGTTTTGCTGACTATTTGGGAGCCAAGTTTCCCACTGCTGAAGTATAGCTGCCTCTCAAGAGGAACATAGCAGCTGTTTTATGACAACACTGTTCGACAAAACTACTTTTGCTAATGGTGAAGGGTTGCGTTTCAGCATAGTATTGGTATTTCTTCCCAAACATGAAATGTAAGCGCAGTGTATATATCTCCTGGGTACTGATGAGAGAATAACTCACATGGGCTAACTTTCTGCGCTGAAGAGCACTGGCAATGGGCTGTGAAATAAGGGCGGTTTTGGGGTTGTGCAGCTCAAAGTGATGTATTTCATAGTAGGATGTGTAGTGTCTCTGGGAGCTGAACAGCATTGCGTGGACCAAAGGTGTATTCATGGACACATCGTGGGCAGCGTCATACCATCCACATCATGCACTGTTCTGTCTTCCCACCTGCAAATAAGCTTTTTTAGCCTTCATGGTTTTGAGTATCTGGTAGTTTGAGATGACTTATCTGCAGTTGGCGTTGTTTTGTTGGCAGCCTACATCAGGCATCTTGTTGGAGAGCAGCTGTTCTTCTCTCCCCTCCCCATCCTACCCCATCCCACTTGCATGTCAACTGCAGTGTACTGTTGTCTTACCAGTCATCTTGGAGAAGGGGTGGTTTGAATTCACCAGGAACGTTGTGCCTGCTACAGTTTTCAGTGAAAAAAATGTTCATAATTCCCTCATAGATGGAATAAGGCATTGTCTTCTCCTTTGTGATGTCCAGTAGCAGTAGGACACTTCGGGCTGTATTTTCTGAACCTTCCACCTCAGAGTCTGGCTGTTTGAGTTGTGTAAAAAGACAAGATGATCGCCATGTACCTGCACGATTCTCCTCTGACTGTATTTCTATTCCTTGTGTTGTTCTAAGGATTTAATTTGCAGACAGCTCAGCATGCCTGTTGTGCCCTGCTTCCTGCAGATGTGAGCCCAGCAGAATGATACATATGACCCAGGTGTCTGGATACCCTGGTCACAGAACCTAGGTGGCTGAGTTGGATGCTGGATGTCCCAAAATTTCATGTTTTCACTGAGCTGATCCAGTAATTTGTGAAATGTCCATGACTTCAAGAGATGTGAGATTTATGAGGTGATAGTGTTCACCAGAGAATAGCTTACAAAAGGATGAGAGCTTTCTCTGAGAGGAAACATTGGAAAAGGAGTGCATGCGTGTGCAGTGTATTATCACGCTCAGTAGGAGCACAGATTTTCTGGAAATTTGAGCTAAGTAGAGCTAGAAGTCAGTTGTGTTAAGTCATCCACACAGGGTTATGCCACCTGGTTGGGGATCTTATGAGAAGCTGAGCCACACGGATCTTTTTAACTCATTGCAAGATTCAGCATTTACTCTTCAATAAATAACTTGCCAATGGCTTGATTTTGATTAGAGGTGGGTTTTTTTGCCATCTTTGAGGTCAGCAGGGGCTAGGAAGGAGAAGGTATAAGGTGGAGGGACTTGGAGCAGTAGATTGAGTCAAACATAACACAGGTAGGTAGCGTGCACCATTTAGAAATCAGGGTATGCTTAGGGTCACAGGCTGCGGCAGCCCCTCTATTGCCAGTTCTAGGCTTCTCTTGAGCGTACTGCCAGATAATCAGTTAATGCCAGCAGAGATCTTAGAGCCTGACTTGAGGGCTGAACGTTGTGATGAGGCTGGTGTGCGTCATGCTGTCTGCTGATATGAAGACATTATGGTGCAGAGCAGAGTGATCCCAATTACTCCTCCTCCCTTGCTGCCCTACTTCTGAAATGAAAGGCTGCTGCTCTAACCCACAGTTCACTCTGATTCTTCTCTGTGTGGATTTCAGGGCATTCACATATAATTGCAAGGTAAGGTTTTATCTCATGCCAGCCACCTGCATTATCCCGCTCTTGTGAGCATCAGCAGCGACAACCACCAGTTGGACCATGATCTACACAAAACCTCAGCAGGCAGTGGCACTCCTGCCACTCTGTTCAGGCAAGCCCAGGCAGCACGCGGGCAGGAATGTCATCTGCCATCAGCATCTTCACTCTTGTTTCTTGCCGTGCTGTTGATCACGGGCCTACACAGCAACGATGAGTATCTCAGGAAAACCAGAAGTTTTTAGACAAGTTTTCAGCAGAAGGATAGAGGTTTGGCTCAGCTGGTGTTCAAGTGGCTTGTCCCACTTCCCTTCCGTCTCAAGAGTTCCCTTGCTTTGTAATATGAGAAAGCTGGGCTTGAAATTAATGCCAAGGTTTGGGGCTTCGAGGGCTTTTTCTTCCCCTGGCAAACTTGTGAGGAAAGCTTCTTTGGAAACATTACCCATTGGCTGCCACTTGGTAGAAGCTATAACAGTTGGTGATGGTGATAGCGTTGGTCTGAAATTAGCAGGGAAACGCGGGTCTAGCATATGGACATCTAAAATCTATGGAGTGACGGAGCTGAGGAACACGAGATGTTCTTCTGGCTTTTGAGTTGAGGGCACGGAGTTCAGGTTTTACAGCATCAAGCTGTCTTGGAGTTTGGCTGCAGTAAGCACTTGCTGCTTCAAAAGAGAAATTTCCAGCTAATCTTTTTTCCTGCCTTTGCCAGGCAGACCTCACTGAGTCAGCTCAGCCCGGTCCCCACCGTGCAGCGGCTGCAGCCAGTCTCACTCCATCACTTTTAATGAAACCGAGTCTCTGTGGTTTTCACTAATTTACTCATACGCAAGAGAAATGAGGAAGTATTTTCCTGTCTCTCTCCGATAATGAATGAGATATGAAAGAGCTTCATGGCCAGTAAGCACCCTGGAGGGACTTGAGTTTGTCAAAAACGTGCAAGGCGTCTTCATCAAAGCAACAAAATGATTTTCTTTCCCCTTACTCTATGAAGTGAAAATTCACATGACAACAGCCGGGAACGTGCCCGGTTTTACTTAGACAATGGAATTGACTTCGAAACACCGAACGTGTGGCAAAACCGGTAACATCTTTTGCATCGCTGTTTTTCAGAGGTGTATCATGCGACAGTAAGTGGTGGCCTGAGGCAGGCTACTTTAAGGTGGGGCTTTTGCTGTAGCCTGGCTCGGCGTCTGCACGGTGAACCCCTGCTTGCACGATAGAGCGTGCTGCTCTCGGAGCACAGCGTGGGCAAAAAACGCGTTTCCTTCAAGGGATGTGTCGGGTTTTGTTTACCAGGAATTGGCGTTTCTGTTTGCTGCCCTCCCCAAACCTACTTTATATACATCAGAAGGACAGAGATAAGAGTTTACAGAAGATTAAACAGGCGTAAACACATTAAGAGAGACGGTAAAGGATGCAAATTGTTAAACAAAAATATTAAAGTCCACTTTTAGATATCTTCAGGGCTTTTCGGTACCCAAGCTTAATAAAATTAACCAACTATTGCAGCTTAGCTCCTGTGCTTAACACCGCTATCAGCAGCAATCAATAGGAAATCCAGCCCTATATGGTGTGGGTTTTGGGGTACAAATTGTAGGTTCCGCTCTGAAGCGGAGAACAACTCCCCAGGAATATTGTCAGCTGTGCAATTTCAACAAGGTGACTTGTCGCAGCGCTCCTTACCCTTTTTAAAATGCAGTCCCCCTTGAAAGGAAGAGTAAATAATTTGAACTATTACTCCAGTTTCATGTGTAAAAACAGACAGTGCTTATAGGAAATAGAGACCTTGAAAAGTGAGCTGAACACTTGTTAGTCCAAGGATTAAATTAGCTGGCCAAGAGACAATTATTGCCCTACAAACCTCCGTTGAAATCTGAAGGGGTACGAATATTTTTGGCTGTTTCATTTGAACATATGGTTATTCAGTGGTGACAAATATTCACTGAAACTACTATTTAAACAATATTTCATATTAATTGAATATTGTGTCTGTAGTATGCAATATGAGCATCACTCAGTAGGCCCCTCTCTCGTGCTCACTACTTCACTGTGATTTCAGCCTTTCCTGGGCTCTTAAGCATTTGTCATATATCGATTCCCGTGGAGTTCCCAACTTTTCATCCCCACAGGGAGCCTACACATGTTTGACTGTGGTGGAAAAGGGGAATATCTCGGTACTGAGGCCTGTCTTTTTCTGGGTGTATGCTAGATACTGACTGGGTGTGATACAATTTCAGGCTTTTCCGATTTTTCTGATTTTATTGCTTCTATCAGGTAGAACCTGGAGGTTCCAACACATTCAGGAGCCTGTTGTGGTGCATGCGCTGTGCACTCATGACAAGACACAGTTTCTGGTCCAAAAAGCTTGTCTGTATTCTAAGATTAAACCCATCGAGTGAATGCAACAAGGAAGCAGAGGAAAAAAATTGAAGATAATCATGACAGAAGCACCTCAATGTCATAGAATCATAGGATGGTTGGGGTTGGAAGGGACCTTAAAGATCATAGAGTTCCAACACCACTGGCATATGTGGATTGTCTTCCTGCCTCTTTTGCCAGTTCCAAATCCATTTTTTATATGACTAAACTATGAATAACGTTCAACCCTGTTATCAAAGGAGGGTGCCTCCAATGCCGCCTTCTCAGCAGGTCCAGAGAAGTGATTCTGCCACTTTACTCTGCTCTGGTGAGACCTCACCTGGAGTACTGTGTGCAGGTCTGGA
>JAOXNO010000041.1:24624068-24663204 GCA_028565335.1 Limnodromus scolopaceus | reverse complement strand
GAGGAAGCACTGGACGGAATCCAGAACAAAACCACAGTGTTAAGTTTCAAGTAGATATTAATTCACTTTGTTATTTTCCTCATTTCCCCAAAAGACAGAGAGTCATCACACAAAGCAGACGCTCCCAAGATTCAAGGAGGCAATGAAAGTCTACAGCAGAACTCCTTCAGAAATACTGCACCTGTTTTTCTTCTCAGTTGTATAATCCAAATAATTGCCTTTGTTCTGTAATACAGTAAAATTGATTTACCCTCTCCTTAAATCTCTTTTAGTTGGCACTCTCAAGGTGATCTGTGCTACGACACATGCCATTCCGCAGGCTGTGGTGTATCTGCCCAGGGTGGTGGTCAGACTTGCCTTTGGAGTAAGACATTCTTGAGGCTTCTAGGTGTTAGTGTGTGTTTCCCACTCCACTGCTACAGGAGGTTGGGGGTGATTCTTCCCCAGTATATCTCTCTAGCTTCTACCAATCTGCATTTTAGGCATTTCCTGAGCCAAAGAGTCCATCTGAACCATCATGTTTGATAGCCACTGATAGACCTGTCCTCTATCTAATCACATTTGGAGCCATTTATACTTTTGACCGCTACAGAAATCCATGGCAGTTTAATTCCACAATTCAAGTGTATCTGAGAACTCCTTTCTTTCATTTGTTTTAAACCTGCTGCTTGATCATTTTACCGACTGCCTCTTAGTTCCTGTGATATAAAAAAGAATGAATAATCATCTCCTATTCAAATTCTGGATGTCATTCATGGTTTTAAAGCTTTTTGCCACGTTCATCCTTAGCCATATCTTTTCCAGGCTGAAGAGATCTAAACTATTTATTTCTCTCTCATCTGGATGCTGCTTTATACCTCTCAACCAACAGCACTGCAACATCCATCCTTGTAATAATTTTTATTCTTTTCTGTAGTTCTATTATGTCCTTTTCAAGGTGGAAAAATGTAAGTGTGCATAGTATTCTAGATGTGCACTCTTCATTGTTTTATACAGTAGCATATTTAGGACTTCTTAACTCCTTCATAGTACCTTCATGATAGCTACATCCCTGGTTTAATTTCACAGCAGAAGAATACAAAGGGATGTAATTGGAAAGCTGTGGTCTATCTGGTGGAGTCAGAAGAAGCCACATTCCCCAGAATTGCAGATCTGTAGCTCAAATCATGATTTATCATTTTCTTTGCTACGGTCTCCATCCATCGCCCTTCATTTCACATCCTAATGCTCTCGTTTCTTCAGTGTCATGAATTGCTCATGTAGAAAAGGTACTAACGGAAGATGTCAGAAATGTAGGTGGATTCTGCTTCTCTGTTACTTAGAGAAATTAACTCCTGGATACCTTGCATTTTTGAGTTATTTGTTTTCACTTAGGATGCTGTGCTCTCAAAGAGTTATTACTTAATAATACCAAGTTGCTCTCAGATAGAAGGCCAAGTGCCCAGAATTTGCTTTATCATATGAATTTAGTGCACCCCCCGTCTCCTCAGAACAGACCACTTTCCTCCCTTTTTAAGAGGTATCGAGCAGGGAGTATGAGAAAAATTATGTTCCTGAGTTATTCTGTGGCATGAGCCACTTTGCATGAGCACACATTCTGATTCAAGAGTGATTTTGTCATTCTCATTGGCATTTGGAGGGTTTCAGAGCACTCAGGCTTTGCCAGCCCTTCTACCCACAAAAGGTAGTGTTTGAGTTGAACCTTCAAGGAGCATGAGTTCTGAACTGTGTAGTGAATTGCTAAGCTAAGAATTTGTTATTTGTTTTCATACTGGAAATCCAATACCTTTTCTTTCATCTGCCGCTGCCTCCCCCACCCCAAACTCCACCTCCTGTCGAACTGTTTGATAATCACTTGTGCCACTGTCCTCAGCCTGGGAAAACAACATCTTGGGGAAGGTATTCTGAAGAAGACGTTGTTGGGAACCCGCCATAGAAGCAGAGGAGGAGAGATGTGTGTGGGAGGAGGTGGCTGCATCAGGGGCAGCTCAAGGTCTGCACTGTTACAGCTGTCTAACAAAAAGGTGAGCTCAGAAAATAGAAGGCAAGGCTTCCCAGAAGAGCAAAGGAAAAATGCTGTATCTTGGACAGTTAGTATTACGATTGAGTCCTGTCCTGGAGCTCTTGCAGAAAGTTTTGGCCAAGTTCTGCTACTCCTGGAAGTCACGAGTTCCTTTTTCTCTTCTCTGTGCCTTCCTCCCACAGCGCTTTTCATGGCAGCTCCATTTCTCCATCCCTGTTCCCAAACCAGCCCCCTCTCTTCACTGCATCTCCCTTCTGCTGCCAGTGACTCTGGAGATGCACAGTCACAAGACAACTGACCCATCTCTCTTCAAGGATACAGTTTGAAACCCACCACGCTGGCACAGTCCTTGCATGTAGAACAAGAACAGGCTGTGGAAAGCGTTCACAACTACTTTAAAGTAGATCGAGATTTTTGCAGCCAGCCTCCTGACAACTTGTTCTTGGAGGAAGAAGGAGGAAGACCAGATGTATCAAATTATGGGCTGAAAGTTCTTTGCATAGGTCTGCTGGAGATTTGCTGTCACCCTGTGCAAAGACATGATGCCTGGCCAAGGACGGCGACAGTGGGTCTGCAGGATGTTGATAGTCCCTGCTGGTGTCATGTCACTTGCCGTGCTGAAAGAAGAGCTGGATGGCTGTGTAAAGAGACATCTGAACTCTTTGTCACCTTGAATACTGCGCTTATAGTATCCTTTCTTTTCCCCTCTGAGCCCTCATCTGTGCTGAGGTTCATAGAGCAACACTTTTTCCAGGTGTTTGGGAAAGCGTTTTGACCCAAGGACCTGTACGCGCTGTCGTGTAGTATGTGTTAGAATATCTCCAGCTCCTTCATCTGACAAAGCCCAAATATGTAACTCTTTGCACTTCCTTCCTTCCTCTTCCCCTCCCCGTGCTGACAGCGGCGTACAAGTGATGCAGTAGCGATGTGCCTGAACTCTTGAGTCGTGGCTGTCTGAAATTTCAGCCCTTATGAAAGACAACAGACCATGGAAGACACAATTTTTTATTGTGCCCTAAGGTTGTTGCGAGTGAATCATCAAAATAGTGTGATTCAGTTGTAGCCATAATGTTGTTTTTTCTCTGGTGCTACCAGCGTGGAAATGCAGAATTTAAATGCTCAGACTTCTGGTTGCAGGTGCTGCCTGGTCCCTTTAATGCACAAACTGTAATGGCTCTTATTTCTAGTGGATCTAATCCCTGGTACATGACTCTTCTTCTCAGGCTAGGCTTAATTCAGAGACAGGTGGTAGCGTAAGGACTTTGCTCATCTGTCTGGGTCTGTCTCCTGTTCAGTTACTCCTCTCTCCATTGTCCATGCTTTTTTAGGTCTTTCCTATCAGAACACATATGGGGCCTAACGCAGAAGTGTTGGGAAGTCCATACTGACGTGTCACACGACCGTCTCGGACACAGATACCAACCAAATGGCTTCAGACAGCTCAGGCTGCAGGATTTTTCCTTGTCTTGTTTAAAAATTACCATCACCTGTGCTTCACATGTGTGAGCTCCAAGACCAAAACCCCATAAACAACCTGCATCTGGGAAGAAGAGCTTCCTGACGCGGGCGCTGATTAAGATGAAGGAGTAAGTAGTTCTAAAGGCTTGATTTCTTGGTGTAGCTCAGGTTAGGTTTGTCAGATTGTCAATCTGTATAGCGTGATTCACTCATGAGATGTTAATTCTGTGTCTGGCTCACAGGCTAACAGCATACTCGCCTCGGTTCTTACCACGATGACAAACTATCTTCCCTTCCTGTTCCTCCTTATAAAATGTGTCGTACTTGTCAAATTGTGGGATTAAACCCTCCATTTCAAACCAGACGGTAGCTGCAAAAATCCAGAGGAAACGTCTGTGGGGAATTTCCCCACACACACACTTCTGGATTTTCTTTATGTGGTTTCTTTTTTGTTTCTTCCCTGCTCCCTCCTCCTTTGTACCTTCTGAGAGCAAGACTGTACCTCATCTCAGAGCTTCTCCTGTGCTTTCCACACACAGTTCTGCATTCTTGCCCTCAGACCTGGACTTTCACGATAATTGTAGGAGCCTTCTGCTCTGCATCTCCTGCCATGAATCAGCTTTAGTACTGTTCATTATTTCCGTGAGTGTCAGGAAACTAGATGGAAGTCGCCTCTTTAGATCTTCTCTTCCCCTCGCTCGGTATTGGACATGACAAATACCTGAAGATCTCTGCTCCAGAAGGTTTACAGAAGGCCAGAGGAAGAGAGATGCTGTGTAAGGTGATGGTTTGCAGGGTTGCACAGGACTCAATGTTTGCCTCTCTCTTGGTGGTGGTGCATTGGGCAGGATGTGCTCACAGTGCTGTGGGAGCAGGTCTTCATGGAGAGGTGTCATGGAGTGGGGCAGGTAAAATGAAGCAGGAGGTAAAGCAAGGAGAGAGAAAATGTCCAGAGTAAACACAGGGAAAAGCTGAGGATAGTAATGGCATTAGCAAGTCTTCAGCACACGGGTTTGTTCAGCCAGCTCTTCCTTACCAGGTCTCCATGGCTTCCCCAAAGGACCATGGCTAGAGAGCAAGGGTAGGACCATGCAGATCTTGATGGCCGTGTAACTGATGAGGGAGGTGGAATCGTTTGCCTGCTGTCCACTCATTTCCAAATGTCATTAAAGAACCTTCATTTTTCTTTTACATTTCATGTTTCTTGCTCTTTCTGCTACTCCTTCACAAAGAAATAACCAGACAAAATTCCATTTTTTACCGAAGTCTGTGCAAAATCCTCTATGAGTCGCTTCACGTTGTAGTGCATTTTTCATAGCGCTCCCACTCCTTAATGCCCAATTTTTGTGTTTAGTCTTACATCATTCCTTTCAAAGACATCCTGAGGACGGAATCTAACAGCTGGCTTCTTCTGAAAGATTGCTCTAAGCTTGGCAGGACCTTAGTTCAGGGAATGGAATAGTACATCAGTGTAACACAATGTCTGGGCAGTACTTACAGGGCAGGCAATTAAACTACAACCAGAGTGACCCCTCAAATGCAGTGTCCTGGCGCACCGTAAATATTTTCGTGTTAAAGGTTTGTATTGCTTCCTCAGGAACTGGTTTGGGAGTTTTTTCACGTTGCGGGCTGGATGCTGCAGATTTATTTCTCCGACAGGTCAGATAACCGGTGTATTTCATTGCTAAGTTGAGCGGGGCTTTTATTTTCTCAAATTATATTTCTATCAAATATTCATTTGTCGGTTTCATGGTCCCCAGAGGGTTTGGACCGTTTGGTGCTTGCAGCAAGTGCATTTACCCAACGGGTTTGCTCTTCCTCCAACTTCTCCTTTAGCCATAGTTCTTGCCAGCGGAGGAGAGGTTTGTGTGGGCATCAGTGTTTCATTCATCTAGCCAGGGATCCTGGGATTCATCCATTCCCCCCTGGGATGAAAATGCATTAGGAACCATCTCAGCAGATGGCTTGGAAGCCCTTAGTATTGCAGCAGTCTGGGGTCTAGCAGCAGTTCCTTTATTTGCTGTGTTTTCAAAGAGTTGTAGGTTTCTGGTGTGAACAGTTTATATTGAGCCCAAACTTGATGGTCTGTGTCCTACCATGGATCAATAGAGAGTACAGGACTGCGTACAGTCGAAGAGAAAGTGTCCTCTAGGAGAACATTAAGGAAAGGGAAAGTGCAAAAATAAGAAAATGCGTGTCATCAGTTTTTGCAGAGAAATCCTATCTCTGCTTTTTGCTGCATTTGCATGACAATATTATATTTAATAATACTCTGACAATACTTCTCAAATAATACACTGTAATGGAATATGATAATTTGTATGCAAGTTTAGAAACATCTGTAGGATTTTAATTTTCTTGCTCTAGGTTTCCCTGTTTTCATTATCACCGTGTGTCTGAATTAGACCTCGTACAGACATTCTCAGTAAATCATTTACACCAATAATTTTGCAAGTAACCTTATTAGAGATGTTCTTTCCTGGAGCTGAGGCAGCTAATGATGAACCTGATGTGACCATTTGTACATATGCCCAATGCAGTCCTCCTTAGCTGTAATTTAGGGACTGAGGTAAATAAATAGGCATCTATACCTGCAATCTTGCATTATCCCTATGTGTGATTCAACTTTCCCTCTTTCCCCAGGGAAATAAAGTTTATCTGCAGTCTGTTAAGGTCAGTCTGCTTATACTAAAATTTAAGTGATGCTCTTTAACTGCAGTTACTTCTCACACATAGTTGAGCTTGGCAGCATTTTTTAGAACGTAAGTCTGTTTGGGGAGAGGGATGGGAGGTAATTGCTTAACCGTTTGCTTATTTAAACCCCACGTTCTCTAGCAATGTCCAGTGAGGAAGCGGTGGGGGAGATATCAAAAGGAATTACCGTCTTGATCATATTCTGCCTATCTAAGAATCTAGCTTAAGTGCTCATGGAGAAAACAGGAGAAACAGGTGCAAGTCCATCCTTCCAGGTTAGGAAGCTTTCCATCCCTTAAGGAAGCTCCTTTTCCAATAACTGAGAGTGTTTTGGGGCTGATGCCCTCAATTATGCGTCTCGCAGTCTTGTGAAGGAAATCCTGGGCCTGATGGTGGGAACGCTGAGCTGACAGGGAGAGTGCTTTAATTCCACTTCTCGCTCCACTGCATGGTTAATTATTTTTGCGTAGAAGTAAACACTCAAAGAAGTCCATCCCAAAATACAGAACAGCATAAGTATATGGTACTCTGCAAGCAATTTGGAGACAAAAATTTGAATCTTTAGGGCCATTAAGCCTTTTTCTTCTGCCCTTGGTGAATGCTCTCGCCTCTGAGCTATTACATAAAAACCAAATGCGCCACCAGTTTTGTGAATCCAACCATTCTTTTTCATAACTTTTTTTTTTTTTCCTTCTAACAAGCACTACAAAAGGCATGTTTTATTTTGGATAAACTGGAATTTTTCCTGTTGAGCAAAGCAGTGCTTTCCGGTTGCCTCTTTTCTGCTGTGCTGAAGAATTTTAAATTGAACTTGATTTGAAGCAGATCTTTATCCTAGTTTAATATTTTTTCATAGAGTGTCCATTTCAACACATTTGGGGGGGGGGGTGGTGGTATTTTTTGTATTATCATTATTATTGTTATTGGTATTATTGTTGCTATTATTATTATTATTATTATTGTTTTGATTTAGTAGCTTGCGACCAGTTCTACTGCATGTCCTGGCCCAGTGCTTTTCAGTCTGTGATGCCAGAACAGTTGGGAGGCTCTGGATTGCTTTGAAAGGGTCTGCAAAGTTGGTTAAGACAATTACACTGAACCTACAGAATTTCTGAGAGATCAGGGTCTCTGTTAGAAAGCCATTCTGGGACCTCAGGTTGAATTAATGGAAAACCACAGCTCAAGTCTGATCCAGAGAAGCACATAGACACCTGCTTAATTTTAAGGAATATGCAGTGTCCCATGGACTTTTATGAGTCTCGTGGTTTCATGAAGCATTTTTCAGGACTGAGGTAGAGGACTCGGTGCAGGACAAAATCAACTCCTTAATGAGCTTACCAGAAAACCCCACAGGCATACTCAGCTTGTGCTTTTTAAACATGTATAATTGGGTCAAATGAAAACTAATTCCCATTGGAGTCAGTCCATGCCCAAGGAACCCTTCCGGGATTATTCTTTGAAATCCTTCAGGCAGAAATATTTCCGTGCCAATTCCAACTTCAAAACCTTTCGGCTGCCGAGCTGGTCGAGAACAGGCTAACAAGAATTCTTCTTCTGTGAGAATCTTTCCTGTTCTGCGTGTCCCTCCCCGACCATCCTTCCCCCTCTTGCTTTCCTCACTGCTTCTCAGCGCACTGGGAAAGGTCAGAAGCAATTTGATCAAACGTCCCAAGAAACCAAGTGTCTTTGAAGAGAGTGCAGGCCTGGGGAATTTGAATATGAGAGGTTAATATTTTGAGGAACTGTTAGGCCCTGGAAATAGAGCTTTATAATGAAAAATCGCCTTTGAACCTTACATCTAGCTATTTTAGATGAAAGAAAAATAAGTCTTTTCATTGGGGAAAAAAAAAAAAAAAGATTTCCTACCGAAGGTGCCTTCACCCCCCCCTTTGCTGCCTGGGTAACGTATTTGGGCTGCTTTTCCATCCCTTTATACACGTTCTACAGACACGATGAAATCTAGGGAAGAAGCAAATGAATTAACAGTCCCAGAGGGCTATGAAAATGCAAAAAGTTATAAATTAAAGACAGAGTTAGCCTAAATTGGTGTGTCTGAGTTTGTGAATGAATTGACACATGGCCGTGCTTGTTCTCCCAAGCGAGAGCTGCCGAGTCTCTGCAGCTACTGCCCTTACCCTCCCTCACCAGAGCTGCCTGGTCTTTTCGTTAATTGATCGTGCATAATAGATGCTGTGGCGCTGTTGAAGTGTACATCATTCTTATCTGCCGGTGAGCCTTGCAAAGCTGTTTGCCTGTTTACTTATCGATATCATCTGAGAGCTCAGCGGTTCCCTCGCACATGTTAGCATCTGCTTTCTCCTTGATAGCCCAGTTGGGCTTCTCTATGTTGGAGCCTGGGCGTCTTCACTTGTGCCATAGCTCATTTAAAAATGTGCAGGGAGTCAAGCTGCAAAGCAACTAGTTAGCTTGCTAAGTGGAGGGGGGGGGGGGACACACACGCTTACCCATCCCACTGCTGTGCCCTAAATCTGGAGGTGAGCCATTCTGACTTGGCGTACGCGTTTCACTGTCAGGTGTTGGCCTTTGCAGCAGCATCCCTCCTCTTAACTGAGCGATGCAAGCTGAGAAAGCCTCCAGCACTTAGAGACGGGCTTTGACTCCAAGTGTCAGTGCATTTCATTTTGATCTCGGCTCTCCGAGTTCCAAAAGTTCCGCTTTCCTTGAGATCTTTCAGTTGGTTAAGAGCTGATAACACGATGTGATGCTTCTCATAGAAAATTGGGGAGCACTTGCCGGAGGACGACGTTAGCCCTCTCTGGTGCGAGTTCTTTCATGTGTAGTCTCTGCTAAATGGATGCTCTGATCTTCTCTGGGATATTTTTCGTTCTTGACGGTGAAAACAGGCTTAATCTTTTGGGAACAAAGGGGAAATATTTCTCACTTTTTGGAAGGGAGGTCTCTCTTTGGCTAGGACTGCTGTGCAGAAGAGCTAGGTTTCATCTCCTTCTGAACTGCCATCTTCACGCTCCCGTAGGGATACCTGCCGGCAAGGAGGGCTCAACTTCCAGCCCTTGACAGGAGAACACAGCTAATGTCATAGACGTTCTCTTGCCGTAGCCTCTATATTTTCCCTTCCTCTCGTAATATATAGTTGTCTCTTTGTCTGTGGTGGACTGTGCCAGCAGGGGATTGATGACATCCAGCGAAAGGTACAAAAATTATGATACCTTTTTTTATTTTAAACAGAGTAGCTTAGGCTTTCTGGCTTGCCTTTCTTTTTTTTTTTTTTCCAGGCAGGAGAATATTCTAGTGCATCTATAAGGAAAAATAAGTGCTCAAGATGGCAGCTGCAGGGGGATGGATCAGTCACCATGCTCTCGGAGCAACCCCTCGGAGCCGAATTCTGCCGTAGGGGCAGGCTCGTGGTCATGCAGAGCCCATTAAAAGGAAGAGGAGCCTCCTGAGTTTCCATAGCCAAGGGCAAGGTTTGGCTTGCAGCACATAAGCAGGATGCCGGGGAGGGCAAACCTTTGGATTTTCCCATCAGGCAGGAGCCCTCACGTTGGGGGAACTTGTGGATGAGGCGGACCCACAACGTAGCCTAATGCACACCGGTGCCTCAGGAGAGCCCAGAGCTTCTTTAAACAAATTAACATAGTGATGGTAGCAAATGACTGTGATTTTTCCTAAAGATGAACAAACCATGGGTCTAGTGGGGGACCTGCCATTTCTCAGAACCTTTTCAACGCTGCTTCCCTAAATGAGGCCAGGGAGGATTTTTCTGACTCAAACTGGCCTCAACTCAGGTGCTGCTGAAAGGTCAGCCCTCCAACCCTTTTTTTTTAGATTTTTTTCTTGTCACAGTGAATAAGTCTTATCCCAGACAACTAGTAACACCTAAGAATGACGGCTTTTCTGCTTGTTATCCAGCACAGCTAAACTGGAAGTCAGCCCTGGGAGATCTGTATGTATCTGGTGTAGCGTTTGTGGAGTTCATCAGAACAAACCAGAATTGACGACATCTTTATGGAGGAAAAAAAAAAAGAAAAGGAAATCAATTGGTCCTAGTGTCAGATCTGATCAGATGTACAAAGAAGGAAAGCATTTCCAGGCAGTATCTGGGGCTGGGTAATTCGCATCAAAATACTCCCTGTGTCAGAATCAAATAGTCTCTGTGATAAGAAAATAATTTTCCCCCGGTTCAGAGGATATTGAGTACCAAGATTTTTACATCCTCTTAGAAACTTGAAAACAGCCCTTTTGTCCCTATCAGTGCTGGCTGTTTATTTTTTTCCACTGGACAAACATTGATTTTTCTTGCTGCCAAACTCTGCATTTCTAATGGAGCTTGAAATTAACATGATTTTTTTGTGGTGGTTGTTGTTTACCTCCTTGTTTGCGCACCAACAACCTAAATGATGTTGGCACAGCTTGAGGAACGAGGTTTCTTGAAGTTTTAGTTGGATGCAGCAGCAGGGAAAGCACAATGCATCTTTTTTCTCCGGGCACTGCACAAGTAATGACCGCCACATACTATCAAGGGGTGGGTTTATGTGTCCGTGACACTGATTGAGAGGCTCAGGAAAAGCTTGCCTGTGTTTATATTTGGGATCCAGGGGGCATTCTTTATCCTACTCTGCCGGGATGGTGGTTTCAGCGGCTGCACACACAACCTTGAGGTAGCAGCCGCTGCAGTCTCCTGTAATTCTGCTCCAGAGGTGGAGAACTAACTCGTTCCCGTGTGTCGGAGAAACCTTTTGTGAGGTCTGCAGATTAATCAGATTCAGAGAAAGTAGCAATTAAGCTGAGAGAAGAATGGTGTTCCTAAGACCTTCTTACACGTCAGAATCCACTGTCCCTCCTGACCTTATAAATTGGGATGCTGAATTGGGGTGCGACCTTTGAACAAAACGGTAGTCGATACAATAATCCACTCTTGTCTAGTAACTTTAGCAGTTTCAGCTGACTATAAATTACACATGCAGCTTGTACAGTAATTTGAAAATCTAAGTGTCTGAGTATTCTTTTGAAACTTTGCAGGTATCCTTTGGTCCCAGTGCCAGTTCCCCTTAATCCTGTTAAATACACATGGAAGAATCCTTGTAGTCAGAGATAATGGTTTTATGATATGGCTGAATTTCCTTGCTGTAAGTATGAATAGATATTAATAGCAACAGATTTCTCCTTTCCCTTGATGTTCACACAACAGGTTAAAAAAAAAAAAAAAAAAAGGAAGTTTTAAAGCCCTGTAATTAGAAATAAGTAAAGATAAGATACTCCTGAGTCCTTGCACTCAGGACCTCTTAGTAATGCGGGTGACTTGAGACAGCGTTTCACCTCTCCACCACGAGAAAGACTATGATTAAATCCCGACTCTGCTCTCAGCAATTTGGATCCATATGGGCCTAGTCTCATTTTCTCAACCATCTGCCAAGAATAAGATGTGATCTTTGGCAAGAGTTCGTGCTCCCATGTATTGGGAGCAGGAGATATACACCACAGAACCATTCTGTATCAAACCTGACTGGCAAAGTGTCCTGAATATTAGGTCAGCAATTTTCCATCAAATTGCTATCAGTTATTGTTGATACAGAATGAAGGTCATTAATTAAGCAGAAAGGATTTGGGCAGTTCAGGGGCAAGACTTGAGCAGCCCTTATTCAGTAAGAGCCTGCTGTCAACGTCTTTGTTAGCTATTGCAGCTGGAAATTCTTTTAAAATTAATGTGTTAATGCACTGTTCTACTTAGGAGAATGACTGAGTGGGAATGTGACACTGTACGTTTTGTATTTATTTTCACTCTCTGACTTACAAACTAAACTCTGTTCACTGCCCAACTCCACCAATGAGTTTTTCTTTCTGCCATAGGCACCGTCTTCACCTGGGGTCTGGAAAAATCAATCTATGGTATCTTTATCAGCAGGGATGATGTGCGGAGCAGGCATAAGGCAGGACTCAAGGCACTTGTTCCAGAAGTGCAGAGCATCCTCGTTGGAGCTGCACTCCAGGCTCCAAACTTGTTCTCCTCTCTTGGCTCTGCGAGACCGAGAGTTGAAAACCCATGCATGTTGGTCAAGTCGGTGGTTTAAAAGGTGAGGAGGGGCAAGGAGCAGAGAGGGTGGATAAGGTCACCGCTTCCCAGCGCTGCCTTTTCTTGCTCGTTCCCTTCAGGATTGTCGGTGTGAAGCCCCCAGGGTTGTCCACCAGGATAGCATCGCTCTCGTGTGGGAGAAAGCCAAGAGATTTGTCCTTTAGGACAGAGTTTGGAGGAACTCATTTGGGGGTAAGTCAGCAGTCTTCCCTCAGTGAGATAAAGGTGTTAACGAACCAGCACCTATGTTGGGTCAGGTCTATTGCAAGCCAGGATTAGAAACTTTATTTCAAGGGCTTGTGCATCTCTTGGCTGTGATGCTGTGGGGCTTGACTCAGCAGCATTCGGCGGCATTCCCCACACTGTGTTTTACTCCTCTTCGTTTCTGCTCTTAAGATTGAAATGTCGTATTAGATTAAGAGCTCTACAGATGTCAACAGCGTGAAAGGCTTCCCTTTCACTTTAGCAGGAGTGGGGACCGAGGTACTGCGTTGCTGAGGGCGTCTGATGGAGTTTTGCTAATAAGATCTGATTTCATGAGGTTTGCATCCTATTAAGGCAAGTAGAGATCAGGCCTGCGAGCGTGATAGAAAAGTGCAAATACAATAGAAAAGCTCTTATGAATATTAATAGGCCATGAAACAATGCAAGGCGAAAATGGTGATGAGGTGGGGGGCGGTAAGCAACTGCTATCTGGTGTAGCACAAAACGGCCTCCCTTTCACCTTGCTTCCCCGCCATCTCCCGGTGGCCTGTCACTCTGAAACCCTGACAGACTCGGGGATGGGGACTCTGATAGCTTCCCTGAAAGAGTTTCAGCTCTGCAGCTCGCAGCCGCTGTGCAGGTACTGGAGGGCAACTGAAGTATCTGATCCCTATGCACCAGTCGTCAATCTTCCCTGGCAGCCCTGCCCAGGTGCAAGCCAAGATCAGCTCTCCAACTGTCTTCAGAGTTGTTTTTAAAAATAGCTTGGCTTATCCTTAATAATCCCCTTCATGAGCAAGATATCACCCATGTCGATGATCTATATGCATCTCTAACCTCAGTCTAAGCCATCAGCTGGTAACGCTCCTGTATTTCCCTGCGGTTCTGGGTCTGGCTCACGGCCACGGCTCCGGCTCCTTCCTTATGGATGGCTTCCTCTGCTGCAGCTCAGCAAACTGCTGGTTGTGTTTTGCATGGTATGTCCTGCGATGCACCACCTTTGGTGCTCTCCTGCAGTACTTTCACGGGAGTCAGCTCATGCCTGCCTGTTACCACCCGTTGTAGTTTGCTCATCTTTACCTGCCCGGCAAAGCGTTGCCCCCCCCTGTCTGCATCTTCAGCTTTTGAGATGGTATGCAAACATGAACCACCCCGGCATCCCACAACAGACCTGCCTTTAGCAGGTCTGAGAAACGGAATCAAAGGAAACAGACACGTTGGCCAAGTTGGGATTAAATCTTTGGCTTCTGTAAGAGTGAGCATCCCTTTGGCACCCCCCTGCCCAGCCACCACTGCCGGGGCAGGCACTCCCCTTGCTCCGTGCAGATTTGGGCTAGGGAAATTCATGGCATGTACTGGTCTTCCAATTCCTTCGCGTTTCTTTCCTTACAGCGCTCGTCTCTCTACAGAAGTGTTTGAAAATCCCCAAGACGTTGATTATCTTTCTTTACGCACCTTTCTTTATCAACTGAATTATTTAGTAAAGAGAGGTATGTTCATATTTTATTGATATAATTTGAGGCGTAATCTTACTCCTTTTCCCGTAGCACTTGTTTAAAGAAAGCAACATTTCCTTCTGCGTTGCTTTGGTTTGTTTCCCTTTCATTCATCCCTGAACCTCTAAGTATTTTATTGCCTTTTTTTTTTTTTTTTCCTTTTTGTGGGAGGAAGCTGAGTCACAGAGGTTAAGTGATTCGCTGCCGTTCATAGAAGGGAGCAGCAGTTGGTGAGAAACAACATCTAGGTATCACGCCAGCTAGTGTGAAATGGTATCACGCTGAAATGGTATCATGTGGGCCGGTGGTGAGTGCTGTCCTTCCCTTTGTGAGCAAACTGCCCGTGGTGGAGCTGTTTCCAAGGAGGCCCTACCTGAAGGGATGGTTTCAGTGGCTCAGTAATGGTTTCATGGCTTGAATTGGTCTTCTTGCTTCGCTTCTTTCTTCCATCACCTTTGCTGTCGCTTTCAGTTGCTTTCTGCCTCAGTTTCCTACCCGTTAACTGGGACTGGCCACATCAGCACGTTTCACAGCAAAGGTGGGTACTTCAGAGCCTTGACGGGTTCTGACCTTCTGGAGAAGGTGGTAAACCAAGGCAGCTTTGGGAGAAAAGCTCCCTAGGAAAACGGGGCCCAGGCAGGTTTGACTGAAGCACCTGAAGCTTGTTAAAGAAGTGAGTAATGGTAACTTAATTAAACTGCCCTCCTCTTTGTTTTTCTGCTCTTTTGGAGAGAAGCGAGAAGCCAGGTCCCGCTGCTCTGCAGTCATCTCTGTCCCCTGGTTGGTGAGAGAGGTGTTTTATGCTTGGCCTCTTCAGGGAAGAGGCTTGTTTGCATTGTATTTGTGGCATAATTACTAATGGTACAGATCATTTTTATTAGCCAAGCTGTCTGCATTAAAATGATAGATTTTTTGTATTATTAAGAACATCCAAGGGAGTCTCTGCAGCAGCAGGAGAAAGATGATAATTTTTCGTTTAGCTTAAGAGCAGATGGTTACAGAAACATTCTATGTAAATAAATTAAGGAGAAGCCACCCTTGCTAATAGTTAAGTAAACAGGTTTGGAAACAGCCGGCTCAGGACCAGGCTTTTCTGTTCTCTTCCTTTTCCCACGTTCTGCTCTTCTACTTACAGCCCCATATGGATAGGGTGTTAATCAAACCAATTTGCTTTTGGCCCAAAGTCATCTAAAACAACTCGAGTCCTGCAAGAGCAAGATCTCTCACTCGCAGGCGGCTTTCGTGAGCGCTAGAGAATATTTACCTGGCCTAAGCATCTGGGCTGTAATCCATGTTATTGATAAGCCTTTCTAAATGTCTTCTGCCGTGGTCGCGAGGCAGTGAGCCATCTGAGAGAGGTATCACTAACGTTGTTGTATTTTATAGCTGCGTTCTGCCGTCTCTGATGAGTGCTGTAGTCACAATGCCATGCTGCCCTCGAGACTCGACAAAACGAGTAAATTAGAAGTAGAGAAATGAGGCGTAATTAGGAGGGGGAAGCCAGGTTCTGTAGCACAAGGGCTGCAAGTGCCTCAACCCTGGTACTTGGAGAAGAAAGTAGTGCTCCTCTCCCTACCATCCAAACGTGAGCAAGAGATGTTGGAAAGAGATTGTGAAAAGCCTAATCCTCAATAGGTTCCCAAAATGAAAAGCTGCCAAGAGCCTTGAGGACAGAGAAAGCTATGCTTGATATTCTTTGGGTGGTCCTCTCCTCCCACCAGAGTTAGAACAGGAACATGGAAGACACTGGTGCACAGGACAACCCCTTCTTCCATCCTCACAACCAGACCGAAGCAAAAACATCACCCGGGCGATTGGCTTCTCCCCGAGGTCTCCGGTCACACAGCCAGGATTCAGGATGCTTGCGACGGGGTTGGGGGTCTCGGGTGGTAGAACAACGTGATCTGTGCCCCGTATCATGGAGCAGATCACGGAGGAGGTCGTGTGCAGATGAAGCGGTGGTTTTCTCACTTGGTGGAGGCTAGAGGTGAAGGAGGAACCGTTCCTCCTGTTAGTCTGGAAGAGGGACTTGCCTGGGGTGACTTAAGCAGTTTCTAGATTCCACTGTAGATTTTCTTCTGGGTGTGGACGTATGAAAAAACATGACGCAAAGCAGCTGGCATATTACTATTACTGATAGCAATGCTTGGATATCATACAGCACGAAAATGATGACCAATGACCAAAATGATAGAAATGTAACAATTTTTAATAGTACAAAAGAAAAAAAAGACTGTACAGCTAAGGACTGATAACGAGAATGTCTGGTGTGAGCTGATAGCTCGTCAGGGGCTTGAAGGAAGAGAAGGACTAGAGTACGTTAGTTAATGAAATAAATTATCCTATCACTATACTGAAAACCAAAGGCAGTCCTGGGTTGTATAAGGCACGCTGTCCCTTTAGGGAGAGGGTAGTACTGACTTTGGTCAGTTCTCTCCACGCTACCAAACACCCACGTGCAAAAAAATAACGTGAGGTGAGAGTGGGGTGTTGGTGGAGAGAAAGGCTTCTGGGACGGTGGGGGCAATGGAGAATCCGTTGTATGCACGAGGACTCTAAGAGTGTGTCTTGTTTAATCTGGCAAAACAGAGGCTGAGAGGAGATATGAATGGTCTCTGTAAATACATCAGAGCAGTAAACACCAGGGAGGGAGGAGAGCAATTTAAGCTAAAAGACAGCATTGGCACGAGAGGAAATGGGTATAAATGGCCCATGAATAAATTGAGGCTGCAAATTAAGTTTCAAAGCAAAAGACCAGTAAGATTTTAGATATCCAACTAAGAGTAACAGAACAAATAAGCTGGTTCTAAGATGGGATTTGGTTACCTATATGAGAATCAAAGAGTATGCTTAGCTGTGGTAAGCTGTGGCACCTCCAGTACCATACCTCACCGTGGAGCACTGAACATGATTATCCTGTGGTTTTATATCTGCGTATGGGGAAAGATCAGCCTGAAAAAAAGTCTCCATCTTTGGTATCTCCAGAGTCAGAGATATCGTATGTGTAGCCTGTGTGCTTCGTAATAATTTCTGCTACTTAATTTTCATAATTAAAAGGAGTTTCTAAGTAAAGGGCCAGCCCCTCAAAACTATGAACTTAAAGAGAAACTTATGATGGGGTTCTAACTTACGAGAGCAGGCTGTTTTCTCAAGGCCTAGGACTGCCTGGAAGTTTGGAAATGCTCAGATGTGGGTGTTAACTCTAACGTCAAGACCAAAATTGTCATGTGTGCACAGTGAAGATTTTCCAGCCAACCTTAACTGCTGCTGATGTTTCACCACCCAAAGCCATGACAAGCCTGTTCTCGGGCAACATATATCTTCACTGCATCAGTGACTCTGGAAATTGAGAAGTGATCTGTGTGTGTTCTACCTTTCTCTTGTTTGATAGACTGATTTTTTTTTTTTCTCCCTTACTGTAGCATTTAAACCAAAGTCTGTCTGTCTCAAAGAAGAAAACTACTTTAGAAGAAGTAGTTTGCAGTGAAGAAAATTCTGTTCTTCACTAGAAGTAACCGCACCATGAACTCCATTGACCAGAATAAAATATGTAAGGTTTTGATATATGCCATACACTTCAGTGGCTGACAGAAGTATGGATTGAGGTGATGTTTGTGCCAACAAAACATTTTTGTCTACACAAACAACATTCATATACTACAGATTTAAGATTTTAACAGCTGCAGACAGGTAATGCCTTACATTTCTTCTCTAACCCTCGTTGTTAACAAGTCCTTATCCAAGCGTTGTAGGCTGGGAAGGAAGGTAGAAGGTTTTGGAGGAGGTGGAGTGGAGTAAAATTTCGAAGCCTTAAAAAATTCCTATTCCTTGGCTTTCTAGCCTGTAGGGCAGTTGGGGGTTAAGTGACTGAGCCGTGAACTTGCAGCCTTTCGCTTGGCTGGATTGGCAAAACTGGAGGCTTTTTTGCTTTGATTAACAGGATAATTAGAGCTGCATTGTAAGCCTAAGTTTCACTGCACTTTGCAAGTCCTCGTTTCTTACCTTGACCTCAGAGGCTCGCCAGGATCCTTAATGCTGTGCGGGGCAGAGCCGGGGTGCCTGTTTAAAGACCTGCCGTGCACCCAGCCAGCGCCTCTCTCCTGCCCTGCGCTAAGCTCCCCTTTGGCAATGGTGCAATTTCATAGCTCCTGAGTGGGGTTTTTCTTTTTTTCTTTCCAAGTCGCTGTCAGTCAGCTTAAAAAATTCTCACTGAGGTCATTAATGCAGTGAAGTCGTTTGAGCCCTGCGGGCCCGGGGTCAGGAAGCCACGCGCCGCGGTGGCAGCAGGGGACAGAGAAGAGGAGACGGGTGGCATTACAATGGGGCTGCTTGGATGCCCACCCCACGCCAGTCCCCTATCTTTTTGTCCTCCCGTTCCCTCCGCTCCTCCTTTCTCAGTGGAAATCAGTCCCACCAAGCGAATCTAACTTGCAATAAAGTCTTCATAGTTAAGCTGCTGACTCCGGAGAAAAACCGAAATCCTCATCAATCATTTTGCCTGTACGGTATCTCTCAGTTGGCAAATTTTCTGCTGGCAGCACCCGCTGTCACTCTTGAATCTTTTTTGCAAAGTGCCCATTTGGTAGCTCCAACCTATACACTAAACTTGAGAGAATTCAGAGTCTCGCATCAGGCATCCGTGCTGTTCTGAGTTTCCAAACTAAATTAATTACTTCATAAGTAGTAAACTGATCAGCCGTGATCCTTGAGCGGGGAAGGTGGGGGGCAGGAGGGCTTGGACTTTGCTGGCCTAAGCAGGCTCGGACATGAACTGGGGGATCTCCCAGAAAATTAAATAGGTGGCACAACGCAGCTTGTTTAGCCTAAGTCAGCTTTAAATCTATCAACATTAAATCGACGCTGACTCTGCTTTTGCAGGTCCTGCATTGTAACTAAACGTGAACTTAAGATGCTGAACCTGAAAGTTTGCAACCTGTGTTGAGATGTTAAAAGTAGTGGACACCTGAAGTTTGTCAGGATAAGTGACATTTCATCCAGGTGGCTGCTGCCATCCTGACCACTCAGAGAGAACCGAGCATCTTGAAAACGTGTTTTCTGAGATCAGGCTCAGTCTTTCTATCCAAATTTTAGTATTTCCAGACCTAACCACTGCTTTTCCATTTCCCGCTGTTTATGGAAGGAAAGTTTGGTGTTCCACAGTCTGTCATCTCAATGGAAGTTATTTCCCAGGCAAGCTCCATTTTCCATGGAGACGCACGATGGGTTGGGGGACCGAGGAGGCAGGTGAAGGTAGAAGCGCGTGGACCCCAGCGCTGCCTGTCTCTGCCCAGCGGCTCGGTGGCTTTCCTGGCAGCCAAGACCAGCTGGGCTGAATACCTAGAGCTGCTCTTCCATACATACACGCCAGCTCTGTCTCGGTGCACTGGCTCCTGGGAAGCTCTGGTATGCACAATCCAACCGTCATCAGGGCTTGCCATAAGGATAAATTTGCAAGCGGACCATTTTTGGCTCTTGCTCCAGCAGTCTCTGAAAAGAGCCCTTCTTTCTGCCTTCCCTCCACCTCCCTTCCAGAGACATGACCGATGTTTTCCACAAATGGAGAAGTTTACAGCTCCCCGCACATGGCGGGGCCCTGCCAGAAATTTTGTTTTGGTTGCCACAGCAACAACTTAACGAATTTTTAAAGCCCCTGCCGCTGGCCCTGCCTCTGCCCTGCTTGTTCTTCCCCTGCCTTCCCCCCAGCACCGCGCGGGGCTGCGGAGGCAGTGACTGAGAGCTCTAATAACCCCAGTAATGGATCCAATTATGGCCGTTAGTGCTTCTGTTGAGAATACATGAATAAGTAAATCCGTGCATAACGATGAAAGAGTGTGTTTTTAAAGCTGCCTGAGCAGTCTCTGGGAGCGGTGGCCATGTCACTCTTGCCAAGCCCTGGTGGAGGATGCCAGTGGAGGACTCAGCTCCCACAGCGGGCCCACAGTGAGTTGTTAGGTGGTCACTAGCCGGTGGCTGTTGGCATGGCCTCACGCCACAAGCGTTTGTCCGTGCTTGTTGCAGTTGTGCCTTCGGGTGCCCCTGTGGGGCGGCTGGGTGCTGGGGTCTCTGCTGACAGAGCCTCTCTGTTGGTGGCAGCCACACGCACCCTAAATAGCGCTGGGCTTTCATTAGAAAGTGTCACCGTGTCCGCAGGGTTATAGGGCTTGTGGCTGGGAAGGGACTGGGCAGGACAGAAAAAGCACCAGCAAACTTCTGGGGGAAACATTCCGCCCTTTGAGTGCTGCGTGGTCAGGGCAGGATGGTCCTTGCAACCCCTTCACACCACCAGAAAATCTGGTGCTTCCTCTAACTATCACTGGGACTTCCTTCACCATCTGCTGATGGCACAGAGGCATCCGTCCTCACCCGGCTCCCACAGAATCTGCTCCGCTGCTGTGCTTCTTGGCCAGCGATGGATGAAGAGCGCTGTCGTGCCTGCCCTGTGCCCGTGCTGCACGCGGGGAGGGCGGAAAAGTGGCAGCCCCCGATGCTGCAGCGAGCCTGGAGCCCGCCCAAGCACGGGCTGTTTTGCACAAGCAAGAACTCCTGGAGAAATGGAGCCAAGGGAAGAGCAGAGTTGGCTCCCGATCCCAACTGGGATGGGTGAGAGAGGCTGAGAGAGCCAGGGCAGGAGTGGTGCCCGGGTGGTGCAAGAGAAACGGGCAAGGACCAAGCCAAAAGGGCCCCGAGGAGCCCTGGCAAGGGGCTGTGCTCAATGCTACAGAGGACAAGAAGCAGCCCCTGGGGGTGTGCCTCGGGTTCTAGAAAGCTTCCTCCCACCCCGGCCACCTTCATGGAGTGGGAGCAGCAGGCTTCTAGCCAAAATGGCCCAAAGGAGCTCTGGCAAGGGGCCCTGCTCAGTGCTGCAGAGGAAGGCAAAAAAAAAAACCCCAGGGATATTTGCTAGCCTGCCTTGGGGGAAAAAAAGCCTTCCTCTCCCCAGCCGCAGGGCACAAGAGGCCATCCCCGTGGTGCATGAGCAGCAAGGCAGTAACCAAGCCAAAATGGAGCAGAGGAGCCCTGACAAGTGGTCATGCTCGATGCTGCAGAGGAAGGCAAAAAACCCCCAGGGAGCAGGGCCAATGTGCCCCGGGGGAAAATTCCTTCCTGACCCCAGTGCTGGCGATCGGCTGCTCCCTGAGCATGTGAGCAAGACCTGCCTCCTCGTCCTACACGCTGGTCATGCCTCCCCGGAGATGCCCAAGCCCTATTCTCCCTCAACCTGGAGCCATCTCAGGGGCTTCTGAGAGTGGCTGCATTCCCCCAGCCTGATCGACCTTGGGGACAAGGACCCTTTCCATGCCTGGCAGGTCACCAGTGGGTGCTCCAAAGCACTAGGACCCCTGGCAACATCTCTGCATCCCATTTCTTACGGCTGCATCCATGGGAGATGAGGACGGCAGGCTCTCCAGTGCGCCTCAAGAAGGCATTCCCTTGGTCTTGCCGCAGCTATCCAGCTGAAAAGGATTTCCGTCCCTCAGATGAACTTTGAAGGTGGCCCTGCTCACCTTCCTCACTCACCACCTCCAGCTAATTCTGCCAGCTCGTCAAGAATTTTTTCTCGGGTGTCTTCAGGCTGCCCCCTGGCCAGCTATGGCAGCAGGACACAGGAGGATGCTCCTTTTTATCCTGCCCTGGGGCATTGTGACTGCTGTGTTGCTTGGTGATGGCACTGTGACATGCGGGTGACAGGCCCCCATGTGCAGCTCTGCCCACCACCCCTCTGCCAAGCGTCCTTCAGAGGAAGGCCTTTGGTGGTTGATGAACTGTAGTTACAGCCCTTAAAATGAGTCTTTTGAGTGATGGGACTGTAAACTGTCACATCCTCACTTTCCCTCTGAGCTTCACCACACCTTAGGAAACGTGTACTGTCAAAAAGGAGGTGATAAAATTTGGTTCCTGTTCCATCCTCTCAGCCATGGTGACACATATTTGTGGTCTTCTGTCACCCAGCAGTTGATCAGATGGGGAAAGGTGCCCTCTTTTGTTCCTGATGGTTTGCTTCCTTATCTGCCTTTTTCAAGCTGATACATGGAGTGGCAGGAGAATAAATGACTTTTGGGCAGCGTATGGCAGATATGGAGGGGTTCCTTAGTGTCAGCTGTCCCAGCACTGACTCCTTGGATGTCACAAGGGAGCTGGAGGGGCAGGGATCTGAGCAGGAGAGGCTGGCTGCAGAAGACCTTTCAACAAGCACTGCCGTGTTACTTCCCCTGTTCCCTGCCTACCTGTGGCAGCAGGAGGAGACAGTCACACTCCAAGGTTCAGGCGGTGAGCTCATTGCACCCGAAGTCATTTGTAGGCACCAACTCCATAACCAGCCAGGAGTCCTTACGCACGTTCTAGCCACTCTTCCCCTTCCCGTGTCATTGTCCGTTTGTCCCAGAGCCCCACGGTTGCACAGCTGCACTGCCCTGGGTTGGTTTTTCTGGTGGTCTCCGAGTGTCTCTGTATGGATTGGGACAGACTGGCTGCCCAAGACCACGGTGGTAATTCCCCAAAATCAGATTTCCATGCTTTATGGAGTAGGGATTGGTGCATCTCTTGAGAAAATTATGTCCTATAAGATACCCAGTGGCCCTTGTGAGCCTGTGAGTGCAGGACTGATGGTCTCCGTTAGCGTTCAGAGGACAAGAAAGAGCTGTGAAAGGGAAGCAGCGTGAGCTTTTTCTGAATTCAAACTACCGTTTTCTGAGGAGGTGTTGGAGGGCTACAGATAAGCCCGCAAGGAGAGGGTTGGGAAAGGCTGACAAGAAGCCTGTTATTGGACATAGATGTCCCCTTGAAACCTGCGATCCGTTTCTACACGCCGCACGCTGGGTCCGTATAGCCTTTCTTTCTGAGGTGAGGTCTTGTGCTCTTGTTAACTGCTGGGAATCTGAAACACAAGGGTAGGAACTGCAGTTTGGAAAAGGTCTCTGGAAGCAGTTTCCAGGGAGCGAGCCCGTTTTATGTATAGATCTGCCCACGTGATCCGGGTCCCAAGAAAAGTTTGAAGTACTCTTGAAAATAAGATGCTCTTTGTCATCTCCCAGACATCAGGGGAGGCTGAGAAGTGAGTTAAAGGAGGGCTTGTCTCCTCCCTGCTCAGCTGATACCTGCAGGAAAAAGGAGGGATTCTTTTCCCCCTCACCTACCTGTGCCACGGGGGAGTTCATTTCTGTTGTGCATCATTAATCTGAGTTTCTAATAGCAGTAAAAGACCCTGAACTTGGTCGACAGAGAAGTTAACAACCAGTTTGCTGGAGTTCTAACGGTTGATCACTTAGCCTTGGTTATTAACTGCAGGCAAGGACCAGCTTCTGGGAGATAATTGGGGTCATAAACAATAGCTGTGTAATGGAAGACTGTGCCTTAGGAGAGGGACTGAGCATATTCAGCTGCAAGAAACCTACTGCCTTTGGACGGCATCCAGGTGCTGCCATCAGCCAGCCCCAGTTCAGCCAGCCAAGTTGTATGCTGTAGGGGAAGAGAGGCCTTCAGTGCTCAGCAGACAGCCTCTTATCTGTGCTCGGGATGGCCCCAAGCTGGAAAGGGGCTCGAACTCAGCGGTGGGAGGCTCGGAAAAACTCCCTAAGCAGAAATCCAGAAGGTGCGGATGGGAGCTCGCGTGTCTTCCAGTCCCGTTCCAGCAGCGGGGCTCCGCATTCGGGAACGGGAGGTTCTGCAGTCTGGGCTGGGGTTGGTGGTGTCAGCTGGATTTTCCAAAGTGAAGGCGTCTGAGGGTCGAAGCCTGCCCTTTAGGTTGTTCTGGCTGAAGGCTGAACAGGGCTGCAGATGTCCTGCTGCCGCCGCTCTCGCCTGAGCAGATGCGTGCTTGTGCACAGCGGGCGTGAAATGTGCGTGCGGGGTCTCCTAGGCCATTTGGGCTCTGCTCTAATGGTGTTGGAGAATTAAGATTTCTCTCCCTGGAGTTCCTTCATACAGAGTTGGTTTGTTGCTAGAAAAAAAGAAAAAAAAAAAGTCCAGAAACGCAGCATTAAGTGCGAGGAGGGTATTTAAATTGAAAGGATTTGTGTTTGTACTTTCTAAAATAAAACCCAGTTTCTGACTACTGAGCCCGTTGAGAATCCCTGCTGGGGACACAATGTACACAGGGGTTCTCCAGGCCGTGACAAGATGTTTTATTTCAGTGGAGGGCCTGTTGGGGCTGGAAGATAGCTTGATGGGATTTCTGATGTGGCATCAGCCTCTGATTAGATTCATGTCACTCCAGTCATTCCCTGTATGCATCTGATTGGAAACAAAGGGAGGAAAATAAAGGTGTAAATGAGTTTTTGTAACGGTTACACTAGCCAAGCTCGAGTGTGGCATGTCGGGAGCTGGAAGGTTTTATCCTGTAGAGGGATAATGAATGAGGGTAGCATGTTCATGCATGTGGACCACAGGCTGAGCTGGGCACCCTGATGTGAGAGCTGGGGAGGTTCCTGACGCACAGATCCCTCAGCTCTGTACTGTGGTACTTTAAAGCATCCTTGGATACTCCCTCATTTTTAAAGGAATCAATCGTTCTGCCCTGTTGCTTTCCGTATATACAGAACCACAGAAGAAAATTTAAGGGGAATCTGTGGAGGAGGGTGATGTTGCCTTTTCATTTCCCGATAGCAAAAGCATGACAGCATTGCCAGGCTGGGCTACGTTACAGAATCAAGACAGTAAATGTTGCCTTAACATGGAGACCCGAAAGGCTGCTGTAGGTGTGCAGCTGAATTTTTCCACTGAGCCCTTTGCTCAAACAGCAAAGTCTGGCTTTCCTTGGCTTTGATTCAACACAGGTAGGTACCGGAGAAGGGCAGTGATCCCAGAGGGGTCTCAGGTTCTCCAGGCTTTCAGCCTTCCCCAGCTCATCGCTATCCCAGTCAGGCACATGGGAGGGTTTTCAGCAGTTGGTAAAGTGAATGAGAGCAGAAGTATCAGCAGTATTTCTGGTACTGGCCTCGCATGAAATCCCTGCTGGGAACCGGGTTCACTGGGCTGAAGAGACATCTTTGAGTTGGGGAAGTTGGGTCCTGCTGAAAGCGGTGGGAGGTTGTTTGATGTCCCTCCTCCCAGTGCCACAGAGATGCACTGCAGGCTGGGAACTCCTCAGGAGAACTAGAAACAGAGCAGGGGCTCTCTGCCTGCATGCAGTAAGATTCTGGTGCTTTATGGTCACAGAATCACAGAATCACATGGGGTTGGAAGGGACCTGTGGAGATCATCTAGTCCAACCCTCCTGCCAAAGCAGGTCCACCTAGAGCAGGTTGCACAGGAACTTGTCCAGGCGGGTTTTGAATGTCTCCAGAGAAGGAGACTCCATCATCCCCCTGGGCAGCCTGTTCCAGTGCTCTGCCACCCTCAAAGTGAAGAAGTTGCTCCTCACATTTAGGTGGAACTTCTTATGTTCAAGTTTGTGCCCATTTCCTCTTGTCCTATCCCTGGATAGATATCCCTCGGCGTATCCCCTGTCACTGCCTGGAGAAGACTGGTCAACCGGTCTTCTCCAGGCAGCGACAGGGGATACCCCAAGCTAGAGTCAAGACTGGCTCAGAAGAAAGCCAAGGGTCTTCCCTATCTGAAACGGATAAAGCGGAGCCTGTTTATCACTGCTTGGCAGTGGGGGAAAGCAAGCTTAGATAGACCTCCCAAGAGAGGCTGAGCACATAGAGCTGAGCTGGTGGCTGTGCTGAGGAGCTGGGTGAGCGGCTCTCTCATTCCAGATATTTCTCCAGCTATATGAAACATTAATCTCAAAGGGAGACCTAGGTATCCCAGCGCGTCCAAGAGCCAAACTGGACCCTGGCTCCGTGGCAGTTCTGCTGTGGTGTCAAAGAAGAAATCCAATTTACCTGCAGCACCAGGCAGAGCCCTTCAGTAGTCACTGGGAAGCCGAGCACGCCTGGGATCCCTGCTGTGCCAAATTGAAATCTGCCCTGGAAGGAGCAAGAACATGAATATGGAAGGAAGCAAAGGGAACTGTCACATTTGCGGCCTCACATTCCTAAGCAGCAGCTCTTTGTCTGTGCCGCACCGAGGAGGAGGTTTGATGTCTCCTCGGGCAGTGTTAGTGCTACCTCTAATTTATGCATTCGGGGCTGAGGTTTCCAGGTGGCAGGCTCACCCAGGAGCACAGCGGCAAAGCGACCGAGGCGAGGGGACACACGAGAGGTTGGGGCGTAGAGCCGGGGTGTGATTTTTGCGCTGGAATAGATCTAATGGACCGAGGCACCAAGGGGTCCTGTCCTCCCCCGGTCCGCCTGGCTGTGGAGGAGGGATGCTCTGCCTCTTCATCTGCTCCCAGAGGCAGCGTACCTGCCCGCTCCTGACTGCAGCGCTCTCCCCCTGGCAGCTGAGATGGGGGAACGAGTTTTTGAGACCATGCCATCGAACACCTACCAGCAGCAGAATAACAGAGGCCCTATCCTGCCCATGGCTGGCACGCTGAAGCATGAGCAGGCGAGCATATTCCTGCCTCCCCGGTAAATCCTCAGCTCAGCTGCTTCTGTAGCACACAGCTCTTAGCTTAACTGCCTTGTTATCCTTTGGATGGACAGAAAGACTCCCGGGTGGCCTCTGGGATGAATGGGTCATTTCTCGGAGTCAAAATATCTTCACTCGGACCGTAGGTCAGTTAAAATTTGTGGCTTTGCTTTTTGAGCCGCTGTCCGTTTTCTCTTCTGTTCCTCCACGTGCCTTGGGGAGGGGTGGTGAGCACATAATCAGAATGAATGGGGAATCGCTGGATTTCTCACTGGTGCCAGCGGTCCTGCTGGAAAGCATCGGCATCCATTGCTCAGCTGCTCCAGGGGTGGGAAAGGGAAATGCCTGAACCTGGGTCCTCCCCTATCAGCGAGGCAGGGTGTGTTCCCAACTTTACTGGGAGTGGTTTTGGACGAATTCTCAGCTATCTCAGCTGTAAAATGCTTGAGTGACAATCATGTGTTTCCATAAGGTAGGGAGAGTAAGCCTTTAATAACAAGGTGGCAGAGTACACGGAATATTCATGACAGTTGATGAATGAGCAGAGCAGACTTTTGATGCCTGATCTTGGCAGCTTGGAGCTGGTTAGACCTGACTGTCTTTCACTCCCGTGCCCCTTCCCAAACTGCTGCTGGGACCAAACTTCAGGCACTTTTTGATAAATTGTGTTTTAGCAATAATTGTGGTAGGAAGGACTCCTAGCCTCACTGGACAGAGGAGGCTTAGCTGGGTCTGCCTTTGTTTAAAATCCACTGGCTAGCACTAGAGCATGGAAGAAAAGTCATTCCTTACATAAGCTTGGATTATGTTATTTACTCTCCGTTGTTTGTAAGGGCCTCATAGAACCGTGAAAATGACCTTTATTTCTCTATGGATTTTGTCCTTTTTCATTTTACAAATATCGATTTTTTTTTCCCTCCTGTGTCTTTATTAGAGCTGAATTAACAAGGCTGTTTAACAAGAGCCTCTGATTCTTTTGGGGTCTTTTTGTGCCAGGTACTATCACAAGCAGCTGAAAGCAGCCCAGTGAAGAATGTGCAGCCACTGTTACAGAACTGACAGGGTAGGTGATGTGCCCTGACAAGAGCTGAGCTAGCACGGGTCAAAGAGCCAGCTTAAAAAGATGGTCTCTTCAGCCTGGGCACAAAGGCAAGGAGGAGTTGTTTGTAAGGAATAAAATTTCATGTCTGAAAGCTCTCCTCCTCAGACCATTAAAGCTTGAGGCCACTGAAAATCGTTGAGTCTACTTGATTATTCCAGTTCCACCTACAGATCCCCAAGTGAGATCAAGAGCCCATGTTTGCAGCGAGAGATGATCCCAGTCCTCGTGATCCAAAATCTCAGTGTCTCAGTGATGAGATTCCAGTAGGAGAAGGAGCCATTGGTGAAGCTTTATGTGCTCTTCCTTGCCAGGCTTTTAAGCAAGCCTCTTGACTGACTGAAGAGCTTGTCGGTGGAACAGAGAGTGGAAATTGCAGGCAGAGAGGGACATAAAGTTCAAACAAAGTTTGATGGCTACTTCGGATGCTTTTAACACAAGCGAGAGGGAAGGTATAGCCCAGCTGATAGCTGTCCCTTGCTGTTCATACCTGCCCTGATCCCACTCTCACAGGACCCGGAGGTTGGCGTGGGTGGGGAGGAAGCAGCCACTGTGCATGGTTCCCTGGGGAAAGCTGAAATCCTATGCCTTTTGGGATCATCTCTCCACTCTGTCAGTGGCCTTGAGGCACAGTGGCCTTGTGCCCAGGGGTAGGACAAGAGGAAATGGGCACAAACTCGAATATAAGAAGTTCCACCTAAACATGAGGAGGAACTTCTTTACTTTGAGGGTGGCAGAGCCCTGGAAGAGGCTGCCCAGGGGGATAGTGGAGTCTCCTTCTCTGGAGACATTCAAAACCCGCCTGGACAAGTTCCTGTGCAACCTGCTTTAGGTGGACCTGCTCTGGCAGGGGGGTTGGACGAGATGATCTCCAGAGGTCCCTTCCAACCCCGTGTGATTCTATGAGACATCCTGTAGGTGTTTAGCGACCTGTCTGGCCAGTAGCGAAAGCCTGTCCTGCATATATTCCACACTGATAGAAAGAGATGTTACAATGGAGATAGAAATGGTATGTCCAGATTTCTTTCTTCCTAAGTGGGCAATGCCACTTGTAACTTTGCTCTAGCGCTCACCTGTGGGCTCATCTTTCTTACAACCAATACACTGTGGTGGGAGATGACATTTGCTTGGAAAGCGACAAGGGTGTCCTTAAGGCAGCTTTTGTACAAGCCTATAAAAAGGGTGAGTCCTCATCCTTAAGCACTCATGATCTATATCAGAGGATGGCAACCTTTTGAGGACTTTAGGTCCCCGTGTGCACTTTTTTCTCTCTGAGATGAAAGGTTAAATGTGCCGGCGGGAGCTGGGAGATTGTCTCTAAGAAGGACCGTGAGGCCAATTGGTTAGTGCTCATTAGTTTCCCCTCTGCAAAGGGTGGACTCCTGCCTTCCTCAGCTTGCTGGGCTTGGCAGAGCTGGGACTCCTGCCAGCCCACCCTGCTGCAGGCCATGGGGGATCCCCAGCACGATGTCTTCACCACCCATGGCCAAAGCAGGCCAGTAAGGTGGAGAGGAAGCAAAGGAGATGTAGCTGTTATCCAACAGGTCAGCAATAATGCCAAGAACAGAGCTGGGTCTCCAGGCTTCTAGCCTATCCACGTCCTTCTTAGTAGATGATGCTTTCTATCACTTGTGTTTTTCTAGAGCAGAAGGAGCATTACCTCTGGGCTGTGGGCTCTCCTGGTCTTCAGCATCATTAGAGACCATGTTTATGCCACCAGAGTAGCTGAAGTCTCATAAACCTAGCGGGGAAATAAGGAATTAAGAATCAACAGCATCCCAGGGAATCTTGGTTGAAGGGGGACTCTGGCTGTTCCTTACAGGCTGTATGAAAGAGATATTTCTGGATCAAGAAAACAGTCATCTTTTGCAGGAGGGCAAAGCAAAGGAACTGCTAATTTTTTTTCCAGAATAAGAAACCCATCTCAGGGCACATCTTGGCTCTGGTAATGAAAGCGCTTGGGAAGTGAGAGGTCAAGTTTATATTCCTCCTCTGATTAATGCCTCTTCTTGCAAAGTGAAACAGTTCAACAAGAAGAGTGCAAATGGCATTCGGGTGCTGTTTGGGCCATTTAGCAGCTGTGCATGAGGCTGGGGAGTGTCCTTGGCCAACTCAAGGCTGGTCAAAGGTTTAACCACTGGGTTATTAGTTGCTCCGAGGCTGATCTCCCTGAATTCTCTTTTCAGTGGAAGATTCAACAAATACCACCATGTCTTTACACACAGGTTCTGGTTTGGTGGCATGTTGCTTCCCAACAAGACCAGTCAGAAAACTCCCAAGCATCTCCAAGCTTCACGCTTCCAGGGTCAGAGCTTCGGCTGCTTCTCCCCGAAGGCTCGGGGGAGGAAAACAAGCCACTTCCTATCACTGTCCGTTTACCCTCCTGAACCCTGTCTCTCAGTGCTTCAAGGTAGATGCTTCAGAAGTTAATACTGCTCCTGGGGTATGTGTGAGGAAGAATTAAATCTCATTGTGCCAGTAAAGAGCCCTGGGGTGAGCCGGGCGGCTTGCTGTGTGTGCGGCAGCTTCCCCAGCGACCCCGTTGCAGGGGGAGGCAAAAAAATATGCCTTGCTGATCGCGGAGCTAAAGTTAAAAACTCCAAGGCTAAACTCCACGTGTCGCTTCTAGCCTTTTTGCTGGTGGCGGCCGTCTTGGTGCGTAGCATTCAGCGCCCGAGCAGAGCAGGGCTGGGGAGGGCACGGCTGCCGAGCCTGGGAAGCCATCGCCAACCAGCTGGAGTGTGGGACTGCTGGCAGGAGCGAAGCAGGGGGTGCTTAGAGAGCAGACGCTCTGCAGTGCTCCCTTTAACTCTGTGGGATCTAGATCTTTGATCCTAAAACACCAGAAAGGATGTGACGGGGCTGTTCCCTCATCTCAGCTGTAAACGCTCGCTACAGCTGTGCCCCACGAGGGTCAGCTCAGCCTTGTCCAGCTGCATGGAGGAGACCTAGAAGAATCATAGAATCATAGAATCATCTAGGTTGGAAGGGAACTTTCAAGATCATCTAGTCCAACCATCAACCTAACTCTGACAAAAAAAACCCATCACTAAACTGTGTCCCCCAGCACCATGTCAGCCCGTCTTTTGAACACCTCCAGGGATGGTGCCTCAGCCACTTCCCTGGGCAGCCCATTCCAATGCTTGACAACCCTTTCAGTGTAAAAATTTTTCCTAATATCCAACCTGAACCTCCCCTGGTGCAACTTGAGGCCATTTCCTCTAGCCCTGTTGCCTGTTCCCTGGGAGAAGAGACCGACCCCCACCTCTCAACACCCTCATGTAGAGTTGTAGAGAGCGAGAAGGTCTCCCCTCAAGAGAGTGTTGGCCATTCCCTGGAGAAGGACCCTGCTAGAACGTGCAGGGTGAGATTTCATTTGTGCCTAAGGGTCAGAGCGGTCTGTACCTGCTTCAGCTGCTTGTGCTAGGACAGGAGTATTCCGCATCACCCAAAGGGAAAGCCTCAGCTACAGCATAAACTCTTGTGGCTCCACAACCGCCGGCTGGTGTGCGTGGGGAGGGGGCAAGCTTTTCTCCTGCCTTTGTGACTTGTCTGGAAACTGGAAACCTCTCCAGAGATAAATTGGAAGTTGCCATTGGTGACTCTGCTGAGAATGTCAACAGGAATCTGTCAGCGCCAGTCACGACGATACAAATACAATTTCCCCACTTAAATCACCGCGCCAACTGTACCTAATTAACCTTCACGACAGCACGGCAATACAGGGAAATAGGGATCATTAACTTCAGCCTCGCTTTACAGAAGGGGAAGGGGAGCGGCAGTGCCAGCCCCACGCGTTTCGAATTGAGGTAGGCTTGGAAAAATCACGAGGTTAAAAATAACAATAATCCATTTGGGGTTCTCAGAGCCTGAAGAGTGCTCTTGAATCAAACTTTCAGGTTTTTCTCCCGGAAACATCAGGACTGGAAACTTCTCTCCCATACACGCTTTTTTATGACTCAATAACCAAGGCTTTTAGAAAATCACACGTTCTCAATCACAGTGGTGCAGAGGCAGTAAAGGTCAAAGCGATTTGCTCAGTGTTGCTTAAAAATCAGCTGGGCAAAGCTGGGACTAGACTGTGCAAGTAGCTGACCCTCCACCCCTTCCTTGTTCCTCCAGACCAAACATTTTTCTAGGTAGGGGAACCTGCCTAAATCCACCAGTGGTCACTTAATAGCTGCCAGAGGCGTAATTCAGGCTTGAACTAGTGACCTCATCCCTTCCTCTCACGTCTGCTGAGGGACAGACTGATGACATTGGCTGTTTACATTGTGGTCTCCGAGCCAGCCCAGCTCCTTTGCCTGGGGCCCAGCTGGGATGGAAGTGTCCTAAAGATGCAAAACCATCCGTGCTGCTCCCTGACACTGCTTTCCTGGCTTGGGGCTGTTTTTATGAGTTAGTAGGAAAGAGCAACTTGTACAAGTCCTTCTTGAAGGAGAGAATTCTCCCTGCCGGTCCTATCAACTGGCGGCAGGGGCAGAGGGGAAGGATAATGCCCGTGCCATTTGTAGTGGGCACCAGCGCAGGCTATCGTTTCTTCTCACCGGATCAATGCAGTTGCAAAGCCCTGGAGGAGCCGCCGTGGAAGCTTTGAGAGTTGTATCTGTTATTACCCGCAAACTGATCTCGCTTCTGCCCTCAGTCACAGATGCTGTCGGGATCAGAGGAGAAAACCCAGCGCTGTCTGGAGCCCCAGCGGGCAGGACCCCTGCTCGGGAGGGAAACCAGCGGGACCACGGAGGGCTGTGGCCGAGGAGGAGACCCTGTTGTGTGGGGTGCTGACCCCAGCCCAGGGGTTTTCGCACAAAAGTGCATTTTATTCATCTCTTTTTCTCCTTCTTCTTCTGTTCTAAGCTGACACGGGGTGAAGTGAAGCTGAAGGGACCCTCAAAAAGGCCAGGTCATTGACGGAAAGGAAAAAGGGCTTGGCAGATGGTGAAGAGCTTTCATGAGCAGCACGGGCTGCAGCGGGCTCCAGGGAACGGAATTGTTCCCCTGCTCAGGCTGTGTGTCTGTCTCTCTGATTATTTTGTGTATTTCATCTCTGCTGTCTCTCTTGCCCTTAATCTGGGCTCCTCTGTGCCAACAAAATGCTTAGCTCACTCCATTGTCTGTGAGACTAATTTGCACTGTAAATCTGATGCTTATCTTACATGACAGCTTACTGTGGGGTTTATTGCAGTCCTGAAGACAAACTGAGCGGGGATGGCTAGAAAGCTTTTGACACATCATCTGGAATATAGAACGAATACGACCTATTTCAGCTTCTGCCAGGTTAGGAGGTGGCCCCTTGTGGTTGGGGCCACCCAACGTATTTCTTTCCCTTTTCAGATCTATTCAAACCTGAATTTGCTTGGGTTGGTTTTTTGGTTTATTTTTTATGGTAGCTGTACCTGGTCTGCGTTGGAGCTGCTGGAATGCTTCTGGAAGAGCCTCCCACCCTTCCTAGGGCTACCTGTGGAGTTCTAAGGACCGTGAGAATGGCTGCAGACCAGGCGCAAGCAGCGTGCGAGCACTGGTGCTCCAGTGTGCTGCAGGTTTCTTGTCTCTGCCTAGCTTAATCAGAAAGAACCTTTGTCCTTGTCCTTCTTCATTAGTATTTCCTGACACTTTCTCCGATACGTTTTAGCTCTTTGCCGGCAGAGTAACGTCCCCCCTCAATCTCGTCTGCAGTTGCCTTCTGGGGGCAGCTGCGAGCATCCAGCTATCATCTAAGGGATTTTCACGCTGGTGGTGTTCAGAGAGCTGGGCAGCTCCAGCAGCCTCAGATCAATTGAAACGTGGGCAGAGGGGTTCCAGGTAGCCTCAGATGCAGGTTTACCTGGGGGAAGCCAGGAAGATTATTGCTGATTGATAGACCTCTTGGTTCTGCAGCTGAGCACCACAGAAGGTCTTTAACGCCCAGAGCTTCTACATTGCAGTCCTCTGATGGGATGCAAAAGATCCCGCTTCTCTGGGCCTGGAAGTGGGGAACACAAGACCTGCCATCCTCTGAGGATGGTGTGTGTTTGGAGGACCAGACTGATTTTCGCTGCGTAGAATCATAGAATCATAAAATCATAGAATGGTTTGGATTGGAAGGGACCTTAAAGATCATCTAGTTCAAACCCCCTGCCATGGGCAGGGACACCTCCCATTAGACCAGGTTGCTCAAAGCCCCATCCAGCCTGGCCTTGAACCCCTCCAGGGATGGGGCATCCACAACCCCCCTGGGCAACCTGTTCCAGTGCCTCACCACCCTCTGTGGTGTCCTGCTTTAAAGTCTCATGGATTTCTGGATCCAAAATCTGCAGAATTTTAGAAGAATCCAGCATAAAAATAACTAGGAAAGGATCATCACACCACCTAACTCAGACTCATGCCACCCCAAGTTAGGCTAGTGTATGCAGCCTCCTCTGAAGAAGCCCCCTTCTCTTCCCTGGCTCAAGGTGGAGCCAGAAGAATCAAATTTCCTGACTTAAACTCCTATGTTAAGTGCCGAAAAGTTAGCAATTTGGATCTGAAGACATCTAAATTTGTTCCCTAAGAGGCCTGGAAAATGGCAGCAGCTCTGATCCGTTTGGCAAGGTCAGGTTGTCCCTTCAGCTGTGTGCATCCAGCACCCCGGGGCAGCTGGCGCTTCCAAGGATAAAATCCCTGCCCTGCTGCTGCTGCCGAGTGGTTTTTGTCAGACTTCTGGTTGGTTTGCTTTAAAAAAAAAAAAGAAAAAAGCTTGTTTTCGAGCAGCACTTGGAGACCCTACACACAACAAGGGGAAGATGGTCCCTGCTGGGAAGGATTCATGGGATACATCAGTGTTGGCTCTAACCCGCCTGGAAATGAGAGTGGGTGGAGACATCAAAGTGGGGGTTTTCTGCTATCTGGAAATGTTATTAGCGATCGAGGAAGGAAGCTGCTGCCGGGCTGGATAAATGAGGGGGCTTTCTTCTCGGGGAGCAGGGAGCTTTAGAGAAAAGGGAGCTGAGAGTGTTGGAGAGTGCAGTGGGAGGACTGGGATCTCAAAAGAGAAAGCCAGCAGCTCTTGCCTGTTTCCCGGCGGCTGTGTTAAGCTTGTCCCCCTGCTTAGGTTGGGGGTGAGTCCATCCGAGCAGCCCAGTCTGGGCGGGTGGCTGAACTGGGATGCTACAGCCGGGGTGTCTCCCTCTTTGGTCCCAGACCTGTCCCTGTGCCTGTGCCGGGAGGATGGGTGCGCTCAGGGCTGTGCAGGGCAGACTGGCCCCTTTCTCGGGGTGCTGGTGGAGCCTCCGCAGAGCTCTGCACGGCCCCCGTCCTGGGCTCTCTGCAGATACAAAACTGCACCATATTTTTATGCAGGCTTTCAGAAAGCCACTTCCACCCCTGGCATTTCCCCGCTCCTCAGGAAAAGGGGTTGAGCATTTAGCAGGGGGCTAAAGCCCTCCTGCTGCATCAGCCTGTGCATCCTCTCCTCTGAGCAGGTAGTGGGATGGAAGGGCTGCTGCTGGTCCAGGGATTCTGTATTCCCAGCTGGCGCTTGCTTCTTTTTTCCTGCCAGGATTGCTTTATTGTATTTTTGTGATTATTAGTTACTCATTTCGAGTACGGAACTGGCAGCGAATCAGAAGTCAGAGCATCCAAAATATCTCTTCCCCGCAAAAAGAGCAGCTCCTCCTTCGCTGCCCGCGTGGGGGGCATCGCTGGCTGACGCCAGGGGAGGAGGACTGTGTGGAGGCTGGTGGGAGAGCCGTCAGGTTTGGGTCCCACAAGCAGGAGTTGGCTCAGCCCTCTCCCGAGGAGCGGCGAGCGATGAACGCCACGTCTGCAGCCTTGTGGGCAGGCGCGACGGCAGCCCTGGTGGGTACATCGCGCTGGCCTCCGTCCAGTTGGCACAGGTAAAACCAGCAGCCACATCGCGTAGCAGCTTCAGCACCGTCTTCACACCGTTAAATACGTCCCCGAGATCTCCAGAGGGCTGGTACAACCCGAGGTGACCTCCATGTCACCGTACCTTTGCTGGGGTTTGCTGTCTGTGCTGGCGCGATGGCAGCTCCGGCAGGCGGGTCTGTGCCGTGCCTGCAGTCCTGCATCCCACATCAGCGCAGACCTGCCTCCACGCAGATGCTTCTGAGGACCTGCAGGCCACGCAGACGTCAGCTCTTGCCGCCTGCAGTTGGTGCCTCCTGTCCTGGCATCACTCTTTTGTGATGTGCCGGCGTTTGCCAACACGCAGGGGAGGGGAATTACATCTCCTTCTTCGTGGGATTCGCTTTGCATCGCAGCGCCGAGGCTTGCGAGTTGGGGGCTGTAACTGAGCCGCCTTCTTCCCTTCTCTGTCACACGAGTGATTCTGTTCCCACTCCCCACCCTCCCGATGTCCTCTCCTGCCATGCTGGAGGCCTGGGATCACCCTGGTCCCTCCTTCAGGCACCGAGAGGTCTGGGGCTGCAAGGTGCTCCGCATACAGGAGGGTGAACCATGGTGGAGAACCCTCCGAGACTGGAAGAGGTGCCCAGGGAGAAGGTCATTTGGTGTGGACACTTCTGACTTTTCCTTTTCTCTCTCTCCCCACAGATGCCAGCAAGGACCATCCGCAGCAGCAGGCAGGGGTGATCTGGAGGGTGACGGGCGGCCTGTTCAGTATCACCCGGGGAGCCGTGGGGGCCACCTTGGGAGGAGTTGCCTGGGTGGGCAGCAAGAGCCTGGAGCTCACCAAAACAGCTGTGACCAGCGTCCCCGCTGCTGGGGTCGGACTGGTGAAGGGCAGCGTCTCGGCAGTGACCGGCGGCGTGGGAGCCGTGGGCAGCGCGGTCGCCAGCAAAGTCCCTTTCACCGCAAAGAAGAAGGACAAGGCTGACTAATCCACCCCCCCACTCCCCCCTCTCCTTGCATCTCCCTTCCAAAAGATCAACCTGCCCATACTCTTCCCTCTACACAGCACCTCTTCGGGTTGGAACCAGCCGCTTCAGGGAGGGTCGAGGACCCCAGCAGACTCTGGCTGCAGCCTGCTCAGCGCCGCCTGCCTGGCTCAGAGTTCACAGTCTATGCCTTTCTTTCACTCCCACCACCCACCGGGAACCGTCTCTGCTCCGAGGGCTTTCAAGGCGCTGTTGTCTCTGTCTTGCAGTTTCCTTCCTCCCTTCTCTTGCTCTTGGAAGCACAGAGGGGTGGGAGAGGGTGTTAGGCTCCATCTGCCTGGAGGCGGGGGGAGTAAGAGGGGAAGGGGGAGGAACTATGCCTTGCTTGAAGTGTGGGTTGTGTAGTCAAATTCAACTTCAGCTGGGAAGACAGCCTCTGAAACACCCCTTCCCTCGGCTCCAGAAGGTGTGTTTGGGGGCTCTGCCTGGTGGAGAACCGTAGAAGAAAGCCCCGTTGACACCAAGGAGAGATGCTGTGAAGAGGAGGAAGCCTCCCTCCCGCCCTGCACCTCTTACTTTTTCTTTGCAGGGCCCATCCCACAAGCTGCTCCCAATCCCTTACTCCCTGGCTGAATTGCACCCTTCAGAGAAGGAACCCACAAGCTCAGCAGAGCAGCTCCAGGGATGATGCCACACAAGAGTATCGTATGTCCCAGGCCATCAACTTCTGCATAAATTTTCTTGATGAGAGGCAGGAGGAAGAAGGCTGCTGTATGTTCCCGTTCCCAGGTGACAGTGGCATCTGCCAGGCCTCTGTGATGCTGCGAGCACAGGTAGCGATGCTCCGTAGAGACACAAACTGGGCCCTTGGGTTTGACCCTTGAAGTCCTGGCAGCTTCCCCATCTGTAACAGGGACATTTTGACTCTAGGCCACACTCTCGCTCCACAGACGTCGTTAATATCCACGAGCAAGCGTGTTCCCAAATGCCACCCGAGTTCTGCTGCAGGGTGGGAGGGGAGGCTCTCCTTGTGACCCCCGGAGTGGTTGTCTCATGTTGGAGAACACTTCCCCGAAGGGTTGAGTGTGCTCCAGCGGCAGCCGGCCCGCGTGGGGCACCGGCAGCTCCTCCTCCACCACACGCTGCTCCTGGGGCTCCTCTAAATGACGGTGTTGCACTAATTAAGCCCACCCACACTCATAGTGCTGCAGAAACCCCAGACACCTGCTTTCACCTGGGAGTCACAGCCATCCTCAGCCTGGCCTGCGATGCTCAAGGGGCCGTGGGGCATCTTGCACACACGCTCGCGCACGTGCACACACACACACTCGCTCCCCCTGTAATTCCCGGGATGAGGAAAGCCACAGGCTCCGCCATTTACTCTGCCGCTCCTGGCTTTGGCCGGTGATTAGCCTAGGTCGTTAGGTGTTGGATGCATAGAGAAGTGAAGCAGTGCTTGTGCTGTAGTTTATAAATATGCATCTGTGTTCGCGTGCGTGTATGTGTCAGTCCACGGGCACGCCTTCAGCCAGGGAAGCAGAACTGTGCCACTGCTGCGGAGGAGTTTACATCGTCATCTTCGGCACTTCCAGCATATAGTTTTCGTATAGGGTCCTGGTTGAAATAAACCCAATGGTTTAGAGGATGTTTTCCCCTCTGTTGCCCGAGAGCGTAGTTTGTTGAAACCAAAGGAATGTGAAAAATCCCCTTTCTCCCATCTATGCGGTTTGTTTACTCTCTGCCCTATCTTTTGGACGCTGGAGCCAATTTCCTTGATCTTCATTTCCCTTTGGAGGCCCTTGCGCTTCCTGGCTGCTCTCTTGTGCTTAGGAACTCAGACATCAGGGAATATTTAAGTAGAAACACCTCACCACCCCCCCTCCCCCCCCCGTTTCAACATTTTTGCTGAATGTTCTTGGGCTTGCGAAGCGGTTTTCGTTCTGACCTTTATTAAACCCATGTTTTGGGCCTGGCCTAAGTCTCTTGTGTCCCTGTGCCAGTCCCGCTGGCGTCGGTCTCTCGCCGTACCCTTGGCTGGGTGGTCCCTGCCGTTCGCAGGGGTGAGAAGGTGCTGATCTCCACGGTGTGTTACTCTTGAGAGCGTGAGAGGGGTTTAACCTACGCCTTCTGTTTCTGAAGAGGGAACAGCACTCGGTACGTGTGTGCATTTCCTCGCTTTGTCTCTTTTCTTCTGGTGAAGGCCGGGTTGGCCCAGGCGTGCGGGTTTGGTCTCTGAAGGCAGCGGTTTCACGGAAAGATCAGGCCTTGATGTGTGCTCGCACTTCGCTGGGGTGCTCGTGGCGGTTGGCAAGGCCAGGAGAAGTCTCGGCTGTTCTTCCTTTGTCTGGGATGCCCCGCGGAGCAGGAGGGCAGGTTGCACGGCGTGGAGCTCTGCTCACCGCTCTCCCTGAGCGCCTCTCATTCCTTATTCCAGATCACAGGCTGCTCTTGAAGCCAGCTCTGACCCTGGAGCTAAAAGCTGCTTGTGCGTAACTAGCTGTGCTGTCACCAGCCCTCTTGGAAAGGTACGGTTTCTTACCAATTGGGCCAGAAGACACTCTTCTTCCTAACTGCCCCTCCCGCGCCTTGGGCAGGAGAAGCTTTCTGGAAAGCACTACTGAGGAGAAGGATCTGGGAGTCCTGGTGGATAGCAAACTTTCCATGAGCCATCAATGTGCCCTTGTGGCCAAGAGGGCCAATGGAATCCTGGGCTGCCATAGGGAAGAGTGTGGCCAGTAGGTGGAGGGAGGTCACTCTCCCACTCTGCTCTGCACTGGTGAGGCCACAACTGGAATCCTGCGTCCAGTTCTGGGCTCCCCAGTTCAAGAGGGACAGGGA
>JAOXNO010000041.1:24547697-24565736 GCA_028565335.1 Limnodromus scolopaceus | reverse complement strand
TACAGTGAGGGTGGTGAGGCACTGGAACAGGTTGCCCAGAGAAGCTGTGGCTGCCCCATCCCTGGAGGGGTTCAAGGACAGACTGGATGGGGCTTTGAGCGACCTGCTCTAGTGGAGGTGTCCCTGCCCATGGCAGGGGGGCTGGAATGAGATGATCTTTAAGGTCCCTTCCAACTCTAACCATTCTGTGATTCTCCCCCTCGTCTCCTGGGACCTGCAGGGCACACCTCAGCTGTCCCAAAGCAGGGGGCTGCTGAAACAAAGCCCTTAGGAAGGGAGCAGCAAACACCATGTAGGGACAGCACGGAGGTCCCCAACTGCATCCCAACGCTTTGCCTGCTCCCTTCTTCCCTGGGATGGAGCCCTGCACCAGCTCCCTTCTGCCCTGGCATGGTGGGGGTGAAGGCACCCCAGCGGGCTGGCCACAGGCTGCAGGCAGGCTGTGGCACCGACAGGCACACAAGACAAGGCTGGGCTCCGCCGCGGCAGATTGATAGGTGTCTGGCGGAAAACGTCCTGCTGATAGCCCGGGAACAAAACGCAAACAGGGAGAAATGACAGCTGTTCCTGTAGCTTTTCCATCATCCCTGCCGATAGCAGCCGCGGCGCCTGCAGCTCCGCGATTGATGCATCTCTGGGGACTCTGGGAGCGCGGATGCCACAATCAGGAAGGATAAAAGAATTGCTGCTGGAACCCAGAGGAGACTTCGGATCCTTATCAGGAACAAAAAGGACATCAATCTGGTGCCAGCACAGGCCTGTTAGACACAACCGCATGCTCAGCAGCCAGCCCAGCAAGGCTGGCGAGGCAAGTCCATGGCTGCCAGGCCCTCCACCCAACCCGGGGCACTGAGACCCTCTTGGCCAAGAGGTCACCAAGAAAATCCCTGGCTGCTAAGGTGAGGAAAACTGAGCAGGAGATGAGCCTCTCTGGAGTCTCAGCTGGCTCTTGGCACGGTTGGTGCTGCAGCCTCATGCTGCTGAACAGCCCGGCTGGGTACCCTGCCCTTCTGCACCACGTCAGCCCCAGCCTGAGCTGTGATGCCTCCTGGCTGGTCCCCTGCTGTCTGTCCCACTGCAATCCCCGTGCCCAAAATGTTCAGGGCTACTTTACCCAGCACTGGCAGCATCAACCCCTCGGAGACAGATGAAGCCAACATTTCCCTTTTAGGTCTAGCTTCTCGGCTTGCCAGGGGTAGGGACGAGGCATGGAGTGTTATTGGTTGGAAAGCACCCAGGTGCTTGTGTCAACTGGTCTTCCAGCCAAACCCTGCTGTGGGAAGCCCAGCTGTTCCACCTCTGACCCGCACAAGGGGGCTGGTACTCACATGTCGTAGCAAATTCACTTGGCATCCCTTCGGCCACCACGCTCGCAAGGTGGTTGGGAGCTCCCTGCCTGGGACCTTGCTGCTGCCTCTCCTGATGTGACTCGTTGCTCAGGGACTCCATGGCTGGTACTGCCTCCAGCCTCTCCTGGGGCAGAGCACACCAGCTGCTCAATAACCACATCACTCCAAACACAGAGAGAAAGGTTAAAGACAGCTTCACAGCATGGCCTGGTCCCTGACTGGCACAGGTGCCTGTGTCATGGCTGGTGATCACCACGAGGATGGAGGCTGCTGGCACTGTCTCTGAGGCTGCTTTCTGCAGCATCCATGCCTCCTGCAGAGGTCTGCCATCCCCAGAGCCAGGTACGGAACTTCTCCGCTCGCTGGTGGGCCAGGACAGGACTGAGGGGAGCATGGCTGCTTGTAGGACCACGCTCAGCCCCATCACCCGCTGTTCTCCATGTTGGGGGAGACGCAAGCCACCAGGACCATCATCCCCATAAAGCCAAGGAGAGTTGATGGGCGTTGCCGTTCAAATAGCTATTGCCTAATGGTCCTGTGACAGCTTTTGGTGAAAGTATAGCTGCTTCTTAAAGCCCATTCCCCTGCCTGGCGGGGGGAAGTAGGACAGCACATCTGCAGCCCGCTCTCAGCTGCTCCCCAGCTTGTAGGCTGCCTCGGGGACCACGAAATGCCACGGCCCAGGAGCATCCTGGGATGTGCAGGTACTGCAAACCTCTTATTTAAAGTTTCCTGGTCATGGCAATCAGTAGCAAAATCATAAGATTCGGGTAGCAACGAGGAGCTCTGATTTTTAGCAACAGAGGTGTTTTGTTTGGCTGGGTGCACACACGTACACACACACAGCCCTCGTGCGTGCACAGCCAAAGGGGAAACTTGAACTGATCGAGTTAAGTGTGGCGAGACCTCGCTACGGTGCGGAGCAAATCCTAACGCTGTGTAAAGAGCTGTAATTAGTTTAGAAGCGAAGCCCAGTAACAGTTTTCAACGTCTTGAGGAAATTGCCTAGTGGCCGTATAAAATCTCCGCTGCTGCTGCTGCCCTCTGGAGAAGGCTGGTGATGTTTCTCCCTCTCCTGGAATAATATTTGTCTCTCTGACTCTATTTCGCGTGACCACTTCAGCTGACGCAGGGCTACCGGAGAGCTGAAGGGTTTTCGGGATGGGTTTGGCGTGCTGCAGCCCACGCAGGGCAAGCCGCAGTGGGGAAGGAAGGTAGTAGGAGATATTTGGAAAAAATGTGAGGATTCTAGGACAAGGCCTTGAGGCTTGCAGCAAGCTGGAGAGCTGCAGAGGGTGGATCTGCCCAGAGCTGAGGTCTTACATGGGTACCCCCAGTGCTGTGCCTTTCTCAGGACTTGCTGTTGCTACTGCAAACCCATCTCCCGGTGGCAGGAGATGCTTGGCTTCCTTTTCTCTCTCTCCCACCTCACTTCACTTTCAGATAAGTGTCTAGCCCTCACTGCTCGGAGGAATGCTTTGAAAAACCTGACCCCGGTGCACCCTAAAAGCTCAGAAAGCATCAAGTAAATAAAAAGAGAGCTTTCTCTTCTGACTTAAAAAATCATATTTAAGAAAAAAAAAAAAAAAAACCAAAGAGCAATCTCCTAACCCTTTTTGCCCTGATCCAGGAGAAAATTTTTTTCCTCTCTTCTTTTAAGGTTGGTGCCTCTGAGAGATTTGGGGTTGCGATGCCAGTGCAGAAGAAAGCCAGTGTGGCCTCTGTACCCCCTCCTGAAGATGCTCAGTTTCTCCTGGTGGCTGGCTAGTGCTGTCACCCACCAGCCAGCACTTGCTGGCTATGGGGGACCATAGCACTGCTCTCATTGACATCCTTTCCTGATGGAAAGCTTCTCCATGAGCATGGAACACAGCCACAGAAGCCTTCCCTGTGCCAAGAGCCTTGCCACCCCTCTCTGGCCAGGGTGACTTTGCTCCTTGAAGCTATTTGCCAGGGACTAGCATGCTTGCCTTGAGCTCTCCGGTGGCCAGCTGGTCCCCACCATAGTCCTTGGTGCCTGTCCCAGGCACGCAGGTGTCTTTGGCAGAGAGGGCATCCAGGATCTGGGCAAGGCTGGATGAAGGTGCCCTCCATGTCTGCTCCCCACTTCTGCTCGCCAGCTGTAAATGCTGGCAGGAGATCTCCAGCTGGAAGTGGGCTGCGAGCCACTGGCAGGTAATTGCTAAAGCAAGCAGGGCTGCATTAATTGAGATGACGGCAGCCAGCAATGTGCTCTTGGTTAGTCTTGGCTCTGCAGCAGGCGGTGGGGAAGCAGAAAACCCAGGGGGGGATGGGAGACAGGGTCTGTTTTGCTGCCGTGATGCTCCATGCAAGGGGTCTGCGAGGGGGCAGGAGGGAAACACGCCTTTCCCACTCGTTAGCAGACCCCTCTGCCGTTCACTGTGGCTCGACGCCACGCTGGCGTGGGCCGGGCCGTGTCCAGCGCTGGAACTGGCTTTGCTGAGGTGTGCTGGGGGATCCCAGCCCCGCGGACCCTCCTGCCAAAGAGTTGCAAGAGCCTGACGCAGCCGCAGGGTGGGAGGCAGGCAGCCATCTGTGACAGGCACGTGCGTGCCCAGCAGGGAGGGGATGAGGGAGCTTCAGCCCCCCTCTTTCCGCCCCCTCTCCTCCAACCCATGCTAGAATCATGCCTGGAGGTACTGTGGGCCCTGAGGGGGTTTGCAGCATCCTTGTCCCCAAGTGACTCATTGCCACAAAGGGAAAGATGTTCAGCAGAGCTGAATGGGGGAGCCCGGGGTTGCCGAGGCAGAAATTTGCCACCCTCCCGGAGCTGGAGGGTGGCCACAGACCTGGCTGGCTGAAGGTGCAGCGGGATGGAGGAGGGCAGCACAGCTAGATGTGGTCCAGGTCCTGCTTTTTGTCACCTCACGGCTTCTTTCCACATCCTGCCTGGGGCCATCCAGCCAAGATGCCAAAGCAGGGATGCCACGGCTCACTTTCCCACCTCAAGCCACCGCTGGTAAGCTCGGACTTGCCAGCCCAGAGGTCCAAGCCTGCCAGGGCAGGAACCACAGCGTAGTCCAAGGCTACGGGGAGGAACAAGGAGCTGCAGCCACGGCAGCTGCTGGCTGCAAAATAAATTGGAAGGAAACAGGTTAGTTGCTGTGGCAATGAGGTGAGCGGGGCAGTTGTGGTGTGCCCAGAGCGTGGGCAGCAGCCAGTGACCTCCTGTGATGCCCTCGCTGCTGGGTGTCATGGTCTAGGGTGCCCTGGAGACGGGTGTTCCCAGAGCAAGCGTGTCCCACTGCCCAGAGAAGGCTGTCAGTGAGATGAGGGACCCTGCCCTCACGGGGACCAGAAAATAGCCCCAGCTGCCCGATGCTGCAGAGATCAAAGCCACCCTAATCGCAGATGTTCCTTTGAGCTCAGCCACGATGCTGCTCACTGATGTGTGGGGGAATTGCTCAGTCAAGGGCTTTAGGAGAAATGATGCAGAAAACCACACGGTGTCATCACTGTGGGGCTTGAGGGCCAGGGGCAAGGGCAGAGCCCCCCCGCTGTGCAAGCCAGGGGTCTGCAGGCAGTAGCAGGGTCCAGAGCTGCTCTTCTAGTGGGCTGCCTCTTCCACACCCGGCACGTACAGGCACCAGCCACCTGCAGGAGTACAGGCACCTCCGATGGCCCTGGCTGCAGGGGACCCCAAAGGCAGAACCCCACTGCATCCTGTAGCGGGGCAGCCGGCAGGGAGAAGGGAGGAGTCGGATGCGGCTGTTATGGCAACAGAAGCTCTCAAGAGGAAGGGAAGTAAAAGGCACTCTTTAAAGCATGTTTCCATGGCAACAAGCATCTTCAAAGGCGTTTTTAAAAAAAAAAAAAAAATGGGGGGAAAAAAAGAGAAGAAAAAAGAGGTTTCCATAGAGGTGGGGACTCCTGCGAGCTGAGATGCCGCAGGTGCTTTGGGAGTTAAACCAAGAGCCTGGCCCCTCCTGGGAGGGGATGGGGCCAGCCCCGAAACACAGAAAGAGTCTGGGGAGCAGAGTTTTGCAGCCCAGAGGCTGCCTCGTGCCTCCTTCCTCCCCTATGTTTTAGGGCTTTTTTGCTAGCTGGGCCTTTGCTCCATAAAACGGCCAACTCTGGCAAAGAGGGCAAGGAACAGATAGCCTGGTGGAAGCCAAGGGGCAAAGAAACGCCTGTGCGAGAGCAGCTCTGGCTCTTCCAGCCTTGAGTTCCGTGACAGACACCGCTATGGCTGTCCCACCCTAAAAATGAAGCCTCTCTTTGCTTGCTTTGCTCAGCAATGGCGAGCGCTGATTTTTCTTTACTTTGGGATGGAGGGAGGGGCAGAGGGCTTGTGAGTAGCAGAAGTGCCCTGATGCTGAACAGATCTTGGCTGGAGGAGCTTTTTGAGACTGTGGAAAACCACGGGGGCTCCAGATCTGTAACAGTTGTTCAATAAAACAGATGAAAAGACTCGTTCCAGATGGCCTATCTATCCTGGATATCTTCAGTGTGGGATGCACTGAATTTTAGCTGATATAATTTCATCTGTGGGCATTCCTCGCCTCAAACAAAAGAGCTTGCAATTAAAAGGAGTGACAATACTAGTTGCCAGAGCCCTGGCCCTGCGACTGTCACTGGTTTTCCATCAGAGTCAACCACACCACGTGCCCAGCTCCACATCGGCTGGGAAGACTTCTGCTCCACCAGACCCAGCCCAGCCCCTTCTCTGCAGAGATGTGGACTTCCATGCCATATTTTAAGGCTGCTGCTCAGCTTGATGACTAACAAGTTCTGCACTCCAATGATCCTGCTGCAGAGTGATGCTCCTAATCCTGCCGGTAGCCCTTGGGATGCTGGAGAAAAAGCACTTTCCCAAGCCCACGGGCTCTGCAATCACAGATCTCCACTCGCTGATGCCTGATCCAATAACCCTGTGATGCTCCAGTCGTCTGTTTTACTGATGGATTTTGAGATGTAACCTCACCTGGAGAATCCTTTGAGTGGCTTCTTTGTCTAATTGTCTGCAGCAACACAGTATCGTTGGCAAAGTGGTGCAGAAGAGTTTGGCCTCGCAGAGCGGAACTGGCTAGAGGTAAATTGAAAAGGACAAGTAATAAAGCAGAAGTGCATTAGAGGGCCTCCTTCAAGTGTACGAGCGAGGGAAAGATTCTGCACGAGCGAAGAGGTGCGGGTTGAAAGATTGTATGAGCTGGCTGGATGCGGCGGGGCTGTGCGGCAGGGCATCTCCCTAGATCAGAGGCGGCAGCACGGGAGCGACCCGGAGCACGGCACTGACCGCCCCAGGTGCCACAGCAAGGGCAGGGGCACCACAGCTGCGGTTCGGCTGCCCTGAACTCCTGTCACCAGCTCTGTGTAGTACCGCCGGGGTAAGCCAGAGGCTTCAATTACATTTAGCAGGCAATCAGAGCCACAGCAGCACAAAATGAGCGCTGGGCGCCCCACGTGCCGGGGAACACAGAGCTCAGCTCGGGGTGTATAATGAAAGTCTGGGTGCTGGGGGGTTTGGGGTGATGCCATTCCGAGTCCACTGGGAGCCGGGGACAAGATGCACGACGACGGGCCTCGCTCCTTTCCCTCCTGGCTCCCAGCAACCTGCAGCGGGACCGGTTATCACAGGACCTGTTGTTGGCAGGACTGGCCATGCCCATGAGATGATTCCCCTCCAGCCTTTGGTAGGTGCGTTTCTCCAGCCTGTCTGCTGCATCTGGCAACCTGGGGGGCTCAGAGCAAACCGGGGTGGGGGCCCAGGGCAGAAGCAACGTGAGCGCTTGTGTCTAGTGAGCAGCTGGGAAGGGTCTTTATACCCTTTGAGGAGTAAGTGGAAGCAAGGAAGGATGCCTGCTGAGGAGGGGGGAGTCTCTCTTACTAGAAAGGATATGTATATCATTTAAAAAAACAAACAAACCGTTGATTCTGACTATATGGACCCCGTGCTAACCCACGCAGAATGGGGCAGCAGGGGTGCGATGCCCCGGGATGTGCCTCTGCCATCACCAGGCTGCTCGGAGGAGCCCTGCAGCTCCTGGGTGATGTTACAGCAGCCAACAGCTCCTCTGTGAGGCGTAAGCTGGCCCTTCTCCGCCTCCCTCCAGGGGATGGTTTGCAGTGTACAACCTGCTCCGCGCCTTGGAGTACTGCCAGCAGCCCTCTCGCTGCTCCAATTCTCCGTTGTTGATGACCACAGCGAGATGAAAGGGATTGCCTTCGGCCGCCCCAGAGCAGGGAGCCACCTTCCCAGCCCCGTGCCTGCTCCTCATCCTCACCCGCGCTTCTTCTCCTTCGCTGTCCCAGGCCGATGGCTGGACGTCCAGCGGCAGCTCCCGGCTGTGGGCAGCCCTCGCCTGCTTTCCCTCTGCTCTGAGAGGTTTGGGAGGTCGGGGTTCCTCGCCTCGTTTCCTCCTGCTCGTTCGTGGGTGCCAGGCTCCCGTGGGTCCTGCAAGCCCTTCGTTAATATTCCGGGTGTGAGAGCATCCAGCATCGCGCCTAACAGGAGCCAGAGGTTAAAAAGTACAAATATAATTATGGTGTTAATGCTCCTGTGCAGCCAGCTGGAATGGCAGGGGAGGAGGTGGCTGGAGAGGGCTTTGCCACCAGCCTCCACTCTGCCCTGGCTTCCTCTGACCAGTATTTTTCTTCTCTGCCTGGGGTAACGCATCCTCGGCACCAAGATCCCACGCCACAGGGAGGGGAGGGTTTCAACTTGTTAGTTTTGGGAGACAGGGTTCACAGGCACATTTGTTCCCCCGTGTTCCAACCCCTCTCCGTTGCTCACAGGTCCTTCAGGTGCAACAGAGCTGGGTGCTGGCTTTAAATCATTTAAGCTCTTGCGTTTGCAATGTGGCCGCCTTGCTCACCATATTCATTTAATAATAGCCAGGGCCCTGTGTATTCCCTGGCAAGCTTGACCTAAATTTGGGAGCAAGGTTTATTCTGCAGCTTGCGCTGCAGAGGTTGGGAGAGGCTGCAGCAGCTGGGGGAAAAAAAAAAACAACCCAAATCTTTAAAGGGAGAAGTTTGAATTGAATTAAATCTGAATCAAATCACAGCCATCTCCTCTGTGTTTCTTTAATTGGGAGTTCAAATTCTCTTTATTGTTCCCAGCTCCACCATTTTTAGTTTCCAACGCGCTGCAGGATTTGTGATCTCAAACAGCTGTGATTGTTGTGCAGGGAAATTTTTGCCTGCCGCGGTTGCTAGAAATTGGGCAAGGGCTGTGGGGTGGTTTGGATGATGGTTTACCAGGTTTCAGAGTTAGCCCTGAGCAGAAGGTTCCCGCCTCTGTGAGGCATTACTGGCTTCTTCTTTCATCACCTGTGGAAGGTAATTGCTGGGCTGATTTATTTTGTGTTATTACAGTGACACTCAGGCATAAAGGGCATAAAGAGGTGGCTTCAGGAAACTCCATTCTCTGGGAAGAAGGAAATAACCAGGGCTCGATAATGACAAGCTAAAACAGGTCTCACGCACGTGCCTTTAACCACCGTAACCTCAGGAGGGTTAGAGCAATGATATGGTTAATCCTGGATGTTTGGCCAACTCTTTAACTTTGTTAGTCAGCTCCCTGGAGGAGGAACAAAGCCGCTCACGTCTGTACAGCTCTAAGCCATTGGCGACACTCCAGAAAACGGTCCTCTCTGCTGCTGGAGAAGGATCCCCACCAAAGCTTTGCTCGTGCTCATTCAGGCGCGTCCCCTGAAGGGATTCACGCTCAGCAGACGCCACCTGAAACACGCAGAGAAAGGGAAATGCCACTTTTTCCCTGGAGAGTGACAACGGGCTACGTTGTGGGCTTCAGGTGTGGGCAGGAGCCAACGCTGGGAGCCTTGTGGTACTGCCTCGTGCTCCCGGGCAAGCCCAGGCTCTGGCAGCCTCCTCAGCAAGGTCTGCCCACCAAGCAGGCAGCTCAGCATCCTCCCCTCTTCCTGGGCATCGGTCAGGGTGCTTTGGGAGAAGGTTTGGGGTTTTTTTGGTTTGTTCACACTGCTGGGGAGAAGGAGGGAAATGCAGCTCTTCCGCTCTTCTCCAAGCCCAGGAGAGTTAGTCTCCTTCCCTCCTGTCCCTCCAAGGGACGAGGGATTACACCCCACTCCTCAGAGAGACCAGAGCGGGTCCTCTAGAGACTTTGGACCCTTCATCTTCATCTTCAGGACCCCACACCTGAAGCCAACAACGTTCCCCATTGTCACTCTCCAGGGAAAAGTGGCATTTCGCTTTCTCTGTGTGTTTCAGGTGGCGTCTGCTGAGCACAAATCCCTTCAGGGGATGCACCTGAATGAGCACGAGCAAAGCTTTGGTGGGGATCCTTCTCCAGCAGCAGAGAGGACCGTTTTCTTTCACCCTTCATCTTCATCTCCTTCCCTCCTGTCCCTCCAAGGGACAAGGGATTACACCCCACTCCTCAGAGAGACCAGAGCAGATCCTCCAGAGACTTTGGACCCTTCATCTTCATCAGGAGGGAGGAGAGACAACATCAGGGACCCTTTGCCACCCAGCACCACAGCCCAGATATTCCCTTGGCCTTGCCAGGCTGCAGGAAACGGCTCTTCTGGCAGGGAAAATTGCATCCTCCTCCATAAATAACCCATGTTTTGGCTGGAGAGGCAGAAAAGGCAGGGTGGCAAGGCATGATGCCGTGAGGGGGGCAGTGGGTGCTGGAAGGAGGGGTCCCATTATGGTGGCCACCCTGTCCCAGGGGAGCCGGCTGCTCCTGCCCCCGCAGGGCACAGCGGGAAGGGAGGGACGGAGGGTGCTGATGGTGCATCCCACAGAGATGCCCCGGCTGGCCCTCCCCAAAAACACATCAGAGCAAACTGAGCACCTGAGGGAGCCAGGTGGGGGGCTTCGGAGCCCTGCTTGCGGCGGACCCTCTGCCCGCTTGGCCACCAAGGCATGGGGACATCCCGGCCACACCAAATCCCTTTCTTGCCTGAAAAGCCAGCTTCAGCCCAACTGCGGGGAACGAAGGCAGAGCAAAGCGAAAGCAGAGCCACCCTTTGGTTCCTCCACCTGACCTAGCCTTAAAAACTCAATTTGAAGCCGGCATTAGGGAAGTAAGATATCGTTTATCAGGAGCGACAGATCCAATCTATAAATTAACATGCTCCACCTGGGAGTCAGGAGGCAGCGATATCTATCAATTCCTCCCCGGCAGGCTGACACAGGCACACAAATTTGGCCAATTCCCCAGAGCAGCATGCAGTCTCCAGCAGGTCTGAGGACCCAGAAGGGCTTGGGGGGAGCAGAGCCAGGGACGGGGAAATTATATGGGAGAGCTCTGGAGAAGAGCCGAGCTCCCACCTCCACCCCACCCTGCCCTCTGTGACATGGGGACAAGGGGGGCCCCCCTCAACAAAAAGGGATTCGCATCCCAGTTCAAAGGCAGAGTATATTTTTAAACGCACCATCAAGGCATTCAATATAGGATGAGTTGCAAAACGGCTGCAATCCATTAGGGAAAAGCTGGCTATTTTAAGACACATCTACATAGTTCGCCCCCACCCTCCCAAAAGAAAGTATAAGCCATGGAAATTAGATTTGCTTTTTATGCAGGACCGGCGCAAACATAACTTTACGTATATACAAACTACTGCCTCTGTGCTTAGGAAACCTGGGGGTTTAGGGCTGCTCATCTCCCAGCCCTGGGAGGTGCCGGGTGACTTTCGGTGATGCCAGCATGACTCTGCTGTAAAGGACGAGCGAACGAGGACATTCGCAACCCTGTCATGAGGCACTCGTCTCGCTGAATCACTTTTCTACATAAAACCAGAGAGGCTGGGCCAAATGGTGGAAATGGCTTCGATCAGGACTCCCGGCATGACCTCGTTCCCACCCCAGGTCTCTGCATCAGCTGCTCCCGGAGGGGAGGACCCGCCGGCCGGGTGGCCAAGGGGACCGCTCCCTCCAAGGGACACGGGAACGAAAGGATCAGGGGGCTCAGATGGTGCAGCCAGGAAGCCTGTTAAAGGCCTCGTAAATAAGAGCCCATGTAGACAGCAGGTACTGCAGGGCTTTATAGGCCTATAAAACACCCTGAGCTGCCACCGAGGCTGGAAGGGATGGGTAGGGAATCTAATTTCACAGGATTTAAAGCAGGTGAGAGAGATATAAATGTGTGTTTTTAATAGTAATTAATGCTGCCATTCAGAAGCACTTAAGCACTGGGTTCTGAGAGTTTCCAAGGGCTCGCCTCGTAAATCACAGCCTGCTACCTGCCCGCCCTGCTCCTGGGGAGCTGGGCTGCTGCTCCCTCCCTGACCCAGCCACGGCAGCAGGGCCACCTCCAGCCCCAAGCAAAGAGCTCAGCATCTCTGCATCCCAGCTGCTCCCAAGCCAGCTGCAAGCCGAGCCAGCCCCAGCCATCCCTCTGAACTGGGGACCACCCCAGGACGGGCCCAGGGACACCTTCCCCCAAGGTCATCGCCTTTTCTGCAGGGCCAGAGGGAGAAAGCAGCAGCTTCCTCACGCCCAGCTAACCTCTCGCTTCCCTGCCGCAGGCTGCCGGCTTTCTCCCTGCCTCGTTGAGTCATTTCTGCTGTGCAGGCGGTCAGGTTCCCAGCCAGCTCCTTCTGCCTGGCGTGGGTGGAAAGCAGAGGCTGCTGCAGCCCACGGGGATGAGGTGGGGAGCGGGGATGCAGGGGAAACATGCGGGAGCTGGGCAGCGTGTATGAACCGTGATGTTTTGTGCCGTGCTGTGATTTCTAAGTTGACGCCAGGGCCCTCGGGGTCTGATTTCATACCATTCTTGAGGTGGTGACAGAGGCCAAGCGCTTAGCAGAGAAGCCCAGCGTGGGCAGCTGGAGATGTGCCCCACGCCTCAGCATCCCCACGCACCCCAGAAAGCAGTTGCAGAGCTCACAGTCCTTGCTGCCGGGTGCTGTGCACCCACTCCTGCCTCCCACGGCTGGCAAAGGGGCGGGCGAAGAGGGACAGCAAGGCCAGGGCTCCCCTCCACCCCCAGCTCCAGTCCTGCCCCAGTCTTGTCCACTCGTGCCCCAGTCCTCCCCAGTCTTGTCACAGCCCTGCCTGGGAAGGCTCCAACCGTGTGCCAGCCCTGCCCTCTAGTGTCACTTCTGCCACAACCACACTTTAAAATACAGCTCATTCCCCTGGCACCTCCGGCGCAGATGTTCAGCCGGGTCTCAGGTGGGACTGTCTCGGGCAGAACTTGACTTTCACGCTGGAGGAGCAGGACAGGGGAAGCATCCAGGCTCAGAGATTTGCCAGATGGTGATGCTGTAATTTGGGGGTGGAAGGAACTGGCTGCTGCCTTCACTCCCGGTCGCTGCCCATGGTCAAATCAGGTCCCCGCCATTTCCCAGTCAAGTCCTGAGGGAACCAGGAAAGAACAAGACAGCCAGGAGAAACCATCATTAACTATTTCTTACGCGCTAGTTTTCCACTTCTGTGCAGTCAGATTATCCAGGTTGGGAACTAAGAATGCCCCGGATGCAGAGAGAACCTGAGATGTGGCCGAACTTATTAGCTGATGGGGCACCTGCACTGCTTCCAGAAACAGCTCGGGTCTGCAAAGCCCAGGGCTGCTTCGGTGTGGCAGAGGTCCCATTGGACCCCCGTTGCCTCCAGAAAGAGCTGAGTCAGCATGACTGCTCCAGGGCCCTGGCACCAGACGTGCAGAGGCTGAAGAGCCCAGGCAGTGCTGGTTTTGATCCAGTTACAGAGCTGGTTTGGATCCAGCTCCCTTCTGGGCTGAGCTCCAGCAGACTCTGCATGGGTTCCCCCATGTCCTGGGGTCCAGGAAGGTGTCTGAGCTGGGTGCAGCTGGATCCAAGTGCTCTCCAGCTGGTGCCACCAAGGTGCTGGAGGATGGCATGTGGGGCTGGCCCTGCAGCATCTTTGCAGCAGCTGCCTGGGCCAACACGGCTGGCACAGGACCATAGCTAATAAATCCACCTGGACCAAACCTGGTTGCATTCTGCAGTGCCACCAGACTGCCTCTGCCCCACGTGCTCCACGTTTTCCCAGTTTGTGACTGCAGAGACATCTATTACCCTGCACAACAGAGAGCCACGGCGGCGCTACCCTGCCACGGCCATTTCTCCTGAAAATCAGGGAGAGTCTGGAAAGATGCTGTATCATGATGGGAAATGCCAGTGCTAGAAATGGGTCTTGTTTGGGGGTGATACTAAGAGATTTTCAATTCTCTCACCCTGATCCCTGTTCGTGACCTAGCAGAGAGAGACCTGATCCGGCTGTTCTGACCTGATAAATCAAGCTCGGGTTTTACATTGGCTCCCTTCTCCTGTATTAATTATCAGCAAATATGAAATAATGGTGTGACAGCTGAGACCCGCTGTTACCAGGCAGTATCCGCCGTCCAAACTGGAACCCTTGAATGCTCAGGCTAACTTTGCTGAGGTACACAGCAAACCAGAGGAATCACCAGTAGGTCCAGTAAAGTCATACTCCTGGCACAGGTGAACCCTCCTGGGTTGTTGGTTCCTGCTTGGATGCCATTGTGGGGTCACACTGACTATGTACAGGCTGAACATACACACACAGAGACACATATGTACAGGTATACATGTACTTACATATATGTTTGTGTGTACATGTGTTAACACATGTATAAAGGTAGACCGATGCTTTGACTCGTTAGTCCCACACTTTATAAACGTCTGCATCAGGAATGTTTGTGTTAACTGGAATTCAGATCCCGCACGCACACACACACACACAAGGAACAATAAATCCTTAAAAACACTGGAATTACCTCAACTGCTGAGCTGGTTTCTTCCCATTTCCCATTCCGGGTAGTGGAATAAGCCCTATTTCCAACCCCAAAGGGGTCTTCCTGAAGACCCAGAAATACTCAAAACTGGTGGTATTTTCTGCTGCTTTGTTTGCTGTTCCGTGTGACCTACAAAGGGCCTATTCCCACTCTAACACGCTGGTCAGTACATCCAGGTCTCCTGTGTGGCCAGGAAATGCAATTTATGCTGCCTCACCACTGGGTTTGACCTACACCCCAAAGCCTATTGTTATTTTATCAGTCAGGCTGCTGGTTATCAGCTGATTTGCTTGCTTTCAAGTAGGTCACATAATTTAAGGGGGAAGGGGAGAGCTCTCTCCTCAGAGGAGCACCGCCTGTCGTATTTTAAAAGGTTTTCTGTTCACACAGGGATGGATTAAATAAGATGCAGGAGTGTGTATGGATGCACGTGTGTGGCCAGCCACTGGCAGCAGCGCGGGCATCTCGCAGGACATGGGAACAAGGACACTAACTAAGCGGCCAGGTTTCCCAACATGAAGAACCTGTCAACACTGCCTGTCTTCCAGCCTCAGACCTCCACTAGTGAGAATTGTCTATTTTGAAAGCACTCAGGGAACACGAAGCAGCACAATCCTAAACCAGAAATAATCCTGTGCTGGTTCTTCATGATATGGGCTATTGTGTTAACATACTACCAGGCAGCAAGGCAAGAAAATATCTAGGTCTCCTCTGCATAAGGAAGTGAATTGCTGCTGCTATAGCATAATAAACGCGTTCTGTAAGGAAGCTAAATGTATTTATCTTCTGAAAAAACTAGGTTAAAAGGTAGCTTCATCTGCCTGTAAGCGCTCGCTTGTAAAAAAAAATCAGCAAAGCTGTAACAAGAGGTTGAAATCTCAAACCAGGCAACTCTAAGCATGAAAAGGAATGTACATGATTTAGTGGGAAATGATCAGCCACCGGAATAATATTGTTAGTGTCCTACTGAATTCAGTATCATTGGGAGTATTCTTAATCAAGATTGATTTTTTTTTTTTTCCCTAAAAGATCAGCTTTAATTCAAGCAGGAATTAATTCAGGGAAGCCCAAGGCTGATGCTATGCAGGAGACCAGGCTGCATTGTCACAACGGCTCCAATTAGCATTATAACCCATTCGTTACCACCTTAACGCTGAAATTTCCAAATCACCTACAACTTTAAATCACCTTCCCCCCAGAGCAGAGCATCCCTGTGAGGCAGGTAGGCAGGCACGGCAGAGTAACTCCGCCGGTTGGTTTTCGCACTTAGGCAACCCTTTATTCAAAGCACTTGTCAGAATCATTGCCATGCTGTAGCCACGCTCTGCTCTGCTTAAGGAGATCGACCAGCACCAACTATCTCAGAGTTACCTGATTATTCGAGAATAAATCACTTTCATTTTGGAATGCACTGTCAACACTGGGGAGTTATATTGGCCAAGCTGAGAGTGCTGTTCTGGTCAATTCTCCCATGCCGACGTGCCATACATGTGTGATAAGGCTAGAGAATAATCCCCCAGGAGAAGCAATGCACATTTTATTGATTGGGATAGTTCAAACTTGTGCAGGACAAAGCAATCTTCCATGTGCTGAATGAGCGGACAAGATGGAATTGAGGGTTGGGGTTTTTTTTCCCATCTCTGTGTTTAGTTTAGAGAAGACAGTTTGAACAACACAAGCAAGTGGCGGGGCAGGGGGAGGGAAGGATCTATATCCAGCTCTGATTCTTCCAGAGACACTGTGACGCTTGCAACGTTAGTGCTGGGAGAGGTCATTTCCCTGAAATTCAAGACAAATATGTATGTTGAAGCCACAGGTATGTGTAACAGGCCACGGGGACCTCTAGAACCAACCCAGTGTCTCACACCCAGGCTGTTTGCTTTCTTTTTTTTACCCGACCCAGTGCCTTTTACGGGAAGGAGGTGGATGGGGAGGGACACAGGAAAGGGAGCTTGCAACAAGTGAGTGCTCACTGCACTTCTAACAGCAGGATGAAGGCATGGCTGACCTAGAGGAGACACCGGTCAGTCATTTCCAGTACTTTGATAGCAGCTTTCCCCTGCCTCGATGCCAGTCCCTCTGCAGAGTCACCATCTCTGCTATTTCCATGGCAGGAGCTGCATCCAGCTGCTCTCACACCCCATGTGTGCTCAGGCAAACACCACGCAGGCAGGTACAACGGTGAGGTCAGCGAGGTGAGGAGGCAAACTCTTTTAGGGTTGTGAGGGCTCTACCAGGCTGGAAAGGTGCCTGACAGCCAGCCCATCCCAAGGTGCAGGGGTGCAAGTGGGTGCTCAGCACGTACCCAGAGCTTTCCATCACCCTGCGGAGCGCTTGGGCAGTCCAGAGCAAACACCCAGGCACCAACTTCGTCCAGAGGGAAGGTGATTCCCACCAGCGCCCAGGTGCTGTTCACAAAAGGGAAGGGCTGCGAGGAAAGGTGACGTCTTTTACTGAATCAACTGATGCAGCTGTGGGAGAAAAAAAGAAAAAAAAATCAAGTGCGATTTCGGAGATTTGAGAAAAGCACATTATGCCTGAAACATTTTCCACCCATATCAGCTGGCCTAATGAAATACATCATAACTCTCCCCACAACCCCTGCCACGCTTCCGTCCTTCACAACTGTCAGAGAATGGCTGCGATGAGGGCAATTAACACTGCTGCCCTTGCCTCTGAAATCCCCTTAATTGTGCTCTCTGCGAATTTGCTGGGCCCCAGGACATCGCAGACCAGACATTTTACAGCAGTCTCGGATGAAATAAGGAGTGTGGGATCGTACTGACCAATGTTTGACACTAATCTCACTGCTGCCTCCCCCGCCACACGGAATCTGGCATTAATTTTAATTTATTTTGTCCTGTCCAGCAGTCTGAATTCACAACGTGCTGGAGTTTGGTACTGAAAAGGCTCCTTTGTTATAGAGCACCAGTAAGAGAAGGTGGGACCTTATGGGCAGATGGGTCTTTTATGCCTGGAATGATGATTTGGGAGTGGGGGATGACTGACGGCATTAGCTCGCAGCCTGGCAGAGTTCAGCACAGACTGCACCTCGGCACTGGAGCAGTTAATGGCATTCCTGGGGACGTTCTCCAGATTAAACTTCAACATTAACGCTGCAGGAAGAGGAATTAAGGCAGCCCACGCTTCCCTGTACCATCCCAATGAGCCGTTTGCGGGTGCCACCACACCTGGTTTATTCAGGTTGTGTCAGGAAGGTTTTATTTACCTCCATAAAAACCAAGAACTTTGTTTCTGCAAATAAGGCTTGGCCCGCAGAGCGCAGACCCGTGCTTCGTAGCTGTGGCCAAAAATCCACCTCGGAAAAAAATCAGGGAATGGAGGGGACCTGGGTGCCATTAGCTCCAACAGAATCACAGAATCACACGGGGTTGGAAGGGACCTCTGGAGATCACCTTGTCCGACCCCCTGCCAAAGCAGGTCCACCTAAAGCAGGTTGCACAGGAACGTGTCCAGGTGGGTTTGGAATGTCTCCAGAGAAGGAAACTCCACCACCTCTCTGGGCAGCCTCTTCCAGGGCTCTGGCCACCCTCAAAGTGAAGAAGTTCCTCCTCACGTTTGGGTGGCACTTCTTATGTTCAAGCTTGTATTCAACCAGCACATGAAGGGCACTGATAGGAGCCGGTGGGGCGGCTAGTGCCCCCCACACCGGCGCTGGTGTCCCCCACACCGGGGCTGCCCCCAGTCACCCCCGTCCCCCCTTCACTGCCCCCTGGCCACCCCGCCAGGCTGCCATTAATTACCACTAAGCCCAAACCCTTCGCTTCTGGCTACGGTCGGCTGATTGCCCCTCGCTAAACTTCCCTGCTTGCTAATTACCCCGGCTAGCTAATTAATTTCCCTAGCTGCCCTCTCCGTGCTCGCCGCGGCCTGCCCCGGGGCGGGGCGGTGGGGCCGGGCCGGGCCCTCCCCCGACATGGCGGCCGGCCGGCCGGGGAG
>JAOXNO010000041.1:24530579-24546660 GCA_028565335.1 Limnodromus scolopaceus | reverse complement strand
CCCCCCCCCCCCCCCCCCCCAAAGGCCACAAAACGGGGGGTGGTTTTCTCCCTGTTCACAAGTGCCTGTTGATTATTAATTTTGGTAACAGTATGTCAGCACCATTGGGACCGTACAGTGGAGCCGGCCGGTTCAGACGGTTTGAATGTATGTGATGGAGGGTTAGCTGATCAAGCCAAGCGTAAAAACACCACCAGAAGATCTGGTTGTGTGGTTAGCACATAGGGCAGGGCATTGACTGGCTTAACGGGAGTTGCTTACAAGTCTTTCATTCCAAAGGCATCCGTAATGCCACAACCTGCCTTCCACTGGAGAGCTATTTAGATGCCAAGGGTGGTAAAACCTGGACTTTGGTCTGGTTCCGGGTAGATGTGTTTGCTTTGGTAGATGGACTTGGATGAAAATGAGACAAGAGAATCTCCTCCCCTTAGAAGAGGGGAACAGGAGCAGGACTGCTATTTTTTCCACCCAAGTGGTGTACAAGCAATTGCCTTCAGCTAGTCTTGTGTTTGGATATTGCCCAGGACTATGGTGTCTGCCAGCCTTGCAGGGTTTGTCTAAGACGTTCTCCACCCTGGCGCCATCCTCTTTTGCTGTGGGAGCGTTGCCCATATGCCCGTAGCAGTGTGGTTTAGCATCCTCTGGGGCCCGATGCAAAGCCCTTCCTGACTGCGCGTTGAACCCCGTTGTATTTGGGCTCAGTTTAAAGCACGTTAGCTGCTTTGCAGGTAACTTGCCAGGCAGCCTCCAGTGTGAAGCGGCTAATGGAGGGGCGGTGCGGTGCTCCTTCAGCAGCTCCTCTCCCCTTTTATGTTTTGCTTATGAGCAGGCTGGGGAGAGGTCTCCCTCTCTGCCCTAGAGAGGCAAAGCTTGTAGCTCCTGTTCGGGAGGTGGTTAAAGAGTGCGTTACCCATCAAAGAAGTTTAACGTGGTGAAGGTACTGCACTCAGTTTCTGCCTTGTGATTTTTATTTTTTTTTTTTTTGATTGAGCTTCTTAATATTACATCCATGCGTTTACTGTCTTTCCATCATCTTTTCTGACCTATCTTTCCCTTGCTGTTAACAGCGCAGCAAAGCCTGTGGGGCTTTTTTTTCTTTTTTTCTTTTTTAATAAAATCTTGAGCAGTGAAATATTGCTACCTGTGTGTCAGTTTTCTGCCTTTTCAATTAAAAAAAAAAAAAACCTCATAGGATTGCCTCAAATTGACCTATACACAAAGAGTAGCTTTAACTTTAGTTCGTGGCTCTTTGGCTTCTAAACTTCTGCTGCCGGCTCAGTGTGAGAATCAGTCCTCTGAGATTGAATGATAGCACAGCAAATTACCCGCACTCCCGAAATAAATCTTCCCAGGACACTAGTCATGACACTTTGTGGGTTCACTTAATAGAAGGGGGAAGCCCTTAAGCCTGTCTCTGCTTGTGGTTGTGGTTGTTCAGTTTAAGGTAGATGATGGATTGCTGACTACATGTTTTGAGTTCTTCAACAGTTGTTCAGATGATGCCTGACCTTATTTTTATTTTTTTTTTTTAACTTGCAGGTGGCTTCTGGCTGGGTGTTGACCAGGAAGGAGCGGAGGGCACTCTGTCGTGGACAGGTATATTCTTTGGGATCCTGGCAAGCCTGTGCGTCTCGCTCAATGCCATCTACACCAAGAAGGTGCTGCCTGTGGTGGATGGTAGCATCTGGCGCCTGACCTTCTACAACAACGTCAATGCTTGTGTCCTCTTCTTCCCGCTCATGATGCTGCTGGGCGAGTTCCGCACCCTCTACCACTTCGACAAACTGGGGAGCCCCAGTTTTTGGGGTATGATGACCCTGGGGGGACTGTTTGGCTTTGCCATTGGGTATGTGACTGGACTTCAGATTAAGTTCACTAGCCCGCTCACCCACAACGTGTCTGGGACAGCCAAGGCCTGTGCCCAAACGGTGCTGGCTGTTATCTACTTTGAGGAGACAAAGAGCCTCTTGTGGTGGACGAGTAACTTGATGGTTCTGGGTGGCTCCTTTGCCTACACGTGGGTGAAAGGACTGGAGATGAGAAAGGCACAAGAGGATCCTAATGTCAAAAACAGTGAAAGAAATGAGACTGGTGTGTAGGTGGCTCCTGCGCCTCCATTTCTGTGCCTGGGGGGGGTTAACCTTTGGTGCTCCTTTCCTCCTGGGGAGAAGAGGAGCAAGGAGCAGGAAAGAATTCACCTGCAAAGTGTATGGGGAACTGTGTCAGGAACCAGAGCCAAAGACCTGACTGGATCATGTTTTATCTATGGGATCTTGCCCTGTATCGAAGTCGGGGAGAGCATGTCTTGTAGAGAGCAATCAGGTTGCTTTTTTTTGTGATCGTTTTTTAAAATGAATGTTGCTATTGACCTAATCTGGGTAATTTGCATCTCTCTGGGGGGGCTGGACTCATAGTAGACAAAGACTGCGATGGAAGCTTTGTGTGATTAGAGATCTAGAAATAACTGAATGAGTGCAGTCTGAAGTTACAAAATCCCGAGCCTCGGTGTAAGGAAGAGGCAGGTGGCCAGGCTGTTGGGGATAGACTCGGGTAAACTGTTCTGCCGTAAAAGGACTGGCAACAGCCGTTCTTCCTGTTGCCCGGTTCAGCGCAGAGGGTGGGAAATTCCCTCCCGTCCGGTTCTGTACAAGCCTCAGCAGCAGCACCACTGCCTCCAAATCTCCTTTCCAAAGAGTCGGCATCGCACCCTGCTGAGGTCTGCTCTGCGTTTCTGTCCACCTGGTTTCTCAGCTCAGGAAATCAAGCGAAGAATCGGGAATGAAACTTCCCATTCCCTCGGCGTGCTCTCCCTCACGGTACGCGGCGCGTTCTCAAGCGGCCTTTCTCGGGGAGAAGCGAGCTTGGCCTCTGCCTCTCGGTGACAGGCCTGAGGGGAAAAGTTACTCTAAAGCACTTCCCTGTAGGGTGGAGATCCGAGTTCATGGACTTGGCAACACGTGGCCTCTTCGCCCACTGCGTAGGGGGTAGGTTTGTGTCTCAAAATGGGGTTGTTACTAATTAGGCTTGGTTTGGGGGACTTGTTTCATACCTACTTTGGATCTCCTCTGGTGTTTCCAGTTTGTCTTTTGCCATGGCCATCTCGCTGAATCCTTCAACCCCCCAAAAAGTCCTAGTTGTGCTCAGCTGCATCAATCCCTTGAGCTGAAGCTTGCTTCTGAACAGTTAGTTCTGCAGAAATCTCTGCCACCCATCTAATCCCATGGATGTGCCACCTCAGGTTACGCTGTGCTGTGATTTCTGATCCCAGGGGTCAGCAGCAGTGTCCTGTAGCTGGCTGTGATGCTGCACCCGCTTTCTAAACCCCTGGCCCGTTTATATTTCAAGAGTTATTTGGGTGGCGATCCCCGGGCAGTTGATGTGACCCCTTCCTGCCCTGCCCTGGGGTTTCTACATGATGTGCCCTTCCCTGTGTGTGATGTCTGGCCACTCCTACAGAAGGACACTCCATTTCTGCACGGAATATGTTCCTAATTTAGGGGGTGAGGGGTTGTCCTACACTGGGTTTCGTCACCGCAGGTGCTTTCTTGCTCCTTTTTGGCTCAGGTGGCCAGTTGGGGGCCTTTGAATTTACTTTAAGGGCAACGGACGTCGCACGTACTGACTTGTAACGGCCTAAAGATGCTGAATAAAGTTGGGAGGTTGGGGGGGGTGTCGCTCTTTGGATCTCTTGGGACGGGGAGCAACGTGTGTCGCCATGGAGGTAGGGGGCGGGGGGACACGACCGGTGACGCCCCACCCTCCGCGCCCAGCTCCGCGCGTGGCCGCTAGGGGGCGGCAGAGCGCCTGTGCGAGCGCGCTCCCGCTCCGCCCCCCCTCCGCGCTGATTGGTTGCCGCCGCTTACGCGAGCGGGGCGGGGCGGGAACGTGAGGCGCGCGGGGGCCGCGCGGCTGCAGTCGGCGGCGGTGGCGATGGCGGCGGCCGCCCCGCTCGCCCCGGCTCCGGCTCCGTCCCTTTGTCGCTCGGTGCATTGGTTCCGCCGCGGACTACGCCTCCACGATAACCCGGCGCTGCAGGAAGCGCTGCGGGACGCCGCGTCCCTCCGTTGCATCTATATCCTGGACCCTTGGTTCGCTGCCTCCTCCGCCGTGGGCATCAACCGCTGGCGGTGAGTGGGGCCTGAGGGGGCGCCGGGCCCTTCAGGCCGCGGGTGGGCCCGAGGGGGTCGGGGAGCGCTGGGTTGTGAGCAGGAGCTTTAGGTGGGAAGGGGTTTAGGTGGGGTGGCTGGGCCGGGTCGGTCAGGCCGCCGCAGGAGCGGGAGCAGCACAGGCTGCCTTCTCTACGGCCCGGTCTGTGTTTTGCTCCCTCCCTAGTCCTCTCCGTGCAGGAGAGAGGTTGCCTTCCCCGGCTGGCTTCGGCACGGTTCTCACAGCGGTGTTGCCTGGCTGTGTGGGAGGGTGCCTTCAACTTTATGTAATGTCATTAGACTTTCTCCTTGCGAGCTGGCTGGCCGTGTGAGAGCAGCAGCCGAGGGGCCTTTCGTTCTAGGAATGCTTTTTCTTGAATTCAGAGACGGACAAAGTGTAAAGAACCATCAGAGGTGCGTGACCACACCACGCCTTCCCTCTGCCCTTCGGTGTGCGTAGGCACGTGCGCACGCCTGCCATCTTCCCATCCCCCAATTTTTTTATGGGAAAACACTTTGGCTGCTGCTAGGAAGGTAGCAGTGGAGCTGTTGGAGCTTTTCCCCTCTGCAAATGGGAAAATGTTTTGGGTGAGTCATGTCTGTGCAGTGAGCGAGACCTTATGCACTGGTAGCCAGTAACATTACATAATGCTATTCTGTCAGTTCTCAGCTGCCTAAACATTTGGAAACCCAATCCAGGTAGGGATTTTTCTCTGCAAGACTCCCCCCGCATACAAACGAAGCAGATCTCCCCCTGCCCTTGTGCTGCCCCATCAAGGGGGTTCTGGGCAGGACAGCCACCTGGCTAAAAATCCTTTAAGTGCTCTTTGAAATACCATATGGCTCTGTGTATACCGTAAGAGAACCTGTAGCTGTAGCTGATTGCCTCTGCTTGCACAGCTTCATCTAGGAGGAACAGGATAGTGTGGGTGATTTCCAACATTTCTAGAACCCACATCAGAGGATGGCCTAAACATTGTAAATGTGCAGAAATGAGCGCAATGTAGGTGTTCAAATTAAAGAAAATTGTGGATTCTGTTACTACTTAGTATCCTAGGAGCCTGAAGAGATCCTTCTGTAGACCAGACTTTCTACAAGCAGCAGCAGACAGAAATGCCTTTCACATGCTGCTGTTGTTGCTAACTGTCCTCATTTGGAAGAACCAAAGCACTGCCCCAAAAAGATTAATTCCTGATCCATTTAATCCTTGTTTGTTTCTACCAACATTGCAGAGGGAGGGAAGCAGGTAGTCATTTCATTTTTATGTTGTAGTCATGGAATATATGAGCAGGTTAAGTTTTTAAAAATAATGTTTTCTTGGATGTGTGCACCTACTGCAGATTTCAGAAATTAGCACCACTGGCTGTTAGGCAAAAATGTATTAGCAAGTTAATTGTATTTACCAGAGTTTCATTGTTTCCCATTGGAAACTTTGGCTTTGTTTTGCTATTTATTTTAATGCAATGACTTGTACTCAGGGTTCTGTGCTCCAAAAGCAAATGTTTGTGTTTTACCTAGCTCCCAGAAATTTATCATGTTGACAATCCCTTATTATTTAACTGCACAGCATGCGTGAGCCGTATAGGACTAACCCTTGTTTAATGTTTAAAACACCTTGGAAAGTTAATATGGTTATTTAGTAGATGGAAAGTGGGCTGGAGTTAGGGGAGTGGTTTGTTTAGGTTACCCGGACCTGGTTCTGGGTCTTCTGTACTGTGATAGTGGGCCCTTCTATCCATGAACCCAGACTCCTTTTCTCCCTGGGGGAGGGCAGAGAGAGCTTGTTCTGTCTCAGAGCTTTCAGTTCACATTATGGTCAGTGCAGTTGAGGAGAGAGGAGGTACCCAGTCTGCAGGGCAGCTGTGGCTTAGCTTTCCCATTAGCTGTGCGTGGTCTTAAGGGAGCTGATGCAGATACTCATGTCTCACAGGTCACGCTGCAGAGTGGGCATGTAGGAACGAGGGAGAGGTAGAGGTTGGCAGGCTCACTTACACAGGGTTGCAGGCTTGCCAGCCGTGCCGCGTGCTGTCACAGAGATTAAAGTTTTAAAGCTGGTGTCTTTTGCAGAGTTAGACAAAACAAAGTGAAGCTACAATGAAGATGGGGTGACACGTGTGGCTGTGAAAGCAAAGACGATACATTTAATGTTTTATAGCATAGCGGGGAATCAGTGAGACACCATTAGATGCAAAAAGTAAAATGCTTTTTTACAGTTTTAGGTGGGAGGGAATAGGTGAATGTCTTGGCATGCTCTTACCTTTGCATTTTCATGGTAGAAGATAAATTGCAGTTCTGTTTGCAACTATTCCAACTTACAGATAACTCTTGCCTTGGGAGATCTTGCTGCTCAGTCTCTTGCTACTGATGAGCTAGGAGTGTACATTTCTCTCTCATGACATTGCCTGTTTGTTGTCAGGACGGTAGAACTCACATGGTTCTTCTAGTAATTCATTACTTTCCTTGGAGTAGTGTATCAACATCTTTCTACTTCATATGCAAAATCCCTCCTGCCCCAAAGCCCATGAAAGAATATACAGTAGGGAATTGTATGGTTTATGCTTTTCACCATGTCGTTATGTGGAGAGAGCAGCTGCCAGCCTGAGAGAGAACATGGGAAGAGGGTTGCAGGAAGAAGAAAATCCTGGAAACCTCTTGCATCTGGACAAGCAGAACACGTGTATGAATGGCTGGGAGCTGGCTGGTGCTGCGATCTCCTAGCAGTTGGTAGACAAACCAGAGATGAATACAAATTCTTGTGTTCTGTTTCTTGTCCTAACTTTCAGTTTGATATGGCGATGCGTGTTTGCTGGAGTTCTGTGCAGATCTTCCTCGTTTGTCTTTTAGCTGTAACCGGACTGACTGACACTAACTGCTGTTGTTTCTTCTCTGCAGATTTCTGCTCCAGTCTCTGGAAGATCTGGACAACAGTTTAAGGAAACTGAACTCTCGCTTGTTTGTCGTGCGAGGGCAGCCAACAGATGTCTTTCCCAGACTCTTTAAAGTAAGAGAATAAAGTCATTTTCTGGAGCATAGTGAAGAAAAATTGATGTCCCGGTGCTATCCTTGTTTTCACTTACTAATGATTTGCTAATTGTTAAGGTGTTAAAATTTCAAAATTCAGAAGCTTTTAGGTTAGCTGACCTTTTTCTTCTTCTGTTCAAGGCTGCGGTTCAGTCAGCTCAGCAGCCGAATACACAGCTCAGCACGAGCTTCCTGCTGACATACCATTTAGGACAGTGGAATATGCAGCGACCTTGGTGGTCGATGATGGATTAGTGGGATGCATTTCTAAAGTGATGTCAATGCTGCAGAATACCAAGGTTCCTCAAGTAGTATCATTCTTCTCTGTCCTGCTGTAATACTGTATTTCCCTCTATCTTTGAAGGTTTTTGACAGTGTCTTTGCTAGAGTGACAAAGCTAAAGGAAAAAAAAACATGGTTCACAACAGTCCTATGAGTTGGATTTATCATCAGGACTGTACCTTACATACAGTTGACAGAACTAGTGTCCCCAAAGCCTGCTGCAGAGCAGCTGCTGAGAAAGAAAAGTAAACTTGAATCTATAACCTCCTGCTGTAAATGCTTCTGATTGGTGTTTTCTGGAGGAGGGTAGTATTGGTGAGGGGAATTGGACTATGTGGGTCAGAAGGAGCACTGATATTTATTTTGGCTTCTGCATCTTAGCACATGACACAAACTGCATGCCACTTTTAGCCTTTTCAGAGCCTGGGATATTTTTATCTTTTGATCTGCAAATAAATTCTTTCTAGTAGTAGTCCATGCCCTTTCAAGGTATTTACAGGATAATTAAAACTTTGTTGGAGAAAAATGCCCGCTTTGGTCAAAGAACAAAAAGTAGTTGGCAAAGTCTGAGCTTTGAGAGATGGAATCAGCCAGACCTGCTTTTGCTGCAGTCTGTTTTGCCTGGGCAGGTGAGTTGATGAATATCTTAGGTGTGCTGTAACAGAGCTGAAAAGATTGCGGGGTTGGTTTTTACGCTATTATATGGTAGATGTGTGGCTTTCGTGGGAATTAAGGCTTCTCCAGAGCTGCTGCACTGAACACGGAATTAGCAGCAGCTCATGCTTTGCTGTCAGCTGTTGTGGAGAGGAGAGTTATGTCATATGTGGTAATGCAACACTTAGACCTAATATAATTTCTGCTCTTGCTGCCAGTAGCTGAGCTATGTTGTTGATAACAGTGGCTGCAAAGGCACTATTATGCATGGCTATCAAGAGCAGGAGTGTACTTATTAGCTCTGTGTTAACCTTTGCAGAATTTTTTTTTTCTCTTGCTTCTTCTGAACAAACATCTGTAATTTTACCTTTTCTATCAAAGAAAAGTGTGTCGTTTGTTCACTGAAGTTTGCTCACAGTTCCTTAGGTGTGGGGTTTTTTTTATCTCCTGCAATTTTTCTTTGCTGTAGTCTAGATACTAAGAGACAAGTCAGTCATGACTTTTCTTTTGTACATCTACAGCAATTTATTGTTACACAGTTTACCGTTTTCTGGTTGGTTGTGCTCTGCTTCTTGTGTGCCACTGTAACACATGGAGTGGCGGGCTTCTCAAAACTTTTGGAAATACTTTATTCTTACCTAAAATTTCTGTTAGCCTTAAATGTTTTTGTGGAGTTTTTTTGTTCTGTTCTTTTCTTTCGAGGCAGTAATGTGTCTTTCTTGAAGACTAAAGCCATCTTTTCCAAGCCTTTTAGCTGTTACTGTCTCTCTTACAAAAGAAAGAAAAAGTTTAAAATGAAGCTGTTAAATCTTGTAGGAGCAGGCAGGGCTTGGAATATGTCTGACCCCTACTCTGAGTTACGGATGCTGTCATGTTCTTATTTTGTAAAAGGAGTGGAGGACCTCTCTGAGACGTACATTCAGTGGTATGTAACTGTTCTCTGTCCTTCCAAATATTAATTTTAGGATTGAATCTGAAAGTTTAGAAAAGAAGGGGTGTTGTACAGCTGTTTGCTGCTTCTAAATTCCCTTCCCCATCTTTGGCATTATTTTGTAATGGTCTTTAGTGAATTAATTATATCTGTTCTTTGTGCTTTGTTTCTGTTTCTGGAAAGTCTGAAGTAGAAAAGATTGTCCTGTATATAGAGAGATGACTTAGACTGTCTCACTCGGGGAATGTAGTTCACATCTTAGTTGTGTGAGGGGTTTTTTAAGTGTCTCTCTAGACTTCTGACTGTGTTTGACTAAAGTGTTTGCTAAACAAATCTGTGGGCTGCTGCTCTGCTTGATGGATGTCTCGGGAGGGTCGCTGTGGAAACCATTAAACCTCTTCTCATAGGATTCATTTTCTGAGGAAAACTAGGCCATAGTCTTTGAGAGCAAACTGTGCTCTGGAAAAACCTGGAAGAGGCTGAATGCTATTTCATAAGGCCTATTCCATGAAATCTATGAGGGACCTATTAAAGGTGTGAAGATACAGAATAGGTGCATGGCACGTCTAGTGTGAAATAGCTCCCCAAAGGCAGGACTTTTAAATTAAATCTGAATTGCAGTCTCATACTCTACTGTGCTGCCCAGAAAGGTTCACTCAGTTGCCATCCTTTGTCCTGTGTTTCCCACTACCTTGTTTTTGGCTGTTTCGGTTGGACCTTGGTTGTCTTATTATGTGATGGCTTTAAAGAGACATTGAAAAAAAATTTAGAGTGTATTGGTTTTACTTAATGGTACTGTCCACCGAAAAAATACAGGGTTTTGAGCAGGATTTGTATTGCAAGAGTTCTCTGAAAAGCTTTCTCTACAAATGCTGTAACAGGAAGGTAGGGTTACTTTTGGACAGCGTGTGCAACAAAACAAGGTGTTGGAGACTGAGCTGAAACTGAAGAACATAAACAGAGAAGACCTCAAACCTCCTCTTCTGTGATTTAAACCTGACATATAGGAATTTGCATAAGCAATGCTTGCTAGGGCTGATAAAATTGTTGATTCTTTGGTTATCTTGACTTCAGACTGCTGTTCCTCACAGAAACCCTCTCTAAGCTTCCAGGACTTAACACTGGCCAGGAATTCTGACATCCTTGTTCTTAATTGTGCTGGTTAGAAAGTCTTCTATTTGACAGCTGTGTGTGTTGTGTTTCTTGCAGGAGTGGGGAGTCACTCGTCTCACCTTTGAATACGACTCGGAGCCGTTTGGTAAGGAGAGAGATGCAGCTATCATCAAACTGGCCAAGGAGGCTGGCGTGGAGGTGGTGATAGAGAACTCCCACACCCTCTATGACCTGGACAGGTACGGGGAGAGCAAGGGCAGAGGTTCTGCCCGGGTTAGGCTGGGATTGTCGCGTCGGGAAAGACTTCCGTCTCCTCCGTCACGCTGATCGCTATACGTTGATCGGTGTCATCCTGTGTGAGCCTAGAAGGTGTCAACAGGATTACTCTGCACGCTCGCACTTTTGATTAGAGCGCGTCAAAGCGCTGACAGTGACGTGAATGTACAGAAAGGTGTTGCCTCAAGCTTATTAAACTGTATGTGACGGTCATTTAAGTTGCTCAGCTGTGTCCTATTGATTGCTCTCCTTGAGCATGTCCTCCCTGCGTGGACTGCATTTTTTTGCTTCATTGTAATAAAGATAGTTGAGCTGTTGTCTCAAACAGGTTATGAAGGCAGGGCTTTTAACTAATGGACGTGGCAGGACAGCTGGAAGAAGGAACAAGGTAGATTTGGGTCAAACTTATTTTATTCTAAAATCTGAATGCCTAGTCTTTGTTGTGTATTTGCTATGGGGAGAACCTTGCCTTGATGTTAAATTTTATATATTTACTTATATATATGATCTCCTTAAGCAGTGGAGACAGTGTTTCTAGTAAGACTCTAAGGTATGCTTGACTTTGGCCATGTTTCAGTACTGTTATTACAGGTTGCTTGCCTTTTTCTTTTGTTTTTTCTTTTTTTTTTTTTTGCAGGGGAGGGCGGGGGATGACTTGTGCCAGTAATACTGAATGTAGATTTCCTCCTATAAAGCTTTAGCATTCGTAATTTCCTATGGGAAGGAGCTTTGCTTGATTCTTGAACCTGTCTCATGAGCAGACACTGCTTTCTAATTTTTGCGTTACAAGAGATCATTAATACCTATTACATCCTCATGTCTTCAATGCCAATGCCTCTCACATCTTCCCTCATGTCATTTTCGTCTTTTCCAACGTGGAGAGTCCTAGTTTACGTAAGTTATCAGGTGGAATCTGTTCCATATGTCTTCTAAGATTTGTCACCTTTCTTTATACTTCTGGGTATTTTTAGACACATAGAACAGTGGTGAAAACTGTAGCTAGTGTTCAAAACGGAGGAGTGACTTGCACTTGTATAATGCTGTAATGTTTCCTCTCTTCTCCTAATAGTTGCTAGCATTCTTTTTGCTTTTTCTGAGCGCAGCTAAACACTCAACTGATGTCTCAGGGCTTCCTTCCAGAATGATCAGAGCTATTTGGGAGGCTGCCACTATATAAGTAAGTTTAAGATTGCATCACAACGCATATGGAGAAACATGACCAGCACTGCATTTCATCTGATATTTTTGTCAACTGTTCACATAGCGTATGGGGAAATTTTTAAGTTGCCTTTCATTTTTAGCTATCCCAGATAGCTTCTTACATCAGTAAACTTTATTATCATGCTCTATTTTGTCCCTTCCCAGATAATCTATGAATAATGTTGAGCAGCACAAGCCCTAGCTCAGCTCTGTAGGATTTCTCCTCCTGTTGGATTCCGACTCTATCCGGTATCTCAAAGAATTTTCTGTCTGCAGGAACCTTTTCCTTTTTCCCAATCTATCTTGGTTTCTTTAAAAATTTTCAGTGAGGGATCTAGTCAGATGGATTCTGAAAATCCAGGTAGAGTATAGCAAGTGAATCTCCCTTGCCCAAAGCTCAAATGTCACTAATAGATTTTGAGGCACAATTTCCCTTTACTGAGGCCAAATTAACCCTCCAGCATATTGTATATACCCATGCATTCACTGATTCCATTAGCATTTTCTACCCGTCTGCCTAATGCACATTTCAGACTTTCTATTCTGTCATCCCTCTGATGCCCTTGAAATGCTTTTTAAATCTAGAGGCATATTTGCTTTTTCTTCCTCATAATATTCAGACAGTTTTAAGGCAAGTCTTAAGTGCAGCAGCTATTAGTTTGGGTATTTCTTGATGTCCTTTACAGCTCCTGGGTGAATCCTTACTGGTCCTGGCGAGCTGTTGCTGTTCAAACATAGCTTTGTTTTGTGGTGTTTCTTCCTTAACCTCCCAGTCTGTGACATCTCCTGATATATTTCCTTAAAGAGATTCAGAGTGGCAGCCTCCCCGAATACCTCCAAAGTGGATACACATGCAAAACTAAATGCATGGATTTTGGCTGTGGTGTTACAGTCTCTGTTTTTTTAAAAGTTGATCATCCCTTGGCTCTATAAATATGCTGGAGTGTCTGTAAAGGGTTATTATTTTTTATTATTATTTATTTTTACTATTTATGTTTGGTTTGGGGTGTTTTTTTAAGGTTTCTTAAGCTTTCACTTGGGTTGGGAGGTGCAGGGAGGCTGCTTTTGTGGCTTTTAACTTAACCTACCAGTTTGGGGTTTTTCTGTCTTTATTTGGCTTTCATTTTTCTGAAAGATTTTACCTTCTATTATTATCTTTGACGATGCTATTCTTTAATTATTTTGACTTTCGTGATCTTTCTGAAATCTTTTTTGACGGTTTGTGTGCATTTGTGGGATTTTTTTTCCCCGGTCGTCTTCAAATCATTCCCATGTTGCCTGTCAGCATTTCATATCTCAGCTTGTTCTTTTTGCTTAGCGTGCTTCCTTATTTTTATGTGTTTCTCTTCTTGAAACAAAAGCTATTGTGGTATTGTTGTTCCTGGAAGGATGTTAAATTGGTGCGTGCCATAATCACGCTTAGAGCAGGCCAGTGATAAGTAACATTTTCAGCTATACCTTAGTGCTGCTTAAGACCAAATCGTGAATTGCCTTTCTTTATGGGTTCCTGATTAATCATTCCGTGGAGCAGTCATTTATGGCAACTAGAAAATTGGTTTTTGGCAGGTGGTGGGGTATGACAGCTACCCAGTCTGTGTGGAGGCAGTTGAAGACTCCAGTTACTCTGACATTTCCTGGTTCTTGGCTTCTCGGAGGTTTCTCAGCAGGCGGTAATGCAGTTCTAATACTGTATTTCTCCTGGAAGCCTCTCTTGGCGTAAATCACCCTCCAGTGGTGTTACCCAGTCTTTTAATTCATGGTATGTGCTGTCCCTCTTCAGCCTCCTGTTTTTCTTGCATAATTAGTAACCTGGTGGTAGTGTCCTACTTCTCGTCTTTCTTTAATCAAGTTTCCAACAAGATTGTCCATGGTTTTGAACAATTTAGACTAATCTTTCACTTCTAAATAGATGATTCCAGAAGTCCTTCTCTTGTCCCCTGCAGCATATTCCCAATACCACCATCACCACCAGCTATTGATGATTTTAAACATTTACAAAGAGCCTGTTCAGTTAAGCGTGAATTTGACCAGTTCTACCCAGTAGGAAGATTGCAATGTGCTCCTTGTTGGCACTGCCAGCATAGCTGTGTGCTTGTCAGAGCAGCTTTCCCCTCCTCTCCCCCAAAACAAGGAGAGGGCTACAGAAGATCACCATCGGTGCTGGAAAATATTCCTAAGAAAATGTAGGAATTCCCAGTTAAGATTAGCGATGTTCAGATTGTAGAAGTCAGACGGAAAAGATAATCTCTTGGGTATCAGCTTAGCCTGCTCAAAGCCTTTGCTTGACAATTATTCTGTCTGACAACTTCCAGCTGACAGGTTGTTTTGTCCCTTCTCTGGATCTGCCTGGTTTGGTTTTTTTTTTTCCTCCTTAGGATCTAAATCCTCTGTAGTCTGCTTGCTGATGGTCAGCATTGTGGTTTCTGTAATCCCGGGCAGGCCTGGGTTATTCAGGGGGAGTGGTTTAGGTCAGAAGAACACTCTGAGCTGGTGTGTTTGTAGCGTGCATCAGGAGCTGCTCTTCCTCGGATATTGTAGCCTAAGGCCGAAATGATAGTTAAATGCACTTTAATAGGAGCATTTACTAACTTAAAGGAACCAAGCACTGGGGAAAACACACATGCCTTGCTGGTTCCGCAGTTCATAATTACACTGTGCCAAAAAATAGTGGTTTATTTCCATCTGGGAAGGTTAAGTCAAACTTCTGCCTGCCAGATCTTGTTATCCTTGTCTGTCTTGCGCGGTGCTCTGGTGTCAGGTGTTTTCCCCTGCGCTGATACTCGGCCTGTCATCAAGTCAGTTCTTCATCTTTCATACACTCCTCTGCGTGTGTTGTGAGTCTGCGGAAGTCGAGTTGTTCATCCAGCGCCCGTTGTGTGGAATATCTGTTGGTTCTCTCTTCATCTCCTCTTCCAATCTGTAGAAATACCCCTTGTCTTCTGTACCCGTAGCCCTCCCCGAACTCTCCGAAGCGAGGATTTAGATCAGAGCGATTGCATAAGCTGGCCGGGCTGACTAAATGGTCTGCGTGAGCTGGTAGTGGGGGCGCGCTCGTCGAGGGCTGGCAGCCAGCTCTTCCTCGCCCGAGGAAGCAGGGGGGGAGCACATTCAGTCCCTGGCCACAACCGGGGCCCTGTCGTTTCCAAGCGAGCTGAGGTGTCAGGTTTTTGAGGTGATCAGCCTTCCCTAGCCCGGTAGCCATCCTGCTGGGGCTCTGCTGTGGAGATGTGAGTCAGAAGCTGACATCTGTGGGGGTGTGCATTCGGAGCCTGCAGACGCTCTGCTGTCACAGGTGACTGACTGTAGGATACCATAAAATCCTAGCAGCACCTGAACTATGTTTGGTCAGGTTTTGGTTGCCTGCTTTCTTGAGGTAAAATGTGAGTGGCAATCAACAAGACCCTCATCATTTCTGGCATCCAGGTACCACTGTCAGGTTGCTGGTCTGGTTGCACAGCCATGGTGTTCACTAACACCAGGAAGGTTAGCTTCTGTATGATGAATACAGTGATTCTGCTCTTTTCTGTTCCACTTCAAGAAAACTAGAAGAATGACTGTCACATGTAGTCCGAGAGTTGCGCTGGGGGAGACGGATGAAGGGAGAGAATTGAATCCTGGGGAGGGTTCTCCCTTTTTCTGACATCAGGGAAAGTGCTGTGAGATTGTGCTGCCTGGGTTAGAAGGTCAGTAGGAGGAAGGAGAGGACTCCTGCTTGGGGATCTTCCTGTACAAATCTTTGTACAGAAGGCTGAACAGCACTACAATACCTACTATGTATCATATAATATCCAATATCGTACAATACCCAACATTTCATACTTCTTTTCATGGCAGTATTGTGAAAGGTTCAAATTTTGTTGCATAATGCCAGTGTCAGGTGCTGTGAAACGTGCAAGCTGTCCTAGCCCCATCTCTTTTCCAAGATTTGTGTCCCAGATCCAACAACTGCCTGTTTAGGAATTTAGGAGCTGTGCTAGGGGACTTCACTTGTATCCACGTTCTGGAGGATGTCAAACACAGGTACTGGCATCCACCTGTGAGTCACAGGGATTTGCTCCCAGTATCTGTCTGTCCACAAAAGTTCTGGCTGTGGATCTGGGAGGTGGTGTGTAACAGCGTGGATCTGGGACTGAGCTGCATCCTCAGCGGATCTGTGGAAGAGGACTGAAAAAAAGATGAAAAAAAGAGGCAGTTAAAGAAGTAGCTTCCCCTCCTCCATCCTGAGCACCTCGGGGCAAACACGGTGCAGCTCTGTCACGTTTTTGATTCCAAGCTCTGCACTACTGTGGAAACCAGTGAGCTTCTCCAGAGTGCTGTAACTGGAAACGCCTCCCCTTAGAATCATAGAACGGTTAGAGTTGGAAGGCACCTTAAAGATCATTTAGTTCCAACCCCCCTGCCCTGGGCAGGGACACCTCCCACCAGACCAGGTTGCTCAAAGCCCCATCCAGCCTGGCCT
>JAOXNO010000041.1:24409849-24451043 GCA_028565335.1 Limnodromus scolopaceus | reverse complement strand
CCTGCTTCAGCAGGGGAGTTGGACTAGATGATCTCTATGGTCCCTTCCAACTCTAAAAATTCAGTGAAATTCAGTTTTCCTTCCTGCACAGGAGCCAACAGGTTGGCAGCAGCCGTCTTCCTCCCGGTTACCTGCTTAAATCTTTATTTGACGTACTCTGCGGCAGCAGCCCCTGTGGGACTACCAGAGGGGGCTCTGCCATCCTAAAAGGGTGCCCTGGGGGGGGCCCTGCAGCTGTAACTGGAGCTCAAGCAGCCCCTGGGCCACAAACGCCTGCTGGGGGGAGCTGCTGGGAAGCTGCCCGAGCCTCGGGGGGGGGCTTTAGGTGGTAGCAACCCCCCCCACCACCTCTTTAAGGAGGGTCTTGGCTGCCTGTCGCATCCGGCATCAGGAATGACTCGGAGACAGCAACGTACCTTCTGGAAGGGAGAGCTGGTGGGTGAGATGCTACTTCTGGCTCTAGAGAGTCAATCGGCGTTTCGATGCGGGCGGTAATTAAAAGTGAAGTAACGTAGGAGACTGTGATTAGGAATGGCACGCGAGCCCCGGACAAGCGGAAACAGGCAGCCTCCTGCCGCACCCAGCGCGACTGTACCTCCTCTGCCAACAGCCCACGGGGCACAGCTCCGGCAGCGTCGGAGCTGCCGGTGCCCGCTCTACCCAGGGGAAGGCGAGGCACAGAGAGGGACGCTGCTTGGCTATTTTACAATGAGTGCCCTCCCACCGCTCAATTTTTGGCATGCCCGGCCCCGATGGATGCGGGTTAACGAGGCAGGGATAACTAACGAGCCCTGCCCTTGCTTGCACGGGCACAGCCTCTCCCCGGCGCTGCTGCAGCCTCAGCCCTCAGCGCCGGGGAGCCAAAATCAAGGGCGGCCACCGAAACACAGCCCCGGGAGCCCGGTGCTGGACCAGCATAAGCCACAGCCTCCTTGCCCACCTCAGCTACACCCCCAAGGCCACGCTGGCTGCTGAGTAAGGAAAGTGCTCCCTCCACGCTCAGAGGCAGCAACACTTCGCGTCTCTCCCAACGAGACAGATAAACGAAGGCAGGCGACAAAAGAGCCAGAATTGGTCGAGGTGTACCTTTTCCGGTGTAAATTTAGGAGAAAAGGAAAAAATAATAAAAAAAAATATGCAAGTTCCCCAGGTGGTGAAAAGCCTGCCCAGCGCCAGCAGCCCCACACCGCTCACTGCTGCTGCCTGTCCGTGCCACCTCCACCCAGGACAGACCCAGCCAAGCTCACCAGGCTTTGGAGCTCCCCAGAACACATGCCCTTACCTACTTCTTCCTCTCTAGACGTGGACTGGGCTGAGTTTGCACTGGCCACCTGCTGGGATTACTACAGGAGTGAAGAAGAACAGACACCGGAGCTTAACTACTTGGCTAACACACTCCAGCTGGGACAGCCCTCCTCCTGGGGGGGTGCTGCTTAAGGTAGCCCTGGTGCGGACCCTCAACACGGCTCTCCAGGCTCAGCTCCTCAAGGGTGACGTTAAAAGTTGCCACGCGCTCCCGTCCAGCTGCTCTGGTGAACTTGCCTTTTTACACGTTGCTCCTAAATAAACCAGATCCTAAGAAAACAGCGAGGCGTTACTGCACGGAAGGGTTTTGGCACAGACCTGCCGGGCGCCATGGCCCAGAGAGCAGGAACCTTGCAAAGATAACTCCAAGAGACAGCCGAGAAGTACCTGACTCACAGGTCCTGCCCAGCATCATCTCACTCATCTGCTCACTCAGGACCCAGGACCTCTGGAAGCTGACACTGGTTTCAACTGATCGTGACACTCGAACTAGGAAGGTTTTAAACCACCGAGCTGAGAGAGCTGAACCTCTGGCTGGTCCCGGGAATATTGCTAGCCAGGGAATTTTTTTTAATTATCTCAGTCCAGATTAGAGCAGGCCCCAAGGTCTGCTTGATCTGCCTTGTCCCATGTTGTAGCAGAGGAGTCAAACAAGGCTCTGGTCAGGGTGGGGTGACTCGGCAGCAGCAGCAGAGCTGGGGATGCCTCAGTGCCCGCTCCCTTCCCCATCTGCAGCTGAGAAACTCTCCCTTCCACCACGCTTTGGAACACAGATCAACCCACGTCAGAAACCGAGGTGGCACAAAGAGCCTTTTTTTTTTTTTTCCTAGTCATTCCACTGTACTTTCAAACCCTGTACCTGCAGGGATACTTGTCTCCTTGCAACGGAGCCCTATTTCACCTCACTTTCCCTCCTTCTCTTTTTCCACTTCTTCTCTTTACCCCATGTAATCTTCTTTTCCTCCTCCTGCTTCCCTTCTTCCTTCCCCCGTCTCCGGCCCTGGACCCCTTTCTCACCGCCCTTGCTTCTCGAAAGAGGCTTCTGTCCCTTCCCCTGTCCCTGCAGCGCCCAGCTCTGGCCAGGGAAGGTGAGAAGCCCTGGCCCCACTGTTCTCACGGGACAGACTCCAGCGCAGCCATTTTCACAGCTCCCTGGTGGGCCTGCTTCCCAGTCACAGGTGGTTTAGTAATACTGAGAGGGGGCTACAGGCAGACCCTCACACAGGTAAGGTCTTGGTTTTCTGAAAGAAGCCCACATCTTAAATTAACCTCTAGGAGAGGCGTTTGTCTTTCCATGGGTCTATAATTACCAAGCTTACCAGTGCATGGTATAAATAATTGTCTTTATTGGCAAGTTTCAACTATGTGCTCAGCCTATACAAGACACAATGACGCAGAAAGTTCTTGTCCCAGAGAAAAGATAAACAGGGGGGAAGTGGGAGCTAAAGGTAAAGGGTAGAGAGAGTCATATTTTTCAAGTATTACATTCCGTTCTGGAGGCGTTACAAACAGGACTGAGGCTTACGGAAGGATCTGAGTAAGACGGCAATAACCCGGAGACAAGATGCCTGCAGCTCTTGTGTTTTCCTGATCCCACCTGATTTTTAGGGCATTCCCTGGTCCAGGGTTTGACCACTGGAAACAAGGATCCAACAGCAGCGTTGCCGCGAGGCTGGCCCGCAGAGAGCAGTACCTAGCTGGCTGCTGGAAGGGTTCTTTGAAGACCTCTTGCCTTCTGAACGTCAGAAACTACAGAATCCACAGAGCGCTTGGGAACGGCCTTTGCTGAGGTAGTTTGTTGGCCAGGCAAGCCTAAGGGCCACCTGAACGAGCTGCACGACAGAACATCTTCCTTTCTTCTCCAGGTTCCTGACTCTTCTGAAGAGTTTCTACACACTCGTCAGAAAACTCTCTGCAGTAACCCAGCAAGGCTGAACTTGCCCTGGATCTTCAGAATCCCCAAGGAGGACAAATGGAGGTGAAGAAGGGTCAAACCAGTTGCGAAAAGACACGACAAATTCTGCCCAAAGGGGCACGGTCCACAAGGAAGCGTAATACCGGCCTTTCAGCGGTTCTCTGAGCAGCTCACTGAGAGAGGCCCTCAGTCAAAGAGTGAATTTTGGTTTGACGTCTGAATACGCTATTTTAAAAACATGTTTCATTAAAAAACATGTATTCATCATTAGTGCTTCAGAAGCGAAGAGCGCAGGGTGCAACCCAGCTGGGGGGGAAAAAAAAAAAAAAAAAAAAAGAAAGAGAAAAATACGTGCACTGCAAATTCACAAATATTTTTCACTGTCTCCACACGGGAAGGAAATTTCAGAGTTTACTCCCTGTATTGTAGGCTGCCACAGCTTGGTGGGGCTAAGGGGGAGATTTCACTCTGGGTCCTCCCGAATGCTCATCGTGCTGCTTTTTCAGGGCTGCCTCTGCAACAGTACAGGGAAGAAGATGATTTGAAGCCAAAGAGGTCAGAATTAGGGTTCACGTTTCTAGACAGCTGGGATACAGATGTGCTTTCTTAAACCTGGTCAGCCAGGAAGGATAAAATACAATCTTGGTTTTTCTACCAGCAACGAAACCAACAGATCTGCCCATAAAATTATCAGCTCTTTAATTTCTAGGTTAGCGGCTTTTAATGCGTATCCCCATCGACAGAAACCTGCTGGCAACAAAGAACAAAGTCCTTGGTTTGCTTTTTGCTCATGCAAACCGTGAGCTCATCCTACCAACACGGTAACTCCTGGCTACTGATGTCTTTGAAGGACCATCCACGCCACTCCCCCTGCCTGCCAGTCATCCCTACAGCTATCTTCTTTTCGGCGTTTCATGCCATGTTAAAACTACCGCTGGCTCTAAACCCAAGGCAACGAGAATACCGATGATAATACTAATTCTTCTAGCCGGGTCACGCGCCAGCTTTCCCTCTCTGACCACAACACCCTTTTCCAGCTGTTTGAAGAACAGATTGCAAGGAGAAGGGGGGAAAAAAAAAACCAACCCACTACTTCTGCAACGCTTACTCTGTTTCTGAGCAAGGAAGCAGGGTGACTTCTTAAAGCCCTTCGCGCTGGGCTGAGAGCCAGGACCGCCTCTGATACGAGCTTCCTCTGTGGTCTCATCTCTTCCTTTACAACAGAGATCTAAAAGCCACTTATTTCCCACCAATGACAAGCAATGACATAAGAATTAGTGAATATCTTGACGCTGGTTTGGAAATACAAAATGCCAGCCATCATGACAGCTTCCCGAAGAGCAGCAGTTTTAGTACAAACTCACTCTATCTCAAATATTACATGAGGAAAAAACCCAAATAATCCAAACCCAAGCCAAGCTTGAGTTTTAAGCTGTCAAAGAGTTTCAATTTCTCCCTTGAGTGGAACACCTTAGAGCAGCTAGGAAAAAAACCCACACATTTTCCTCTGTATTTAGCAAATGCCAATTCACCTTCCACCCTCTTGTTGCTACTTGGGTGGCGATAATGCCAATTTGCTTGTGTCTATGTAGCAGCATCATTGCAGTGTCAGTGCAGCCCTGGGAATGCTCCTTGCCTATTGATGGATACGGCTGCAGAGCCAGGAGGGAAAGCATCCAAACCGGATCAGGAAGAGAGAGAGAGAAAACTACCCACCAGCATCAAAAAGTCCAAGTTAAGATCATTTCTCTGCCAGTTAATGATTAACTAGAGGCCTCCTTTTACAGTCTGGAACACAAATGCTGTAACAAAAGGGACATAAAAGTCTATACTTATCTACTCGGATTCTGGAGACAAGCAGATGCCTCAGAAAAGCAATAATGGCTGTTCTAACATCTCCTGGTGGTTAACTGTGCTCAAATTTAAATACAGCTACTGGTGAATTTCACTTCCATCCCCTCCTGAACTGGCAAAGAAAACATAAGGATGATAGAGTCGTCAGGCATAGCCTGCCACCCCCAAATAGTGCAGTGCTTCTAAGAGAGCTCAGAATACAACGCCAGCAATAAGAACATGAGAACCATGAAAACTCAGCACACTTATCCCTAGAGACTGTGTCTTACCAGGAACATACTCAGTGCTTCAAAAGATGATGTTAAGAGTTATCCAAGTGGCCAACTAGAGAACAACCTGGTCAAAGAGAGTTTCTCCTGAGTGGCTGTTAGCTGATGGCTCATACTCTAAAAAAAGAAGTCTCACGTTTAGTTTGTTTTTTCTCTTCATCCCTTGAAATATGCAGTCCTTTGTCCAAATGCTGCCCTACAGTAATGACCCCCACTGGTAACCGGGTTGATGCAAGGACATTTTTAGTGTGATCAGTTTTGACGTCAGCTGCCCAGCTGTCTCCCTGCCACTTGTGCTAACTTATCCTTCCAGCTCTGCTAGTTCCAGAACAGAACTCAAACATCAGAAGACAGAGTCTAGGTTATCACAGGTTCAGCTGAGAAGTGCACATAAGAGTCACTTTCCCAGCTACAGACAAATGTGAGAACTCGGGATATCAGTTCTGAGCTCAGAGCTGAAAATAGTGCACGCTCCTGTAGAAGGAATAAAAGTCCTTAAAGGGCAGAAAGGCAACCTAAAGGAGAGAGAAGAAAACGGCTCCGAGAATCCCCCAGAAACATACTTGGCTGTGGCAGCAAAATGACTCTCTCAGGCTACGTAGTGTCTGGAGTATTCACTTATTCTTGCTCAGAAAGGCATCCTTGAAATCCAAAGCTTTTCTGTCTTCCACTAGAAACAGCCGAGCAGCTCTGCCTTGCCACCCAACGCGCGCTCTCCAGGCCACCACACCAGGGACTCTGCCTCACCTTGCGTGTGTAGTGGCTCAACTCTGCTCCCACTGGAAGTAAAGGGAGTTTTCCCAGTATACTTCCAGTGGAAACGGGGTTTGCCCAAATGCTTATGCAGCTCTGGGACACAACCAGGACCAGCACTCCAAACTGAGCCAGCCCCCACAGCAACACACAGCACAAGGGAAGCTTTGCTACCTAGAGTCAAAAGATTATACGTGAGATGAACTTCTTAAACAAGAGGATATAACAGAAGGCGATTTCAGTCCAACCGACTTGCTCGCTGTCCTTCTCTCTCGAGCTCTAACCAGTCCGTATCACAAGAGTAGAAAAGCCTTAACCAAGCACGCTGCCAATTGCTTTGCTCTGGGTTACAAACATATGAAAGGATGGGGGAGATACGGTAACGGCAGAGACAAGCCTGGCAGATCCTCCAGGCAGGGTGAGACCCAGCACTGTAGGATTTGACTCTCTTTAGAGTTTAGCCAGTAGCATGTATTGTACAACCTATGGAAACTGTCCCATCGGATTTTAAAACACAAACACAGCAGAACGTTGTCATAAATAAGCAAAGTCTGTGTTAAAAAATTCTAAGTACACAGCATTTTCTCCAGTTCTGACACCTTTTTAATAGAAATCACTTGTTTAGGAAACAAATAGCACTTTTGTAATTTTTTTTTTTTTTTACAATGTTTCTTACCTTGTTCTTATTTTAAGTAACACTAGGAAGACCTCAATATCTTTTATTTTCCTTTTTAATTTAAAAAAGTTGGTTTTTTCCCCCAGATACAAAGATTTTGCCCTTGCATAAAAAAACAGTGCCCAAAACGATGACACAAGGACTCACAAAGACTCACTGTATCTCACTGACACTATTACTTCTAATCTATACCATGCAAGGTCCCATCTACCTCTTTAATTAGACTGTCAGCCTGAAAAACAGCTTTTCTATTCCTTATTTAGTTCTTGTTACCAAAAGAAGAGAAAGGAAGTGAAAGAAAAGGACATTTCTCTGTTCAGTTCACACATCTGGGTCATGTGTTACTTTGTTCAGGATACCTTTGTTGTTTATAAATATAGAAAAGGGTTGGAATCTCATTTTCAAGTAATCAATGCACATTTTCTCTTGGGACACCTCCATCCAACGCTCCGAGCTGACCCTGGATTCTGGCCCTCCGTTTCCCCATTCCCAACATAGGCTTTCTGGATGAGAGTGAGGACCCAAACCAATTCTGCAAAGCATGTCTGTTGTTTAATGTGAAGAAATAGGATTAACCCAAAGCTGTTGGGACAGTAGATCCTCAGCCTGTACATGTGCTGGTTACTCAGTGAAAAGTCCATCTCCTTTCCTTTTGTACATCTCCTGTCTAAACAATAGTAAATACTGCTTATTTGATAGACTTGTCCCTTCTGGGCACTGGGATTTGATAATTTATATTTCTGGTTTTTTGGTTTAATAGTACTGAGAGTTTAGAAACAGGAAAAGCCCACAGGCTCTTTGGACTTGTTTTTGTTTTTCCCTAGCTAAACAAACTGTTCTGCAAATAAGGATTTGAAACCTGCTCTCCTCCCTCATCCCTGCTCCTCACCCCAAACAAAAATAAAACAAACCTATAGTGGCTGTGGAGGCTGCTGCAGGCACACACTGGTGTAAAATATAGAGAGAGTAAATATATTATTTCACTTGGCATGGTGCTGGCAAAGAACCCCCAGCTGGCACTATTCATGTAACGTGATCCAAACTTTGCATGTACACACAGAATAAGAAGGATCAATTGGCAAACTCCGGTGCCGCCTGGCACAAGCATCTTCACGCTCTCTCTGGAACCAAAGAACTAAAGAATTCTGCACTTTCCAGAAGAAATCCGGTTTTGCTTTTCTAGAGTTTCGTTATTTTGCTCTTCCTCCTCGCCGCCACCTCCCTTGGCCCCTTCTTAACTTCGCTGTGTTATTTAGTCTCATCGCTCTTGTTACAGTTCACCATGCAGCTCTGGGAAGGGGAGGGGGCTAAGGTGGAGGTGGCAGCATTAGTATTGTTAGTGGAGTCCATGCCATTGGAGATGGCTACTGAATTGACTTCAGAGTTTATGGGTTTTGAAAGGTCGATGCCTTGGATGAGGCGGATCAGCTGTTTTACCTTCTCCAAGGAGCTGTGCATCTCCTTCTGTTTTGCAAGGATGGTATTCTTCATTTCCATGCATTTCTGCAGCAAAACAGAAAAGCAGTAACAAGTTCAAGCTTACGAACGAAAGAAGGTAAGAGAAGGAATATGATGTTCACAGATCTATACGTAAGCACGCAGAAAGGACTGCCGCTGCAATTTCACTTTCCCAGCCCAGAAGAAAAAGAGTCTCAGGTCTGTGTTGGCAGCAGAATTCGTATTTGCAGGAACTATGAGGAATTACATTGCCAGTACGTAGCTATCACCTGGTATGGCCCCCTTTCATCCCAAGGTGTTTCGCAAGTCCACAAAGACAGCTCCATCCTTTTGTGTTCCTTTTGAAGGGAAACCTCCAGGTATATGTTCTTACTGTTTCTCTATCAGTATTGCATTGCTGAAATTTCTGTAGCTTCAGATCTGCAAACTCAAGCATCCTACTGCAGCTGACTGCTGACAGCGTGTGTGCGTGCCGCTAATGGGATACAGCCTTTGCTTTCACATACATTTTAGCAGGAACATCACTTCCTCCTCTTAAGAAATAAAGGGGCACTTGAAAAGAAAAACAAGCCCTTCTTCACTTGAATATCTTATTTTGTGGCCACTTCTTTCTCTTAGAAGCGGTAGTAACCTAGCCAGCTCATCACTTAAGACTCAGGGTAAGATTAACTTGAAAAAAAAAGATGTTTCAAGGGTGAAAAACTGCTTATATCTATATTTGAAACTCTCAAAAAGAAGGAGATGGTAGCTATGTCTCTATGTCTGTAACATTCAGGTTCTTACATGAAGATGGCAACCTTCCTACATTTTTTAAACCTATTGTCTGTGCTGATCTCCAGACACTGTTGGTTTCAGCTTTACTATTTTCCTATCATAAAAGCACCACAAAATTTAGACCTATTGTGTCTTATTTGGACAGTTCCAATGAAAGTACAGACAATGACTTGATCATAGAAAATAAACCATTCTCTTTACCTACTGTCAATCCCTCACATGAAGGGCTTGCATCTGCCTGGGTACGTGACTAAGAAACAGTGTCAGTGCTCTACTGCAGCTCAGGTTATGCCCAGCTACTGCTAACCAGAAGGTGACAGCCTCCAGAACTGCGAACCAGCACCTCTCACCACTTCTTTGCTCACAATCGTTTTAATTTGTATCGTCAGCATTTAGGGGTCTCTAACCACAGGGCACTTACTTTTGTTCTAATAGGTAAAGACAGGCAGATAGGAGAGTGCATCTGTATTTAAAAAAAACCAGTCTGTACTTCTGTATCCAGCCTTACAGATGCTGCCATGTAAGAGATTTCAATATTTTTCATTCTGTGATACTGACTAAGGCTACCTTAAGTGAGGGACTCAAACTTTACACTGGCAACTCAAGATCCTGATTTGTGTATTAAGGTGAGAAGAGAGAGCAAATTAATAGGTATGCTCCAATTACCGCAATAAGCTAAAGTGGAAACTACAGCTTCTGGCTAGAAGTATGACATCGTCTAATTAATGTTATGCAGAGGCAGGCGCAGCGTCCAGCTGCTGACTGCCAAGGCAATGTGTCAAGAGCCCAAGAGCCAGTCATGAGTAAATGGTCACTTTTGTATTAGGAAAGTCTGGAAAGCTCACCAAGACTGTAACTCACGCCGAGGCCCAACGATTCATATTTAAGTGAGCCACAGGAGAATTTCACTTAATCTACTGCCCACAGAAAATAATGCTCTGGGTCACGTTTGTCACCTACTGATACTATAGTCAGTGCACATCTACAATATACAGTCAGCATGGATCATGTGTAAGTGACTCCATCTAAGTACATGTTGCCTGTATTTCATTCCTGCTCCCCAAAGTCCTAGAAAAGCACAGGTAAGTGCTCACTCAATTCTCATAAATCCAGCGGAAGACAGGTCTAGTACATGGGCTGACTCTCCGGAACACAGGTGCAGAGCCATTTAGGAGAGCAATACTCACCGTTATAGAATTGCTGAGCTGTTTGACCTTCTGCTCTAGTTGTTCTCTTTCCTGTTTTAAATCTGAACTCCATTTAAGTAGTTTCTGTTTTTCCTCTTCTTTTGCTACAAAACAGAATATTAATCAGAATATTTAAAATGTTCCTGTTAACAACAGTGGACAGAGGCTCTAAAATGGTTCACATAAAGGGGTAATTGTGTTTAAAGTCAACTCAACAACTTGTGCACTAAATCACCCCAAAATTTTACCTACATACACAAGTCTCACAGAAGGCTTAACAAATATATAGACTACTATTTTCATTTCACTAGTTATTAAGGTTCCTCCCCTTTAATTTCCTTTTTAAAGGAAGTACCTTTCTACGCCATTCCCAAAATAACACCTTCCATTACTAAAAGTGAAATGGAAGCGGTGCTCCTCATTTTCCTACCTGCTTTATATGCAATATATGAATGAACAATTGCTAAAGTTCCTGGCCATGGGATTGCTTCTTCCTTCTTTAGCATCTGAAAGAAAAGCATTTAGAGATTTAGCTGCTACACAGTCTATCTCTAGAAAAGCAAAAAGGAGATAGAAGGAAAGACAGGGTTTTTTTTTTATGGCTATCATTAGTCTCAGCCCTGTTAACATGAAGCTTCACAGACCTCTTCTGAGATTTAACAGAGGGAATTATTCACAACTGTATTGTGGCTCCCACAAAGCAGGCCTGTTTCTTACAAATGTCAGCATTTTCTCAAATTCCCTCCATAGCCACAAATAAACTCTACTAATGAAACTGAACAACTTAAAAGAGGAGTGAAAGGATAATATATCTGAACTCAAACTTGCCAGGAGACATAAACATTACTTCGTGGTTCAGAGAAATTGCTGATCTTGGTTGTTCTGGGAGAAAACTTCCACACCATACATTCAAACATCACGCTTCCTGGCTAGTAAAACATGAAACCATCCGATCTCCTCTTCTTATCAGAATCACCTTAATAGAGTTGTCAAACCCTCTTTATAAGGGTAAGCACCATTTATATCTTTCAGATCCTTCCTATATATTCCTTCCTAACAAGCTTTATTTTGAGTGGAAAGACATGTATTGTGTCTATTGAATAAGTGAATCAGAGGTGTGCTCTGTCACTTCACAGAGAACTCTCTCAGATTTTTCCCCCTTAATTTTGTGGGAAACTATCACAGAAGTATGAAGAGGAGGGATAAAGCCAGAGCAGGCAAGAGCAGGAGCAGGGAAGAGGTAACATCCCCTCCTCACTTGCAACTACTGACCAAGTCATTTGAGTTTTGCATTTTCATTCTTCTGAACAGCATATTCTGAACAGGCTGGTTTTTTTATGTTACCATCTGGCCAACCGAAGGTCACGTGGGCGACCGAGCAATATGCTAAATCAGACAGAACGCTAACAGCTTCAGTCTGCTGATTATCAGCAAGCCTTTGCAGCTTCTGGAGTTCCATGTTTAGGGTTAGGAATACAATAGCTTACTACTTCGTCTTGTAATCTCAATGCAATTATTAAAAAAAAAAAACAAAAAAAACCCCATATCCTCTGTTCACTTCAATTGTGTGCTTTCAGAAAAGGATCTGGAAGGAAGAAGAACCAAACTGTTCACCTGTCCTCGTTATACTGATGCTGGATGATATTATTAAAGAGATCACTGAAGACAACCTCTCTGATATTTGATTTATATGAGCAAACAGGGGCTTATATTTGCTCTGTCTATTGAGGTAGGCTTGTGCAAATGCTTTATTTATTTGTTCAGAAGAATATACTAATAACTTCTGAAGAAACAACGAGCTTCAGACGAACAGAAAAATTCCTACGGGTCACAGAGAACCTTTCCCAAAAGTCTGTGTGCTTTGGTCCAGAAAAAGAGTACAAGCAAGGGTAACAAATAAGAACCCCAAATCTGGGAGCAAGACTTAACAGTTTTGTATTTGCACACATCAACAGAGGTCAGTCGATCAAAAGCCCTACTACAGATCAAATAGATTTGTTTGGTGTCAGACTGTCTTCATCCAAGGAAGCCAAGTGATCCGGTGATTTTCTTTAATGCGGAAAAATCTTTACAGTGCATTGCGTATAACTCTCCCTGTCTATCAAACAATACCTGGTCTTGACATTTGGGACAGATCCACATGCCCTTGGGAATGGTTTTCAGAGGCGGGTCCAGACAGTCCAGGTGATAAACACGTGAACATGTGTCACACATCAGCAACTGCCCGCTTTTTCTGCAAACACTGCAAAAATCCTCATGGATATCGCCCTATAAAATTGAGGGGAAGGGGTGTGGATGAGAAAAAGAGAGAGAGAGAAGGCAAAAAGTGAACTTTGACCTTTGACATCTACATCCTAGTTGAATGCAAAGTTTACAGCACAAACTGAGGGGATTCCCAAATAGCCAAACCCCTTTTTAGGACATGAAACAGGAAAACCAGGCAGGATGTCAGAAACACTGACATCTCTTCTCCCAAACACTCCCTCTGTCCTCCCAAGGCAAACAGCAAACACTTCTTACCATAGCTTCTCTTAACAACTGCTACCCCATAGCCTGCCTTCTTCAAGATTCCCCCTTTATCCTGTTGTTTTTTTTTTTTTTGCCTAAAGGGATGAGCTACCTACTTTCTTAACCCTTCTCATTTCTGGATGTAAGCACAACTCCACTTCGGGAATGCTGATGAGGCTGTCTCTTACCAGTAAGAGTATGTAAGAAACCCCAATCGAATGACTTAAAAGAACACTGTCAGATATTTAGGTCACCTTTAAAAATGAAACTGGAAGGAAAAGCTGTTGTGCTTGTAAATGAAAAAGAACAGAACGAACTATGTTCCGAGACATTTCCTTTTACTTCACTTAGGTTACCTCAAATTGCACCAAAAAAGCTGTGACTCAAAATTTTCTCATTCTCTATAGAGAGCGGTTTATGTTTCATCACCAACACAGGCTGAGAGCCAGGATGAGGGAATACCAAGAGAGATTTTCTAACCAAGGTGTTTTTTGAAGAAAGAATTGAAACTACTACCGGCAGCGTCTCCTAAGAAAACCAGGTTTAGTTACTATCGCATCACCATCAGAGATTTCTACAGCCATTCATTTCCCAGAAAGGTAGGTCTGATTTTTGTCACTTTTTCTTCTCTCTCTCTCCTCCTGTTACTCCCATCTCATGCTTGAGGTGGTGTTTCTGTTTGGTTTTCTTTGGGTTTTGGATAGTTGGACAAAGAGGCACAAAAGACAGATGGCTCAGCATCCAGAGAGGGGTAGAGGGGAACCCCAGCCCTCTCCTCTCACCACCTATGGGCTGTCCTAGCAACTTGACGTATTCAAGGTCCCAGCTGGAGTCTGAAATGGGCACTCCTCACCAACTTCAGTCAAAGTTTCACACAGACGGCGACCTTAAGATGTGTGTGTTGAGCCAAACTGCACCTATACACTCCCCCTGTATGAAATACCAATGGGTGCAAGGTTTCATTTCGACCCGCACAGTCTTTTCACGTGCGTGAATAAGTTCTCTCAATTTGGAGGGAGAGCAGACTTGGCTGTGCACTCACACGTGAAGTTGCCAGGCAAGAAAAATGACACTAATCTCTACTATGGATAAAATATTAAACATATTAGAAGGATGACACACTAGCATTCCGCTCGGGTTTCTACTCCCTGTCTCTACTGCTGATGAAGCCTTTCTTCAAAGGGAAGGCTATTCTTCTCTTTACTCCCAAGGTTAGCACTGATGTCACGTTTTGCAAAGGATCAATCTTTAGTGAATTTTCAGTGCCATGTTTCGGTTCCCTAAATCCCAGGGATCACTGAGAGCTGGGTTATGGTATTATTCCGTCCTTTAACACCAAAGAGTTCCTCAGTGTTAAGTGAAGAATTAAACGAGTGACTTTTCATGCCTCTTGTGTAGTGTTGTGTGTGACCAGGCTGGGAAGAACTTCTTTTCCTTTGTCACATATTATGCGAGTACAAGGAAAAGAAGGCAGGCAGGACACGTCATATAAGCTAAACCAAAATCCTCTGTAACCTAAGGGAAAATTAAAGAGGGAAATTCTCGTATTTTGGAAGAAAATTCTCATTCTCGAGAACTACGTGTGTCAAGGTGCTTTGGTTGCCACAGACTACACGGTGGCACTTGGTGACTGGCTCAGGTGCAAAACTATTGGTGTGTTGAAAACCCAACCTGTTTTGTCTAATACCCTGCAGAAAGAGACCTACGCAAGAGACACGCATGCAGTTGCTTCTCGAGGGGCAGACATCTAGAAATGAAGACCCAGAACCTTCTAAATTCAACTGAACGCTGCAAAACCTGAAGTGACACAGCTGGTCGGCGTGCAGTGCGGCTGAACGCATTGAGATGACAACACAGAGGCACAATATCCACAGTCCTATTTTTGGTAATGCAAAATTCAGGGCATTTCCTCAGAATGAATAACCGGCCCTACCAAAATCCCAGCCACTGTCTGATTCCAAAGAAATGCCCCGGGTTTTACGGGCAGCTAATAAATATATGCATGGGGGGGGGGGGGCTGGATGTGATGTTGTGACATGCACCCCACCGATCTCAGCTCCTGGGCCAGCTCCATGAAGGCTACAGGCAGCCAATTTAGGCTAACACAGAGCTCACTGAGGCTGCTCTAACACATGCTACAGGCTGAAGAGACTGAAGAATAATTTCAGAACAGAGACCGTAAGAGGTGATTTAATGTCACTTTTTGCTCTACTTCCTCCACACCAAGAGAGCAGGAAAATAAATGGAATCTTTTTGGAGAGCTAACAGTTTTCTTTATTTTTATAAAGTATCTAGAGCAGCAGGGCCTGGCTTTAGGCAACAGAACTGAATAATACAGTATCAAATCAGAAGTACGTGTAGTTTCTGTGTTTGAATGTGTAATACCTATATTTATATCTAAATATTCTGCAACAGGAATTGTTCATGACCATATAAATATATCTATATTTATGATAATATATCTATATATCATAATGTATGATGTAAGTGAATGAAGTTATCAGAAGCAATAATAATTCCAGAATAATAATTCTGGAATTTCCTAACTGTTACGGACTTGACTTTGCAATCTGAATGTTCACTAATGCTCCTCTCAATTGAAACCTTGTTTTGATATAAAAGGTTTACTAATAAAAAGGCACACTAATAAAAAGTGACCACAGACTTGAACCATCATCAGAATAAGAGATTTTTGCACTACTCTTACTGCTGAGTAATTGACTGACAAAGGCAATTGCTATCTTCCAGGTGAATATGCTACTACTGCGTAAGGGAGAATCACACATAACCAAGTGGTTCACAGCCAACTGCCAAAAAGGAAAAAAAAAAAAAAAGAGAGGAAAAAAAGAGAAGTTTTGCTCAATCCTGCCTACTGCATTCCTTCCTTCCTTCTCCTAGCTTCTATTCCTACTTTCTACCCCTCCATCCTCATCACCAATCCCATCTCAAGTTCCTGCTTCATCCTCCCTCCAAACTTTACCCCTGTCATTCAGAGAATGACAACTCAGGAGAAAGGCAAGAAGGCCGTTGTGGGGCATGGTGCCTGGTGCCAAGTGCTCAGCCTGATTTGTAATTTTCACAGGTTGGCTAAAGACAAAGAGTACTCAAGTGCTAAGTATCAAATTTCCATTCTAAATCCTATACGAATTGGACCTTCTCAGCAAATTAATGCCAAAAAATAGTTTGAAGATGTGCAAAACTGCAGTTTTCTTCCATATCTGTCTGAGGAACTGCTCAATTGTTTTAACTGAGAATTCCGAAATAGCCTTTTACTTAGGCATGCACTTGTCGTGGTTTCATTTCTAAGTCCCCAAAAGCTGGAGGTTGTAATTACAGACAACATTTTTCTGTCCTATCTAGAATAAGGAGACCTTTCTATATTCACATCATCTGCTAACAGTGTAGACCCTCTTCAACATGACATGGACTGGCCTCACTGCCAAAAGAAGTGATCCTGCTTTCTCCAAATGCCCAAACACCCATTTCTGTCCCCTGCATGAGGCTGGCACAAGGACCGCATGTGCCTGCGAAGTTAACCAGGTTAGGGCACAATCTTGGCTAAGACTAACAATTTTTAACTATACCAGTTCCCTTATGCAGATCACAATGTGGTCTCGGATACATCTGTGCTGGAAAAACATAGGAGGCCTTTAAGGGATGAGAAAAGACTGCTGGTGACAGGCAGGGCAGTTGTTTTCAGTGGCAGCACTGGTCATTAACTGTGGCATGAGCATTTCAGTGTATATGGTATTCTACATCTAATTAACCTGCAAACTCCTGAAATGCAAAAGACCTGATTTTCCTCTTTGTCTTAATCACCAGCATGGCCCGTACTGTTGGTGTTTAAATATATAGTTTCCAGCATTATATAGCACTTTTCTAGCCAAGGATGCTAAAGGTTTTTACAAGTATTGCTAAGTTCTCAAGACTCAGATGTATAAATGGGGGAAACCTAGTCACAAAAAAGGGATGTGACAGCACAAGCTTATATAGAAATTTTATGAAAACATATTAACAGAAGACTACCTTCCAGCTCATGATGGCACTGGGAAACCATTCCTCTCTTTATGATTAACAACTAAGAATTAAAACATGTAATTACAGAAGAACAGATTTACTTCCTTCCCGATATTTTGCTGTCTGAAGGTTCAAATTTTGTTTGTCTTTTAATTAAAAGACTATTTTCATGAGTACTTTGAAAAATATTTTCTGCTTTTACATGTATTTTATTTTATATGGAATTCAATACCAAATATTTCTGAAAAGTTTGCCAAATCAGCCCGATTGACAGCAAATACGCATTGAATGGGACTTTGGGATAAAATTGTTTCAAAAAATTAAACCCACAAAATGTTAGTGCTGCTGCACATGTACAAACTAAAGGACTTGACTGGAAATATGTTACAGGAGATTTATATCTAACGGGGAAAGAGTGTTACTGTGCTATATTATAATGTGCTCAGGTAAGAGAGAATGTTAATTATCTGCTGTGTAAATCTTCCATTGTCTCCTTTAAAATACTTCTATTTTCATTGATAAATGAATATTAAAGCAATCCAGAACTTAGGCCTAGATACTATCCAAATTCAGAAAATTCAGGCCATTAAGAACTAGATTTGGATGCTACAGAAATTCACAATTCCTGATTTAGCTTGCTGCAACAAGGCACTGCAGAACACAGGGCAACAACTCATTATGCTGCTTTGAGAGCTCTTAGACAGCAGGAAAAGACTCGGCAGTACACACGTACAAGTCAGAGATGGAAAAGACCCCCACCACATTATCCAGCCCTTCTCTTGGGGCCGATGTGAAAAACCAAAAAAGTGCTCTCCAGCAGGTTTGCTAGCTGTTTGTACTGCTTGCTTTCAAAAGGCCCCAGGGATGGAGCTGCTCCACCTTCCCCCTGAGGGGCTGTTCCGCAGCCGCGTCCATTTGACCATCGGGAAAGGGGTTTTACAGTCAAGTGCTATTCTGCTCTCTAAAGTGACTATATAAAAGAGAACCTTTTAATTTCACATACATACTCCCTGGGTATCGGAATCGCATCTATTTATTTCAGTGACTCAGACACACTAGTACTATTTCTATTCCTGTTACCTCTGCAGAACAAATACAGTTCAGAGGCAAGAAGTTGGCTTCTGTTTCCTCCTGCATGTGGCCAGTAGAGTCGGTGTCTCAGTCTATGTATTTACAATGATGCAACTGCACAGATGAAAATAAAGCGGCCCCTCTCTTTCTTAAAGCCCATTTTAAACGGTTGCGCCTGAATTATATGTGATAATACGTATTTTAACTAAAGGAGGGTGGGGGAAGAGACTGCTCTGACTCTTTGCAGAAGGAGTTTGCAGCACCAGTATGAAGAAATAAGCAAACACCATATTTTCTTTTTTTTAAACTGTGCCCAGTAAGTAGTAGTCATTAAAGCACAAGCACTTTACTGGAAGTACACTTACAACTGAGATTTTTTGTGCAATGAATTGTTTCACCCCTCCTGAAGAGTCACAGTACACTTACACACAAATCATAGCGTACAGTCCCTTCATTATGTCGTTTTGGACCTACACAGCGACTCCGTCCAATTCTTCCCACACTATTTATCTTTTAAAGTTTATGCAAGACCTTTAATTTGGTTTTTTGCAAGAAATAGAAAGGATGAAATAACTGGCTGGTTCTCAGCAACTGAAAAAAGGTTGTGCTTTCAGTAGCAAATCTTATCTTTGAATTAACTTAAAATGAGGACACTCGGTTTTTCATAAATTGTAAGAAAATGACCAGATTTCACTCAAGACAGATTTTGTGATCTGACTGCAGGGGTGAGGTATTTAGCTACGCCAGGACACCAGAACTGCCATAACCAGCGCTGTGAACACTGGTCCTGGTTGTCCTGAGTGATCCAAGAGGTTTCCTCCCTTCTCTCATTACAGAAACACACCGACTTTTTGTTATTACGGTCTGTAAGTAATACTTTTCACTCTCCCCTTCCCCCCTTTTCATGGATGACAGACTCAATTCAGTCAGACAAGATCTCAGACCCTGCACAAAGGAAATGAGCTCATCTAGCACGCCTGGCGCCTCCCGATGTTTCAATCCACTGAAGGGGTTACGAATGAAATCTCCACAGGGTAAGAACATAGGTGCAGGAGGAAAAAGGAAGGGTGTTAAAAGAACGCTGGACCGTTTCACTGCACTGAAATCAGGACAAACGATGAGCGAGCCTAAAGAAACAAAAAGTCTGCCGTGATTTTTTTCCTTGTGGCTGTTTCTGCGTATCTTTCTAAAAGTAACCCCCTCCCCAAGAGTTACTTACGTCTGTGGAGCTGGGGCTAGGCAGGGACACAGGCTGAACAGCTGCGGGAAAAGTAAATGTGGTCTCTGTCTTTTCATTTTCGGGGGAGTCAGGATAACTGGATAGAGGGGATGTGGGGGTCAAAGCCCCGAACCCCAGCACCGTGTTGTATTTAGGTGGACGACCTACATGTTAACAACAGGGAACACAAAAAAAAAAAAAAAAAAAAAAGAAAAAAAAAAAAGGGAAAAATGATCTTACATACCTTTGGCCAGTGGTCCTCATTGGCTAGCGTGAAAAAGGAAATGATGTAGCACAGAGAGGAAGTTAATATTAAAGTTACAAGTGGAAGGACAGAAGCAAAGATTTAAACATTTTTAGGAAATCTTTAAGTAGATTTTGCAAGGAAAGAACATTTAAAAGATGTATTTCAGAAGGAAATAGAAATAAGCTCTGTAGAGGGTCAAAGAATCACTCCCACAAAAGCAGCACTGGGGACACTTGCCACTCCTTCGAAATGCGTCTATTCAGTTTTTAGGGAAAATATGTCGGCATCAAAACTGGAGAGAAGCTACAATAACTACTATTAAATCCTTTCTACTGTTATCCCACACCTTCCTATCTTTCTAGTGCCAGCACAAATCTACACAAAGGTTAAGCCCTTTATCAGAGGCCAACACTCACCAGCCCCCACCTCTTCTTCCCCTTTTTTTAAACCCACTCACCCACAGATCAGCACTTTCTACCCTACTGGTAGGGTTTTTTTTAAATTAGGCTACCTCAAGAACAGATCCTTTTGTCTGATCCATAGCACCAGCACTACCAGTTGTAACCTATCACTGGTCTTCCCACTGTAACTCTCCTCAAATTCTCTATTCTTTCTTAGAGTTTGATTATGCACAACTCCTACATGGTCCTTTAGACTAGCAGAAGTGCAAAATGTCTTTGTACCAAATTTCATTAAATGATGTATGCAAAGCAAGACGGCAAAAAAACAGTATGTAACCATCATTTCTGCCCCACTTCTCCACGATAATTTATGGATATGTAAACATAAAGGAGTTAGGATCTAGAAATAATTCCCCAGATCTTATGTTTACAGATTGTCAGTCTCTAGCTATTAACAGGCGAAACCTTGCATTTAAGGTCTGGATATATTCCAGAACTAAGTATGTCCTTGGAAACGGATTTCTGATAGTGATGTCCATGGCTGAAATTTCTGACATGCTCAGCACCATCTAGAATTAAACTAGAGCTCTCAAGGGCACATGCTTGCATAAGCTTTTCACCTAATATATTGCTATACTAAATCACAAAACAACTGTACACATCCAAATCTTTTGTCAACTGAAAATGTGCGCTACTAATTCGGTGCTGATGCAAGGCAGAGGCTCACAACAGGGTGTGAGAAAAAAAAAAAGAAGGTATAATAGCAGTCAGTGTGCAAAAACAGGCTAAGAGAGTATCAAGTACAAAAGCATGCAATTGTTTTTGTTGATACAGTACTTGTTCACAATAAGGTATAAAACAGAATTAAGAAATAATTACTAGAAGAAGGAATATTTACTTATCCACAGAGTAAATGCAAAAAACTCTCTCTCTCTCTAAAATCACCATTATATAATTTTTAAAAAATATGTTTAATGTTATTAGAGGATGGCAGTAGAGGCAGGTGTTTTTATTTAGAATCCGCAGAGCTGCAGAAGTGTCAGCTTTGCCACATTGCCTGCTGGACTGAAGAGGTGTATCAAGGAGAGCACGTATCAAATGAATATTTGACCTTGTAGCCAAAACCCGAAGATAATGGAACTGGTCAGTGATAGGCAGGACTGTGGTTTTTTTAACCTGATTGATTAATTTTTTTTTAGACAGCAAACTCAGGGGTAGAGAAGGCATTAAAAGTCTTTAAAGACTGCAAAAAATCATCAAAAATCAGGGAAAGAATGTGTGCGGCTGATGCCAAGCACAAAAAATGGTATCACGTTCTCTCCTATGCTGTTCTGACTCATCTGTTTCGCCATAATCTAAGTCTTAAAATTTCACCTGTTCTACAGAGGGATTTCTACTGGATAATACCACATACCTATATGAAAAATCATCTCTCCTTTTAGGATAAGTGGCGCTCTGGTTGCAGAAAAGTGCTCAGTATGAGCACGATAGCCTTTCTTGCTCTAGATAAACTCTTTTGAAGACCCATCTCCACTCCCAGTGGGGAACAAGGCTTTTCCCACACTAAGTTTCCTCTCCTATTCAGGGAACAGACGCTTTTTCCATAACCACCTTCCTCTTGACAGTAACAATATTATTTAGTTATTAACAAGAGGATCCTGACAGCAACTTTATACCACTAAATGATGTTCAAACATCTCACCTTTCACTCTGCTCTACCTATTGTATTTTTTTTTTTTTTTGAGAGTGAAACTGAAACAAAACATTGAGCTGCCTAATAAAACCTACTTTGCTAATCCCTAGAAGTCACGATCTTTGTCTACCATGGAAATATACTGGACAAATGAAGTACTGTAGAGTTCTCCTTTGCTTTGCTCTTCAAGTCAACAAAGGGGATTGCAAAGACACGATGGAGGAAGAAGCATACAGCAGGGAGACAGGTCTAAGTATACCTCACCTCTTTTACGTGTCCCGGGATGCATTGTGCTGTTCAGGTACGTGACCGCGTTCTTCTTGCGCTGCAGGGAAGAACATAACAATTTTTGTCGGTGAACGTTTTTGGCAACAACTATGTGCAACAGCTGAGGAACAGCACGGCAGTCCTAACTGAGATTACTGGCTGCTCTGTTTCCCAAAGCACAGCTTCAGAAAGGTTAGCTTCTTCACACTATTTCTGACATCTGGACTGCTTCAGGCTGATGCACAAGCCGAACTCACGGTAAGACTAACACCCACTGCCATTTAACATCAGCTTTACATAGCAGAAGGCAGAAAAAGTGTTAGAAGAACACCCCAATGTGTTTATTATTTAAAAATCCGAGGGTCACATCATTGCAATGGCCTTTAAAATTACAAATGATAGTTTGCCCGTCTAGATAGAACTGAGATAGCTTAGGAGGTATTAACATGGCACAAAGACATAGAAGTTCATAATGAAAATATGAGCTTCCCCCAGCAAAAAAAAAATTAATACCTCAGGCTCAAAAACGGCTCCGCTGTACACTGGATTTGCTGTTGTTCTTCTTTTCCTCTCTTGTCGCTTACTTTGGATTTCTTGTAAAACAAAGCATTCAGGTTAGGGAACAACAGGTCTCAGAAATTATATGAAGTCCTCAGAATTTCTCAGTTTGCACGTGATGAGAGCTGTGACGCTTTCTACAGAACACCAGTCATGCTGAATATAGGCAACTTTGTTATACTTCTGATTTCTGAAGGTTTGAAAACTAAGAGCTGACAAGGAATACAAACACAGTGCCCAACTAACTATGGAAATGACTGCCATCTTCTCGCCAAGTACTCCACAACGAAGACATTTTAAACTCATCATCAACGTAACTGGGATCTAAAACAAAAAGCCTCTAGTAACCTTATTAATACTTAAAAATAAATACTGTACAGAAATCTGCAAGCTATTGAAATATTAGCCTGTGAGCACTGTGTAGGATTAACGACTTTATATTATAAAACCAATTATAATCTATTAATTAATTCACTACAGATTACAGTCCCATGAAAGCATGAAATATATGAAAAATCCAGATGTAGGTTAGAGTACAATTACTCCTGGTGTAACTTTGCAGATACAGGAGGTGTCCAGAAAGCAATGGGATTGTCACACATTTCTTTCCTACCATCAAAGCATACACTTTCTTCCCAGCCACTGACCTCAGCTGCATAAACTGAGATCTTTGTTTCAAGGTAGTAAGAGGAACAGAGAAGTATGCACAACAAACTAAGTTAGATCAAGAGTACAGACATCCCAAATGTACTTTTGTGCAAGAAAATACTGTATTTAATACAGACATATTTTGGACCTGTACTTCCAATTCAGCATGGCCATGAATCAGGGATCTCAAGAACCAATTTAAGACATACTTCCTACCTTCCAGATGGTCATGAGTAACTAGTCCCAGAGACACCATGAAGGCAAGTTTCTGTGAGGGGGGAGAAAAAAAGATCATGGTAAGTCCAACCGTCAGGATGAGCTATGTCACTTAGGCCCTTTACAGGCAGGTGATAGGTAACTAATAAACAAAAATGTTATTACTAGTACTTTGCTTCTATAAATCACTTTTTATTCATACATGTCAAACTGCTTTGCAGAGGATACACAATAGTCCCATGTTCTAGATGGAAACCTAGGCCGAGATAACAGGGAAATGCCAATTGCTCATGATCACAGAGTTGGCAGAGCTGGGACAAAGAAAGCAGTTTCTTTACTTCCAGTCCAGCACTGAACCGACTATGTGATTGGCTCTTAGAAAATACCAAGACAGGTCAATTGCCAGCAAAATATTGCTAGCTGAAGATCATTCTCCAGATATTGTGAACTACAAAGAGCAACTCTGGTTTACGTTTGCCGTTCGATAAGGGGTATGGCTTTCTTAAAGGATTCTAATTTTAACGCAGGAAGTGCACAGTCAAGTAAAAATCAGAGTTTGTACTGACAACAGCTAATGCACACAGTGGTTAGTTTGAATCCATCTACAAAAACAAATGTAATAGAGCATTTAGCTGTAATCAGTTCCAAAGCTCTGCACGGCAGAAATGCTTTAAGAAATAGCCATTCTGGCTCCTCTTTCCCCCCAAAACTGGAATAATACCCAGGCAGAATGTGAATGCAACTCTTTCCATCCTGCTCACCAGAGCAGAAATATTTCGTAAAGCAAAATAAAGACAGCATTTCTCCAGCATTAAAAATAACTCCAGAAGTCTAAAACCTCAAAGGAATGGAAATCAACACCGTAATCTAAGCCTCCTGGTTGAAGGAAGTACCAGAGGTAACTTATTATCTTCTAACTCACAAAAGACTCAGGAGTCAAACGCACTCCAGGACTGAAAAACGAAATGCATTATATATATTTAGATTTTTTATTCTGTAGCCTTATCAACCACTGCTGTCCAACAGGAATGTATGGAATGTCAAAGTTAAGGAATCTTGAGGGAATAGAGGGGGAAAAATGTTTTCTAAAGGATGGAGTGTTTCTTTTTTTTGTTAAAAGAAAGCTCTGAGCGTGTTCTGATACCTGTGGATTTTCTTCTCGTTTTGGCTTCGGTGCAGCAGGTGGAGTTACTGTACGATTTTCTGTTTGCTTCTCTTCTGCTTCCACATGTGGTTTAATAGTCTGAAAAGAACCAGTATTTCTCTCATTCAGTGATACAAATTACCTTTTTTTACTTCAACTAATAAAGTAAAGCAAGTACTTTTGCAGATACAGGAGAAAAAGTTTAAGGCTGGCAGGATACTAACAAAGACTTAATTGAGGGATCTGATGTGAGATGAACGTTAAATAAAGTGCTTTCCTTTAACAAAGGATGAACCAGCCTTACCACTATTCCATTAACCCACGCAGTTGCACAAACAATAAAAGTCATCTTAAGAGTTAACTCTGTTACAGAAAACACTAGACAGTATAGGAAAACTAACAGTCGCTTTAAGAAAAAGCATCCCATGGAAGACTTCCATGTAGAAACTATTCTGCGTGGCACATGCATTCTTTGCTTCTCACTTCTCAGTCTTCACATTTCACAGAATTACGAATGGCTCAAAAAAATGTCTCTCTGACTCCCATGAACTCAGATGTTTCTGAAGCTCTTTTCTTTTCTGAAGTCATAATCCTTCTGCAATAAACCCTGCACGACAATCTGCAGCCCGTGGCATAGCTGCTGAGGCTACAAATGGAGTGAGGTGAGCTACAGAGAGACAAGCTCTTCCCCTTTATTATATGGAGAAAATATATAGAAAAATTCATGTATTATTTATTAAACCACCACCATTCTTCTACGTGATCTTCAATAGCGAATTGCCAGTAATTATTCAAAGAGCAAACGAAAAAAATTGCTGACATCAAAAGGAATAGGCATCAAAAGTATAGTATTGTAGAAGTACAACTTCAAACCATATGAAAAGGGCAGGCATTGCTGAACAACTTGTGGAACAGCCTTGAGGTAGGCAAGAACCTACGCATGAGAATTCATAAGCAGAACTGAGCATGAGTGTATCTTTCATGCACATGATTTTCACAGTCTCCATAGGTGACTTCAAAAGCAGAAGGTAACTTCAAGGCACGTTAGTCTATGAAAGAGTTATAAATTAAATATACACTACAATTACTTATATAAATTACAGAAATATTGTATGTTATAGATAATGTATTATATAGTACACAATATTATACTAACATATACTATACGAAGGAGTTAAAAGTGAAACAGAAGATAGCTTTGCTTAAACTGAATGGCAAGGACTTTCAGTTGCAACACACACTGACTAAAGCCATGTTTTATTTTATAGAAGTCTTTTCTGGAGAGAGACTTTAAAACGAAACATCTAGAATTCTCTGTTTCTGAGGGTCTCCTTTCCACTCAATCAATCCAATTTAGTCACGGGGAGCTATCAGTCTTCAGAAGCTGAGCGAGACCGTTTTGCCTCCAATCAGAAGACTGCAAGATCAAGGACAAAATGGGATACACTTATCATATCAAATACCGCTACGATTTTGCGTAATATTTGCCTTTCATGTAGCCACTCTTTGAAAAACAGAAACACAGAAAATATTTTTCCAGTGTTTCTTAAAGGCTCGATATGAATGTGGACTTCAGTTTGTACTTGGTCGCCAAGATATTAGTAGCTTGCTTATAAACTGCTGAAGTTAAGACAGTAGGGGGAGTATAAAAACACTGACACATGAGAAAAATATTCCAATGGGCCACATTAAAGAAAATGGTAACTTCTGCCCCAAGAGTTGCAAGTCGCTCCATAATTTGTACTGTTGTTGGAACATGAGTATTTCTAGTACCCACCGCAAATTTCTCCATGGTTGTCATCCTCTCCAAACCATCCCAGAAAAGCAATAAACCCAGTATGCTGCATTAGCAGATGCTTTCTTATCTGTACCTGTTTTTCAATGTTTGGTTTGCTGATCTGTACAGTCTGAGGTCCAGCGAGCCTGGTACCCGGTGCTGCTATCACGATGCTGGTGAGCTGTGCCATAGGGAAAGTTTTGGCTATGGTTGCTGTCTGCCCGTTAACTACGCGAACAGGGTGTATGGAGTTCTGAGAGTTGGGTAAAGAGGTGGGTGTGAACTTTGTTGTCAACATCACAGGCCTCTGAATAAGCTGAGGAGCTGCAAGCATTGGAGGAGGTGCTGGGGCAATAGGAATGTTATTTTGGGCAACTGGTTTAGGTCGAACCTACAAAATAAAAAAAGAAAAAAAAAAGAGAGATTTGTATATTAGTATTTCAGATGAACTTTTTACTAAGTCTTTCAATTCAGCCCTTGTAATCTGCAGAAGGCTGCTTGATTTTTTTATAGAATGTAATTTTTAGCATAGTGCCCTAAGTATGCTACGAGAAGAAAAAGCCACATTTTCAAACACACTTGCATAATACCCATCCATAAAATCTGCATATGCAGTCACTGTCCCTGAAATGGTATTTGGATGCACAGACACTCACATTGCACGTTTATTGCCAAGTGCCTTATTGATGCAAATAGTATCAAACATGATCATCATATGCAGATTTCATCATCACAGACTCCTGCAGGTTGGAAGGCAGGTCAGCAGGTCTCTTAATTTGACCTCCTGCTCAGAGCAGAGTCAACAATAAATGCAGACTAAGGGCTTTTGTACAGATAGGTCTTGTAAAACTCCAAGGATGGAGCTTCCACAACATCTCTGGGAAGCCTCTTCCACTCCTAATTGTCCTTAAAGAGAGAACTGTTTCTTTATACGCAGTCTAAACCTTCCCTGTTCCAATTTACGATCATTGTCTACAATTCTCCTGCCAAACACCTGCCTCCATCTTCTTGTTAATTTCCTTATTGATACTGGAAATAAAGGCTGTTCTCAGGGTGCCCCCAAAACCTCTTCTCCAATCTGAACAAGCCCAGATCCCTCTGCGTCCCCTGGCAGGTCATATATTCCTGTCGCCCAGCTATCTTAGTGGCCCTCCTCCCCTGGATTCATTCAAATTTATCAACTTCCTTCTGGTACCAGGGGGGCCAAAACCACACGCTGCATGTCCCCAGTCTGTACCTATGCAGGGGCTTAGTCCCATTCCAGGCGTAAGACTTCACCTTTTTTCTGTGCTGAAGCTCAAGAGATTCCTGCTGGCCCATTCCTCTGTCCTGCATAGAGCCCTCTGAACGTCAGCACGGCCCTCGAGAGCACTGACTGCACCCTTACATGTGGCATCATCCCCAAGCCAAGGTGGATTGAGGATGAATTGTGTCCTCCACGAGGTCACCAATAAAGACTGACAAAAACGATGTTCATAGGAAGTACCTCCAACCTATACTATAATTAAGTTCCTTCTCCTATTGCTTGTTCTCTGTAACACTCACCTGTGGAAGAAAATTTGGACGAGGAGTAAGTCTGGGAGGAGGGATGAACTGCGGCACTTTTATGGGCTGAGGCGTAGCCTGAACCTGCTATGAGAAGGTAAGAGTTCAGTAAGAGGAAAACAGCTTTGAAGTTGTTCACCACAATCAACATCCTGAATGTATTTTCAGACCTGCTGTCCCCGGTTTTCCACTCCGTAAATAATTTTGCACAGCAACAGGTTCCTCATTAGAAATATATTAAAGACAGACCTAATCTTACTTTCCAGTTCCTACACACCTTGCTTCATAAACTGAAGGTATCTTTCCTTTTAGTTTGCCTGTACCAACTACTGCGCTCTGCAATCTAAAACCATTTCATCTGAAGACAATGAAAACTCCTATTTGTTTTAATAGTTAAAATTCAGTCAGATTGAGCTGCCACATGATTAACCTCTGAAGAGCACCACTAGCTACCCTGAGTCCCCTCTGAAATCAACGTCCGTGTGAGTTTCCACCCTTCTGTACTTCTGTCCACCCACCTAAGGTTGCAACTTACTTCAAAAAGGTCTTGTACTGATTAATTAATGCTTGGGATAATATTTTGAGATTTTTGATTAAATTTGCTACAGAAACATAAAACATGGACTACTATTAAAACAGAATCACCTCTCCAAACCTAAGTGAGTTATTCAGCAAAGAAATGAAGCACAGACAAAAAGGACAGATGAGAGTGGTGGAAGGAATGACGTGGGAAAAGAGAACAGTAGAAAAAACTCCACTCAGATAGCCTTCTCTATTCTGATTGCAAACATATACTTCATTAGGAAACAAAATTACTTCCATTTGCATTATTAAAATAATAAAGATAAATCGGATTTATGTTTAGTGGAGCCTTAGCCTTTACTCCAGAAGTTAAATCTCCCTGTCATGATGCTATACAATGCCTGGTTTCCTGACCAAGAAGCCTATATAACCCAATTCTAAAACGTTGCTGCTTTTATTTCTAGGTGGCTAACTATTCTGGTAAAGACTGTGTGATGTAATCAAAGCACTTTCCAAAATACATGCTTGAAGAAACAGGATCTGTGTACGTGTATGAAAAAGTAGTGAGTGAAGACATGGTCGTGGGCAGAGTTAAGTGATGTGTCAAACACCAGAGACTTTATCACGCAAAGGGAAGGAGAGAGATTGACTCCAAAAAATCTAAGGTGAAAACCCAAACTGATCAAATGAAGAAAGTCTGACATCTCCTTTATCAAAGAAAAGAGTAGGAATTTTGCAGAACACAGCCACACAGATTAGGCAGGGGCGAAACAATCGTTACTTCCCCGTGACCAACAATTACTAACAGGGGAAACTTTACACAGAGGTGATGACAGTACTGATTTAATTCTGTAAGGCAAAGCAGTAATAACAACCCATGTAGATAGTAAATGCTTTTCTCTTAGATTATTATTTTAACAACGTCAACTAGTGAAGATTCACGGCGTGTCCCTCCTACCTTCCCTTCTGTGCGAAAACCTGACCGTTTGTTTATTTCCTTCCCAATAGCCCTCTCGGAAACTAAACCCACACGAATCTGCACGGCAACCACGTGAAACGCTTACCAAAGTTACTGTGTTTTTTGCCACTATTTGGACTGCCTCAGCTCCTGGCCCAGTGACCTTATTTGTTGTCTGGAGGTTGACTGGTGCGTTCTGCGCATCAGTGCTGAGGACTGCTTTCTGATTGTTGTTGATAGCAGTAACCATGGCAATGGTAGGTCTCTGACCCACAACAGAGGCAGGCATGGTCGCAGTTGCTGCTTTCAAGACGAGAGGTAGTGTCTTAGTGGTGATCATAGAAGCTGTAGTTACAGTTTTCTAAGGGAAACAGAAAATACACTGTAAGAGACAGAGACACTTTGCATCAGACAGGACGTGGGCTGGTTAGTCAGAAACAATAGACAGTAAGAGAAAGAAAAAGGCAGCTCTGGGTCTATCTACCTACTGTTCAGCAAGCACATTATCTTACACCTCTGAAAACTGGATAGCTAGAAAGGATTCTCATTTTTGAGACACCCGTTGGGTCTATTTTAATCATCTGCAGCATTACAGATCGATTCAAAACAAATTCCCAAGAAAACGACAACCAAGTGTTAGTAGTGGCATACGCATTTTTGGATCTTTTGGCTTCACACTTCTTCCAAACATGTACTTTCAAAATCAAACCTATAAGGTGGAGGTTTAAGAAACACACTAACAAATGAGCTTCTCACCAATTAACACTCAAATTTTCAAATGGAAACTTTATTTACAGAGATCCTCACAATCAGAGGAAGAGGGGGAAAAACATTCATAAATTGGTTTCTTCAAGAACAAAAATGTATTTTGATTTTGAGTATCCCAAATTTCAGTTTTAGCCATACATACAGTTATTTAGCCCTCAACTTTCTGTCCTAAGAACAACAGTAGGGCTATCCTGAAGTTGTAAGAGCTGGCTGTTAGTCTGTCCAGCTGCAGACAATTACATTTAACTTCTGTGGAATGGGTTGATTTTGGAACGTGTATGTGATGCCATGATTGCTCTTGGCCTGTTTTTTAAAGAAAAATCACATTTGAATCACTTAATGCCAACATTTATCTGAAATGCCTGAACACACTATGCCCACAAATTCCAAAGTTAAAACAACTATGATCTCATAGTTTTGTTTTAAAATGTACTTCTTCTAAGATGTTAAAGGAAACGGACAATTACGAATCTCATTCAAAAAGCAACAAGGCAAGAGAGTCTCCATATAGAACCAGAACACAATGTGCACAGAAAACTCATGACAAGTGACACTCAACAGAATGGAAAGTTAGCTTATTTCTTTTCTCTTTAGAGTAAAAAATCTGTTGTACCAATGGTACTGCATCTTCAAAACAGTTCCTGGCATGACCAAATGCTCTGAGTATGACATAGCCACCATTCCCTCCTGATGTCAGCGCTCGGCTCTACAACAGGAAAAAATGGACAACCAGGGATCCCACAGACTTTTTTCTGAACGTGCCTGATTAAGACTGCTTGATTTTAATCACACAAGACCTTTCTCTTCTTTCTAATAAATTAATATATCTCCAGTTGGATTCTTCGGTATTTTCACCAATTTATTTCCTTAAACAAAAACGCAGCTCACCTTCACACCTCTAATTTCATAATGCTTAAACTGTATTCCCTAACTATTAATAAAGCTCAAGTGTGAAAAAAATTCCAGCACTGTATAATGCCATATCAGAGGATAATTCATGCTTCAATTTTATACATTTATACAAAATCCAGACATAACTAACTTTTCCTTGTTGCAACGTGAACAATTCCCTTAACTTTTTATCTGAGATTCAAGAGCTTCTTATTGACCTCTGCTGCACCTTCTGCAAAGCAAGAGGTTCCATTCCCCTAATGCAGCAACATTATTCAAGCTTTTCCAATGACATGGAACGGGGTATCACTTTCACGAGCATCACATTCATCCATAAACATTTTAAAGAAAAGTGTAATCAATCATGTAATACAAGACTGTGACTCTTTCAAGGGGTTCTAGTAAGTCTGTAAGTACTAAGAGTATAGTTTCAGTCAGCAGATCACGGAGCTTGAATATCCTTGTTACTTCGCTGAGCATTCATTACCTTGGTTTTTCTAAAAAGTCTTCAATGCGTGAATTCATACTGAAGTGGCATTCATCGTAAGACTGCATTATTTCACATAATAACATTGCAATAATAAGCAATTTTAGCAGGCTTGCTGCTTTACGAAAAATTTAAAAAGCCCTTTTTACTGGACTATATTAAATATATTAAAATGTCACTATTAAGGCAGCATATATACCTTGACTCCTAAATTCACTTACTCTGAAAATAACCATTGAAAGCATTCTCTTTAATGACACTGCCTTGAAAGATGTATTATTTACAAAAGTAGGCACCAAAAAACTTTCAAGAGAGACAAAATATTTGACTTTTCTTTGCTGAAAGAGATTGAGGGCGAAAAGGAGAGAGGCACAATCTTAGATGCAAAATGTGGAACAGAAGCAAGTGAGGTTACTTTAGAATTATATCAAAATAAACAAAAATAGAAAAGTCTTAGGGATAAATACTGGCTTTTTTATTCAAATGAGAGGATGACCTGCCTTTTAGTTTATAATGACTTTCCAAGCACAACTGTTTCACTGATAGTCAGAAGGGTGTCGCAGTTTTTTGACTGTTTCACTAGAGGGCTCTTTAACTTTGAACAAAACCTCAATTTTTACAACCCAGGAGATGACCTGGAAGTTAATGCATGAATGCAAAGTGTGGAATTAGGAGAAACACAGTCATGTTTCCTGACTGAAAAACAGAGATCAGTGACACAGCAAATAGTGATCCATTGTTTGCCTGTAAATATTTTAGGACAAAATAGTACTTACTTCTTTTTTCTGTTTTAGCTTTGATACAGATCTTGCTCATCGAAAATGCCTTTTCCTTAGTTAGGGTTGCTTCGTTTCTTCAATATTCTCTTATAAAAAATACTCTTATCTAAGTCTCTTAAGTACATTTTTAGTGAGCATCCAAAACAACCTGTTGAGTTAACGAGAAAATCAACAGCCCAACCACCTCTCCCTCCTCTACTTCCAGGAAAAGGGAAGACAAGAACCACAATCGGTCAAAGCTATGGTTGTGATTCACTACAATCTGTATAAAGTAAACTTCATGGGTGAATTCTGCCATCTGCCTACCCCAGTAAACATGGGCTGCTGGGATTGCATCAATGGGAAAAAAGACCTCACGTACACTTGTTTTTACAAAACACCTGCTGCATTTTCTTGCTGTTTCATTAACATACTTTGGGGATTCTAAATATTTGAACAGGAGAGACTTTGAATCAGCTTGGAATTCCCCTCTCAGTAATAGCAGACCACTTTCCCTGGTGAATTCTGGGATTATGTCCCTAATCCTATACTGTACCTTCCCAAGAAAGACACTACTTTCTAAAATTCAAATTTAGCAATTACTGTTGTATACTTTTAGGCTAATCCTTAAAGATTCAGGTAAGTATGATTTGATACAAGTTACCTCTGCCTGAAAAGAACCAAGCAGAAAGGAGAGGGAACTGTTCTCTTACATTTTGCTCACTGATAAAGTGAGCACTCTGTTAAATCTTTAAAAAATTTTAATCATACACCTCATACAGTGCATATAACATCTTTACTGTTTCTTTGCATACCTACTGAGTATGGACAAACAATCATTCATGCACCTACGGAAAAGACAGGTTCATTTGCTAAACTTTCATTTATTTTTAAGAAAGGTGTGATACTGCCACTCTTCGTTTCCATGAGGTTATGACCTGACTTTTAAACACTAGGGGGGGTTGGGTTTTTTGGACTCAGATAGCAGGTTATTGCTGGGAAAAAGACACACAACCCATACGTGCATATGCATAAAAGGGGACAATCATACTGGTACTCTAATGGGTGCAAGTGAAAGTTTGTCATTTTTTCTCTGTACCTTTCTTTGTGGTTTTTGTTTTGTTTTTAAGTGAACTTCACCTTCAACAAGGAAAAGAATTATTGTAGAAATTTTTACCTGTGATCCGATCACGTTTGGAGAGGGTGCAGTAGATTGCTGCTGCTGTTGATGGTGGTGTTGCTGTAGCTGTTGTAGTGGTTGCGGCTGCGGTGTCTGTAGTTTGTTTTCTGACTGTGCCAATGGCTGTATTTGAAACTTACTGTCTGGCTGTTCCTGCTTCACTATCAAATTCTTTCGAAGCTGTTCCACCACTCTTTTCTAGCAGATAAACAAAAACATGAACAGAGATGATGACAGTTATTTAGCTGCACACATCAGAGAAGACAGTAACACCTTAAGTCAGGTATTTAATGTAAATAAAGAACTGCTCAGAAGCTTAGCGGGATTTCTCTTTTTGGAATTTTAAATATTGGTGTTATTTAACAGGCAGAGTATCAAAACAGACCACGGATGAGTGCTGCTGCCCAGCAGGGCGACCTTGCTGTCCTTGCAGAAACCCACCCATCCCAACTCAGGCTACTGACAAATCACTGCCAGACCAAATTCACTTGAGACTTGGTAGCATTCAGATTCCAAAATTTTTGACTTGCATTGTTCTAACACAGTGCCGAAAAAGAACTTCAAGTTGAAGCCTGAGGGCTGACTTCAAGGCAATGGGGACGCCGTTTTGTACCAGGCATCGAAACTGAGCAGAGAGAGAGTCAGTTTGAGTGCAAAGTGGGGAATAGGAAGGGCATGGATGTGGGGACATTCTGCTCAATATTATTGCCACCTGAAAGAAAATCAGATCCGGCTACCTATATCGGAAGAAAATTGCACAGATTTATTTCTCCCACCTTAAACACTTCCTATTACATCGTAGCTTCCATGAAAGTCCGAAATTATTTAAAAAAGAAACTTCTTCTCCTGGTAGCCTTTGTGTATCTTTAGACTGTAACTTAACAGATTTAAGAGCAGACCAGGTGACTTGCAGGCTAAGGTACCATGTCACAACATGGGTAATAAGGGCTTACAACTTATGTTCATACTGTACTTTAGTGTGAACAAGGGTGAAAACACCATGAGACTTTTTTTTACTTTTTGCAGGCATGATAGAAAACAGACAATTTTTTCCTACACTCCAACCACCCCCAAATTAGGACAGCTTTGAAAAGATTTAGAGGTATACTTTAGCCCCCTTGATCAAGAGTGCACGCATACTCCAAAGCGGTTGATATGACAAGGTTGGCTTCAGAAGAGGACAATGAAGTCAACAGACATGGTAGGGGCTCAGCTGAGAAAGCTCCAGCGGAAACACAAATGGTCAGGAAACCTCTACCAGAGCCAGGAGCTGACAGAGTGGGCTGCCCCAAGCGGTTCCACTTACATGGAAAAAAGAAATTCTGACAATATCAAATGTTTAGATTTTTGTTTTGAAGCATTAGTATTAAAATAAAGTATGAAACAGAGAGATGGAACAAAGAAACTCAAGCCCAAATCCAGCTATTTACAACCAAGGGAAACATTTTTCCCCCTCAAATTTCTTTCACACAGGATTATGAAATTCTGAGCTAACAAAATATCTGTCCCTCTGCACAGTTCTTGTGGACGTACTGTAGACTTCTGATTCTGAGCACCTTGCTCATGATGAATTAAAACTGTGGAGTGCCTCACACCCTGAATGTGTACCTCCAGCCCACAAGAAGATAACAAAAGGCGTAGGGTCCCAAATTGGCAACCCTTTGAGAACTGGAACTCTAAACAGCCAAACAAAATACGCAGTCAACAAAAACCCTCACCCCTGTTTCATGAGGTTGAAATGTGTGAGCTGACATGATGGAGCTTTTTGCAGAAGAGTGAATTCAGCAGCTCAGGGGTGTACAGAAGGAGCACTGCCGGGCTTCCACAGAAGCCCCAGCCCCGGCTGGGGACGGGCGCTCAGCTCCCACAGTGAGAGAGAACAAGGAGGGTAGAAGGCATTTTTTCTAATTCAGGTATTTTACACAGTTTTAAATGGCCAGCTATTCGTCTATCAGCTCATTCGTACATGTAATAACAGAACAATCATTTAAAATTGCTTTTCTGAAAAAGATCGACCACGTTAACATGCAAACCAAAGTGCCGTGTCAGCAAGCGGATACAAGAGCCGAAAAAAACATTTCCAGAGAGTAACCTGAGGGGGGGAGGAGAGAAGAACAGAGCAAAGTAGGAGAGAAAATAATGCAACATGCCTACGGAATACCTGCCAAAAAAAAAAAAAAATGGACTGAACATACACTGCACAGGAGGCTAAAGAATTACCATACCCGGCAGGAACAGGAAAGGAGTTTTTGTCTTCCACAGCTGCCTGTATGAAATTCAGTGGTAATGGTGCTCTTCTATCGATTCCCTAACTGGTGGAAATCAGCATCAATGGCCCAAGAATTTATTTCCATCTTGTTCTTTAGAGTGGGAGGAACATCAGTGAAAGGATTTAAAAAAAAAAAATATATATATAAATAAATAAATTAAAAAGAGAGAGAGGCGAAGGAGAGGCAGGCTGGAGGACTCCTCTGCCACCCTGGTACGGCAGGGCGAGAGGCGGCGAGGAGGGGAGCAGGAGCGAGGTGAGTCACGTCGCCTTCACACGCCGCCTCTCCCACCCCCGGGCCTGAACCGCGGCGTGCACAGCCGGGGGAAAAAACCAAACGGGACCGGAGCACAACTTTTATTAGTGGCCTGTGCAAAAAAACTGAGGCTCAGCATATTTGGCACAAGATGGACAACGGGAGTGGAAAAAAACCCGCTGTTGCTCTGGAAGTCTACGGTAGCCAGTTAGAGGCTGCTGAGAGCTGCCCGGCAGCAGCATATCCTGCCATCCATATCCATTATGCAGATATTAAATTGGAAGAAGCACCTAATGCTTTTAAGATTCAGAGAGTAAAACCGAAGTTTGCAGCGCATGCCAATTGCTTATGCAGTTTATTAAGCTGCTTCTCCCAGCTGTCAGTAAAAACACCCCACTGAAACTACAGAAATCCTTTCTCCATCCGCAAGGCTGCTGGGATGAGCTGTTTGTCAGCACGGAGCAAGCGGGACTCCGAACGCCACGTTCCAAAATTACTTAGCTTAATTAGCGCAAGCGGGCGAGGCTCTCAGGGTTACACCTACACAGGAGCTAAGAGCACATCTGTGCCCATTTCCAGCGGTACCCTCCTCTGCACGGTCTCGTCCCAGGCTGTCGAGCATCTCCCGGCTTCTCCACGGCTCCTGCGGGAACCGCTGCTCGGCAGGGGCACAGGAGCCCCGGCACGTGTCTGTCTGCAGCAACGGCAGCAGAGACTCCTCTTCTTGGGGATGAGACAGGAAGGCAGCAGGAAAGAAACTCTCGTCTACTGTCAGACTCGATACTTCATTAGAACTGTATTTTAAAATCGTTCTTCGGACACTTGACTGTTCTTAATCACTTCTGAAGGCGGCGTGTGCTGCAGAATGTACAATGTGTCTGACTGAAATTTGCCAAGGCGGGTATAAAGTCCTCGCTACGCGCCTTAGAGGTTGGGTGCCAGTGAGACCGAGGTTATCTAAAAGTACCACAGAACTCCTAAGAAATATTCCTTGTTCTTTAGATATAATCACTGCAATTTTCCCTTCCCACTCTTACTTAAGGATATTTAATCTAATTAAATTCTTACTGACAAATTCAGACTTTTCAATCGAGATTAGCTCAACCATAAACACCTCATCATAAACTCAAGGTAATAGTTTTCTGCACGTCAGAAAGCTCTAACCCTCCCCATATTCCTAAAATAGTTCCTTCCCCTGCAACACCACAAATGTATGAAAAGCATTTGCCTTTCAAGTTTACTGAATTCCCCTCAAAGCCGAATGCTGGTCCTCTCTTTACACCCAGGATGTGAAAAGCATTAATAATCACATCCTTTCTTCTAAACTGTATTCTACCCAGAAAGCAAGCACCAGCCCTCTGCAGCGGTTACTCCCGGAGTACTTCACACCCCGTTTGTCGAGCAGTAAGCTGTAACTGCATCTTCTCATCGCTCTTGCTGTCTTGACATCTTCCCCGCTCATCTCGCCCAGAACCGTTCACCCCACCGAGTTCACAGACCCCAGATATTTCATATGACCCTCTCTTGAAGGCAATAATCTTAATCGATACTGTGACGTTCAGCAATGCCATTTTCTCATTCATGCCACAGGCCAGACCCTAACACAGCATTGGAAGATTATTTTGGTTTGACTAAGCAGGAAATCTGCCTCTGTGTCCTGCTGGCCACAGATCTGTGCTAAAAGGTGTCTTCTCTGCGCTCATATAAAAAACTTTCATTGCTATGTTGCTGCAAGGTAAGGGAAGTCCTTGGAGCAAAAACTTTCATTGCTATGTTGCTGCAAGGTAAGGGAAGTCCTTGGAGCAAACCTCATAGAATCATAGAACGGTTAGAGTTGGAAGGGATCTTAAAGATCATCCAGTTCCAACCCCCCTGCCATGGGCAGGGACACCTCCCACCAGACCAGGTTGCTCAAAGCCCCATCCAACCTGGCCTTGAACCCCTCCAGGGATGGGGCAACTTAAAGCTTAGTAAGGTTTAAGTATAACGTTAATTAGCTAAGCACTGTTTCCATTTTAACCAATCAATCAATCAATCAATAATGAAGTAGTTATTCAAGTACCTTTTTAAATACTAGATCCTTTGTTGTATTTTCTTCTTCATCCAGGAAACACACTCAGAAAAGCATACGTATCTAAAGGAAGGTCTGTTTTTAAACTTCAAAAAATCCATATAAACTAAAACATAAAAATCTTCCAAAAATGGGAGAGAAAAAAGTGAAGCACTCAACAACCTTTTATGTCACAAAACGAAAGCTGATGTGGTCTGAATTGCTCAGCTGTTACGGATCCTCTCCTACCTGCTCCCGCCAATGCCCAAGACGCATTCTCCAAGATATAAAAGTTGCCAACCGCTGAGACCGAAACGGCGAGAGAAAGTACCGATCTCAAATCAGCTCCAACTTGGGGGTGGGATGGAGGGAATTCCATTGCCCTGCAATCTTCCTTTCCGGCCTCCCTCCCCTCTCTTCGCCAGCCCCGTCCCCTGCCACTGCTCACAGAGAAGTGAAATACCTCTTGCTTTTCCCCAAACCAGAAAGATACCAAAACTTCCACGGCAGAAAGAAGCTAAAAGATTTAGGAGCCCCTGCCACAGTTAGTCTTTAACCTCCAAAGAGGGAGCATTTGGGGAGTGGAATTTGAGAGTGGAAAGATTACAAGCAAGGAGAATAACTGTACACTCATCTACTGCTTTTAGATGGTATCTAAAATTTAAAATAGTGAAATCCAATTATAGAAATTGATGACGCAGACTCTACACCAGTGAGGAAAAAAACCCCACAACCTGTTGTACAAAACAACTTGAATTTAATTCCATCAAAAGATTAATCAAAGGACTCCAGAAATATTTGCAGCTATTTCTGTGGTTATCCTGTATTTTTATGGAATATTGGACTTCTGGCTGCGCTCGATTCATACCCAGACGTTTTTAACAACTAAATCAGAAAGAATTTTTTCCAGGAAAAAAACGTGGTACAATTTCCTACTTCTTGAAGGTGATCAAACTGGCACCTCCGTCTTTCAGTTGGAAAAGCCTCTCTTGGGGCGGGCTGCTTGTGTGCTGAATGGGAACGTAGCAATGGGACTGGGACACCACCTCCACCTCATACTTGAATGCTTTACCGGGCATGACTACGGAAGCATGCACGATTTCTTTTCATAGTTTAAAATCCTAATTATTTTTTTAAGCTTTTGTTAAACACCCAGGTATCTCAACCATCCCCAGTCAACAGCTACGTTGCCAGCTCTCCAGTAACCATCCCAAAGAGCACGTGCTGCATTCAACCCACAGAAAACATGGCTAAAAGCTGCACAAAGATACAAGAACGACTTCTGCACGTCTAAAAGGGGTTGTGGAGCATGTTAGGAGAACTCAGTGCTTCTCCTCCCTCTACCACGATGGTCCTGTGGGATAAACTGAGCAATACACTTATGATACTGATGAGCACTTTAGTCTGGAGAAGAGATGACTGAGGGGGGATCCGATCAATGCCTATAAATACTTTATAAAGGGAGGGTGTCAAGAGGATGGGGCTGGTCTTTTTTCAGTGGTGCCCAGGGACAGGACAAGAGGTAATGGGCACAAACTTGAATATAAGAAGTTCCACCTAAACATGAGAAGGAACTTCTTCACTCTGAGGATGGCAGAGCCCTGGAAGAGGCTGCCCGGAGAGGTGGTGGAGTCTCCTTCTCTGGAGACATTCCAAACCCACCTGGACACGTTCCTGTGCAACCTGCTCTGGGTGGACCTGCTTTGGCAGGGGGGGTTGGACTAGATGATCTCCAGAGGACCCTTCCAACCCCATATCATTCTGTGATTCTGTGAGCACTAGCAATGGACCAAGACAGTATAGTTAATTTTCGTACACTCCAAATTCATGAGCTTGCTTTGCAGTCTTAGTATCTTTAACACAATTATTGAATACAGCATAGGGTACCTTGTGTAAAACAGAATTTAAATAAATCTTCATTCCATAAAAATCTAATTTGACATTTTGTCAGATAAATTTTTTTCTATACCATTGGCATTATGTGAAAAGTATTTTTGTCACTAAAAATGCTGGTAAACTTATTACACTTCATTATAGTTTAGACTATTTAAAATAATTTCTACAGGTGTGATTCTCAAACAAATACACAGTTCACAGATGAACATACGTACTTCAAAAAAGAATGTGGGATTTTCATTTATGCTAGAAAAACACCACTTGAAGTTGCTAGAAATCATTCAGAAGTGAATTATGTAAGTTCTGAAAATAGTGTTAATCCCTTCATTCTTAACGGGGCAGAACGTTTATCAATTTTTATTTTATTTAAAAATATAGCTAGAATTATAAATGAAAATGACCAAAAATAGCTGCTGTGCCGTTCTGTTTTATGTGACTTCTTGATTGCTTTATTTTCAGTACCGTGTCTTTTACCATTTGCAGCACCACAAGACCAATTAATTTTTGGAAGGGAATGTTGTACCGTGAAACGCCTTATGCATCACTGTCTTCTCGTTTTAGAATTTTTACTCTTGCACAAAATAGGGAACAGAGACTGAACTAGTAGGAGGAAAACACATACAACGTTTTCCTGCAGCTTATATATTAAATAAATGCAATACCTACCTTCTCGCCCCACTACTTATGTTAACAGAAAGAAACTTGCAAGAAAAGCTACAATAATTAAACAATGAAGCAATTAATGAATGGAGAATTAAGTGTATGACAACAGGCAAAACAGAACAGGAAAAACAGTTAAGTGCAGTACTTTGAATGTAATTAAGGAGGAATGGCATGAAAGGAATGAAATTATTAATTTTTTTTTTTTAATTTGACAAGGTTTCGTTCGGTTTAGGTTTTTCTGGTTCCCAGAAATACTTCCCAGTACAAATACAAACTAAACTGGTAAAAGGATGTGGGGATCACCTCAACATGAAAAGGCTGAAGAAATGAAAATACCAAACTGCTGGCTATCACGGAGAAGGCGCTCAGTTTAATTTTTTCTTGCCTATCTCTGTATTGTTCTACCACATTTGCCTGTTTGAGGAAAAAAAAAATCTCCTTGGGAAAAAAAAAGCCATCTAGATTGTGCAGAAGTGAAACAAAGGTTCCTTTGTGCTTCAACGTAACTTATGTTTCTACGATCTCTGACTGAACCTAGTTTTCCAGAAGTGGTCTTGTGAAGTCTGTCACGGACAGAAGCTTAGGATATAAAATCTCAGCATAAAAAATACTGTGGATGCTGAATACTATGTGGGAGAACACGCAGGAACAACCACCCCCATGGGAAAGCCATTCATATCTATAGCCAGTTGTCCAAGCAAAGCAACTCTGCCAGGGAAGTCCTGCTGCTTCTCTTCTACCTCTGATTTACCTCATAACGTGACATCCTTATACTGAATTACTCTGAGTAACACAAGCACAGGAGAGCAATTTAAATCAGTAAACTTATGCCATGTTTTACAAATGATCAACCTAAATAAAAGTCTACTTTCCAATCATAGAGTGGTTAGAGTTGGAAGGGATCTTAAAGATCATCCAGTTCCAACCCCCCTACCCTGGGCAGGGACACCTCCCACCAGACCAGGTTGCTCAAAGCCCCATCCAGCCTGGCCTT
>JAOXNO010000041.1:24373823-24409749 GCA_028565335.1 Limnodromus scolopaceus | reverse complement strand
CTCAAAGCCCCATCCAACCTGGCCTTGAACACCTCCAGGGATGGGGCATCCACAGCTTCTCTGGGCAACCTGTTCCATCACCCTCACAGTAAAGAATTTCTTCCTAATATCTAATCTAAAGCTCCTCTTCCAGTTTAAAACCATTAGCCCTCATCCTATCACTACACTCCCTGATCAACAGTTCCTCCCCACCTCTCCTGTAGGCCTCCTTCAGGTACTGGAAGCTGCTATAAGGTCTCCTTGGAGACTTCTCTTCTCCAGGCTGAGCAACCCCAGCTCTCTCAGCCTGTCTTCATAGCAGAGGTGCTCCAGCCCTCTGATCATCTTCGTGGCCCTCCGCTGGACTCGTTCCAGCAGGTCCATGTCCTTCTCATGCTGAGGATTCCAAATCTGGTAACTCCTCATATTTTTGAATAACCCAAGTGGAAAGGATAGTCATCATGTAATTTTACAGCGTACTATTGCACAGTAACGTAGTCCCTTGAATAAAAATGAATCAGCTTCAGCAGGATTCTTATGCATCCTACTGCTATTCCCATGACTGAATCACACCTCTCCTCCTCATGAAAGGCAACACACAGTTCATGCTCCTGTGCCTGTGCTTCACGCGTGACGGGAACTATCAACTAAGATGACTCGTTTTGTTTCACCAGAGAATGCAACCTTGTTCTTTTGTGAACAGAAAGGTCTGGATGCTCAAACTATATCGTACAACCACCTGTCGGTTCCTCTGATGTTGTGAACAGCAGCTAATATTTCATTTCTGCAGTTGCTTTACAAACATCAGCAGACAGGCTTTTTCCCTATCTGTGTCATCAACCGAATACCGTTTAGCACCAATTCAGTTAAAACTCGTCACCAGCAACATCGCGCAGCAATTCAGTGTTGACCTCTACTCCGTAGGCAGAATGAGTTAACAGAGCGAAAAGTCATAGTTTCACCTCACTCAGAGGAGAGCTTTTTCCCTTCTTCCTAGTCATTTGAACAGCATATCAAATACAGGTATTCTGTCCACCTAAATATACCCGCTACGCTATTCTCTTTAGTTAACCAAGCACGGTCAAAAGAAAGAAAAATCCCTGCTTCACAGAGAAGGCATCACATTAAATCACCGCAGAAGACCCAAATTGCTCTTCTTCAATTGTGTCAAGGTTTGTGGATCAATCAACAGTGACTCTCTGCAAAATAAAGCAATGGTTCTTCCTTAGCCTCCCGATTTAAACGGCAAGGGGAGAGGGGACTTTGTCCCTGTGTTTATTTATCTCAGCGCAAAAGGCGCCTCCCTAAGTAAGGCTGAAACGACTCGACAACTGAAGATGTGGTGAACTTCCACCTCTCTGAAAAGCACCCAAGAACCGGCACGTTGCCAAAAGACTGGAACACTACCTTCTTCCCAAGGGATGCAGAGCTACTGGAGACAGTTCAAAGGAAAACCGCAAACATAATCAAGGACCCATCAAACAACGCTGTGCAACGTGAGGCTTACTGGGGCTCGGCATATCCAGTTGATTGAGAGGTGACTTCTCACTCAGCATAGGTATTTACACACAGAAAAGAAATTTGATGATGGGAGGGTTTTTAGCTTCTCTGAGAAATGTAAAACAATGATTCCGTGGCTGCAAGTTGTAGGTAGACAAATTCAACCTTGAAATAATACGCAGAGATGGTTAAACGCCAGAACAGCCCAACAGACAGTGCCAGCACCAGCACTGTTTCCCAGCGAGCTTCTCCAGCACTGAAACTTGCAGAAAGACAGCCCCACTCTTCAGAATATGAACATGTCCAGAGGCACAAACCACCAGATATACTCAAGGTTGTTTTTTCACCTTCCTCTGAAACACAAGATATTGGCCACAGCTAGAAAAAAGAAACTAGGCAAAGTAAGCTTATCTTCTTCCTTTGATGCCTTCTATTTTATGCCTTCTTTACAGACTTAAATTCTTGCTGATTTCAGGTGTAGAATGGGAAAAAATTTTCCTCAGGTCAGACTTGCTGGAATGTTGGTTTTTTTTTTTCCCTTCCACTGCAATGCAGGATGCGGACTGACTGCTAGAATTAGCTGGGCAAATTTCCCCTCATCAACCTGCTGACATTGCAAGGGCCTTCAGAATAACTGGCAGCCCAATCCACCACCTGTTTTCTGGAACACAAAGACGTGAAAGACAAAAACTTAGTACGCTGATAACCAAACTCTCCAGGTCTCCCTGAAGTCAGAAGATGTCACACAGGAGTACCGAGGTAGAATATAATGGCCTCTAAGATGCAGGAAGTTAAAATGGTTAACCTCCTTGTCCTTCTGGGATTTGACGAGTAGTGTCTTCCCTCTACATCCTGGATGCAGTTTTGCAACTGAAGTTTATAAGCATTCTTTTAAAGAAAAAAACCAACCATCTGTGTGCTAGATGAAAAACAAAAGACTCTTTATGAGCGTGATGGTTTTCAACAGATATATGTAGTACATAATGTAATTAACAGGATCAGGCATTAGTAGCTGATCTATACTTCGGTTAGTTCCTGGAATATAAACCCTTGCTTCCACCAGAACTCTTCTCTGTGAAAGCTTAATTTCTTGGTATCAAAATGCCTTAGGAAGGTGCCGTCACTTCATCCTGCAAGGTAACAGTTACGTGAGCCGCAGACACGAAGAAGCCACACACAGAACACAATGATCTTTCCAGCTTTGATGGACGCCTCACAGGAAAATGCATTTCAGACCTGTTATATCAATATGGACAATATCCAGCATGAAAAAAAAGTACTAACGGAGACCACGTAAGGGAATGTAAACATTCCTATCCCTAAGTTCATACTACTTCTTCACAGTGTGCTTGCTTGTTTGACAGCTATACTGTCATAATTTTAGACTGTTAAACCCCTGCTCCAGGGTCTATAAAAGATCAGAGCACTTGTCACTCTCAGTGCAGGTAGAGTGAGATAGAGTGGTTGTGCAGTTCATTTTTCTTTCTAATTACACTCCATTAACCTTCCACATGAGAGCTCCCCTGTGCTTTCATACCAGCAGCACCAACTGGCTGTGTTTGATAAGGCTCAGCAGAGTCTGCAAGACCAGCACGTGTAACTAGAGGAACCCTTCAGCGACACAGACTTAGCAGGAGCTGGGCTGGAGCTCAGTCATACGCAGCTAAATCACACACAGATGGACACCAGCCTTTCCCTACCCACTTCCCTCTCCTTGAACTTCAGAGATACATGATCTAGCATTTGAAAGCCAAACGCAGAACTAGGGAATTACTCACTACAGGGAACTGAACAGTTACCATGCTTTCCACCTCACTGCAGAGACCTGCCAAGAGAAATGCATTTTAGAGCATTAAAGCATGCAGGGCACTAGAAAAGAAGTTGTCGTTACATTATAATTAGATCATGTTAGCGTACGCAACCAGAGTACAGAGAAGGAAAATCACTTTTGAAATTTAAATCTTTTTTAAATGTGCTTTCAGTATCTGGGGTTGTTTGTTGTATGTTCTGAAGACCACACTGTTAACAAACAGCATTATATTTATCTATAACCTTCTCAACGGTGACCACGTAAACGATAGGCTTTTCTAAAAAGAGAGGCTTCTTCGATTAATAATGTATTCTATGGGAGTTTTAAACTCAGAGCCAGGAATGCTATTTTCCATGTGCACAAAGGTAGATTAGCATTTGTGTATACTGAGCAACAGTGCCGGCACATGCTTACACAGATAAAAGGGAAACAAATGTGGAAGGAGGGATTATAAACAATCTGGAACGGAATCCAAATTATTTCAAAAATAAATGAAACACCACAAAATCTGCACTTTCAAATGACATTTTATGCTATCCGTTGGAATTTTTAACTGTTTCAAATGACTTCAGAACATAAAGTTGCATACGGAACTGGCCTATATAAGTGAGTGATGGTGATATTCTTTTTGCTATTACCTCCATTATCCTTTCCAATCCCTCTCCTGTTGTTTAACATATTGTGATACTCGCATCTGCATGCATCTCCATAAATAAATATAACTTACTTCTCTTCGACGCTAAGTTTCCCAACCTCCAGCTAATATTTTGAAACGATCTCCTGCTTTCTAAGTCTTGGTAACTTTGAAGTGTCTGAAACGAAATCTGTTTGTGCTACAAGCCAAGCGATGAATCCAGCATCCTCCTTGCTCAGAACGGTACAGGAAATTTATTTCAGAGTTCTGGTGAGTGTTATCAAAGATCCCCTCCGGTACAAAGGAAACGGAGGTAGCCCTTCTCTTATAAGAGAAAGGTAAACACTGCTACTGAACCCGAGAGTTGGTTTTCAGAGTGATCATTAGAGGCTCTTCATGTAATGCCCACTTTCTATGTTCAACTCATTTTCTAACAGATTTTGGACCTCCTTTCCCAAGCTTTCTGAAATTTAATCTGAAGACGCCAATTCAGTCTTTAACGCAATTTAACTTGTGCCATCTAAGCCTGTAACGTATGACGTACGTTCAGAATTGGTGGATGGGATCGGACACAGCGATTCCAAAACTGTTAAGCTGCTGAGGCTGCCTCAGGAAAGCTGAGCAGTCCGAGGACGGTTAGTTCTTCCCTCGAAGACGGGTTTGCTCAAAGCGCAGACAGAAGCGCATCTGTAACAATAACTTCTTGGATGAACAGTGAACGCTGTTGTTGGGACGCATTTGATATCAACTAAGACGCAAGATGAATTTTGTCAGATATAATTTCTCTGCTAAAGATGATGTTCACTCTCAAACCTAATAAATTTGGAACAAACATGATTAGGACATTGAATAAAATTATCTAAAGCATCCATAGCTCTTGTTCTGTAAAAATCTATCTATAGTGCCTCCATGCTGTAACGTGAATAAATCTTGTTTGAGCTGGGATTAAAATTTGTCAGGACAGCCAGGATAGCTCTGTGAAGGAAGGCAGAACCCCATTTTGGTGCCACACTTAGCTCTTATCTCTGTAAAGAAGAACTTTGAATTTATGTACACATGAATTGCACTTAATGCCTCTATAACTTGCTCTCTCATCCTTTTTTTTGGAGTATGTACTAGAATCATGACCAAAAGCTCCAAAATTCCTGGCTGTAAGCATCGAACGTTGAAACTGCTTTCAGAAATAAAGCATTGCAGAGGTGCTTTTGCTTTCTTGAGCAGTCAGCCGTTGCTGCTAACACCATTTGGAATATTGTTTTCTGACAAGTGGGCCAAGCTCATCTCTGAAGAATGCAACATTGCAGTTGATGGGACCTTTTTTTAACTCATCACCTGAGAAACGTGCCTCTTCAGAACTTTTCGGTAATGTTTGTTCTTTTCCCAACACCTCTTAGAAAATATTTCAGAAGGAAATATTTTGCTCAACACCGGCTCATCATTCTCTTTTTACAGAAGACCTGTCAAAAATAATGCAAGTACTTTTCCTTTTTATTATGTCAATAAAGAAGATCTCTTGAGGGCTTTGGGGGGGTCGTGAGGTGGGTGAATAGATCTTTTAAGCCAACACACACAGAAATATGCAGTCTGGTGAAGGATTCCTGGGACAGAACTGCTGAGGCTTTTCATACTGTAGTAATAATCCTTGAAGACTGAGGGACTGTCCATATCACAAGTACAAATGTGAGAATCCCATTTTAAATGGTGGGAAAAACATCCTAGAGCAACTGGCTAAAACTCTCTGTATTTTAGGGTTTTTTGGGGGGTATTTTTGTTAATAGTATTTTGTTAAACTTTTAAGGACAGATCGTAAATGCTGCAGCTGTAAAATGAACTCTGAAGAAGGCTTTGATGAATTTCTATAATTCTCCAAGGAGTTCTTTGTCAAAGAGAGGTAAGAAATAGGAAATAAGGTCTCTTGTAATTCCTCTTTATGCATGTTGCACGCACAAAAAAATAGCTCGGTATCACTGATGCCCTGGTGCCCAGAACAGACGCAGAGACTGGATGAAGATCTAGTGATTTGTGTTCCCATAGGCTCCGGGGGTACAAGAAGCGAGGTAGAGGCTGCGTGGTCCCATTCTCCTGGTTCCCACAGGAAAAGTTACAACCACTTTCAAGAGATACACAAATGCTGACAGCGCAACCATAAAGAACAATGGCTTGACCACAGTCCCACCCACTCACTTTGCCTAAAATAGGAGTAGTACTACTACAATTCCATGTCTAAGGTGAGGGATGAGAATCTGATGCCAAACAGCAGGGACACATTGATGGGTTTGTCCTCCTCAGGGCCCCCAAAAGGGACGCCTTTTGGTAAGAGTTGCGACCAATGCAATACTAAACTTATATAGTAAGGGAGATCAAGATTTATTCTGTGCCTCTGCAGCCCCATATTAGATTTAAACAGCAAATTAACTTTTTTTTTTTTTGTACAAAAGGATTAAATAAAAACTACTGTATATTTTCATCACACAATGAAGTGCAAGTTCTTTTTTTAGACCGTATGCTTGACTTGCTACTTATTGCAGAGAACATGCAATATACTGCCAGATGAACACATTTCATGCGAGAAAACCGGTCTGACCAGCTAAACCTGCACTCGGAGGTATCAGACAGTCTTAGTGAAACTCAAAAGCCTTATTTCATTGGCCCTCACTCAGCATTTCTTGCGTGACGGTTCAGCTGTGAATACGTTTGGAAGCATTAGCTCAGAATGCACGGACTTCTAAAAACAGCAGGTCTCTCTCGGGTATCTCTACACACACCTATCACACCGCTCTCTAAGAGCTGTAAATCACAAAACAGTAGTTTCCCTCCCCATGGTTTCGCGCTGATGGATTTTTTTTTTTATTTTTTTTATTTTTTAAAGGAAACACATGTTGCGCTGTTGAGAAAGGCTGAAAGATGACAGAAACCTAGCAACTGAAACACAGGCTGTTAGAGCAAGCCATCTTGCTTTGTGTCCTCGGGTCCGGTGACTTTACTCACACTGGGATCTCAAGCTCTATTATTAACACCGAGAACTACCTTAAAGCTGCACTGTCTTTGCAACCAGAGTCTAATTAAAGTTTCATACACATAAAGCGTGCCCTTTTGAATTCCAGTCCATAAAAATAAACACTCTTTCTCCGATAACCTCCACAGAATGAGAAGCAGAAAGGGAGCTTCAACGTTAGGGAGCCAGTTCTGAGGTCGGGGGTCCATTAAAGGAAAGAAGCAGCTCAGATAACATTTTCCCTCCAACTACCTCTAAAATAAACCAAATTAATGCTGAAAAGCAGGGGTGCTTTGGGGAAAAAAAGCTTCAGGGTTTCTTACCGTTTTCTAACAAATACGACAGGGCACGTATCCAAGAAAACAGGGCACATTTATTTGTTTGTTTTGATAAAACTATCCTCTGTTGTATTTCATCTGGAGTTGGGGCAGGATGTAAGCAGAGGAAAAGAGGCTTTTAAAAGATCTATACTACACACCCACAGACTTATATCAGTAAATACATGCAAGGGCATGAGAGTAACTAGTGATCTAACTTAAAAAAAAAAATCATTACCTAAGGCTGAGAAAATATTAACCCATTGTAATAAAAATGTCAATGTGTGAGAGGTGTTGCAGAAATGCGAAAAAAAACCCCAACGTAAAGATTTTAATGTGCAAACAGAAATACTTGACTTCACAATATAAAGGCAGTGTTCATTATGAGCAGAGCAGGATTTTCATGGTAATTGTTCGACAGATCATGTAAATATGTCAGTATCGAAACCACATTTGATCCAAAACACGTTTGTCAGTGTGCATAGGAAGACAGTCAAGCTGTCATTGATTGTGAGGAAGCTCAGAAGAAAACAAAAAACAAGCTCCAAAAATAATACAGCAGGAAACACAGAAAGGAGTGAGAAGGAACAGGTTCACACAAGCAAAGGGCACTCACAGACAATGTAAAGCTGAACCAAGAGGTACTGAAGTCTGACAAGCAGAAATTAGTCCTTTCTCACTGGCAGGCCAGGCTTGCAGGAGAACACGTTCTATTTTATCAGATCGACATGGAAAAAAGGGCACGCTTCTGGTCACACAAGCTCCTTTTAAAGTCCCTTCTCACTGACACGTCAGGCCCGTGCCCAGAGGGATGTCTGAGGTGTCACAAGTACCGCAGGGCAAACTTTGAGATTTTCTATCAAGCCATTAGAAATAACTATCTCATTGAAGAAAGAAAATCTGTACTTCACATACACATATGCAAAACCAGACCAGTAAACCGTGCTCGATTTAACCCCACAGACCCACACTCTTAATTGTTTTTCCTCTTTTGTTTTCCTGATGGTAGGTTGCCCAATTAGCTTGGACCCTCCGCAGGCCAAAAACCTAGTCTGCAAAAAACCTTTTGAAATATTTAACACATACTAGTACTACGTAAATAGTAATAATAATTCACTGGCTTTTTCCTGCTCTGCATTTCAGATGTATTTACTACGAGCTAGACAAGTAAAGCAGGACCCTAGCATTCTGCCTCCACATTCCTCGTCTTCCTCTCCCCGTTTACCAGAGCAATGAGGAAAGCGGAGTTTTTGCTCCAAGCCCCTAACGCTTTCAGCACAGATTCTCACCCGCCGTGGTTCTCCGCACCGGAGGCTCCGTCTTTTTGCACGGGAGCAGAAACCGATATCCTTAATTAATTTAAAGAAAATCAGAAGCCTGCCCAGTGACCCACATTGCTCGAGAAACCGCACCAGCAGCAGAGGCTGTAGAGGCAGCTGCTTTTAGGCCAGCAACAGCATGCTCAGCATGAACAGACTGTACTCAGATATTTTTTTTTTTCCCTATTTTTTTTTTTTTCTCCCACACACAAAACCAAACTGTTCCTGTGCCCCCTTTGTGCTGACGGAGCCTGTCTCTCGGTTGATGAGCAAGGCGCTATTTAGAAAATAATTTCACAACCTATTTTGGAAATCCACAATTGGCTGCCGTGGGTTAGTATTCAGCGGCGATTTCAAAGGTTCTTTGTCCTGGGGAGGAGATACGGCCATTCACCAGCAGGCCCTGCAGAACTGCTGAGTACACAGCTGGGGCGTACGTGGGATGGGGAGGGGGGGGGAAGGGAAACAGCGTATGATTTCGCAATTACATCCGTTAAATCCATACAGTTTTGCAAAGTGATCACTTGGCGTTTCTACTGTTTTGCAAGTGAAAACTTTTAATACGTTTGCCAGGATTATTTGGCTGGGTTTTTGGTTTTTTTTTTCCCCCCCCTCCTTGCAAGAGGATAGAGGATGGGTGCAGAGAAATGTTAAGCCCCACGTCCGCGCTACATAATTGGTTCTTTCAGCCCCTTGCAGCGCGAATGATTTGCAGTAACATGCTCCGCACCTCCTTACCGGTTAGCAGCCCGATCCAAGACAAATACATCAAGAAAAGATAGAGAGGGAAAAGCTGTGGACAAGATTAACCACACAAGCTTGGCTTTTTCATGATGCTCACATTTTTTCTATTACCCAGCTGCCGGATATTCAAGGGAAAACAGGGTGTACTGTAACAACTGTTAAAACGGGCCACAAGAGCATAAAACCAATAAGAAACCTTTCTGTTTGGCTCTTCACAGGGCTCTCTGCTTGTACTAGAAAAACGTCACTTTGATGCCCTGTTTGCATTCCATTTCCAACAACAAGGAGGAGGATGGAGGTCTCCGGTTTCTATGACAACCCAGATGGGCCACAATACAAGATACTTAGAAATGTTCAACTGCGGGAATGCCAGATCAAATTAAGCCAGAGTTTACACTACTTCATAGGAACTAAAATGAAAGAAAAAACCCAAACAAAACATGAACGGCAAAGGAAGGATGACATTTCCTCAGCACATTCCGTAAGATTTCTGAAAGTAGATGATAAAGAAAGGAGGGATTTTTCTCTACAAAAATAAATAATAATGTCAACACAAACAAACTGAAACCCTCATTTACATGAGTAAATGTTTTCATTAAAACTAGACTACTGGAAAATTACCATCAGACATTAAAAGCAAAAAACAGGTCCCAAAAATAACATGATTTTATTAATTTACTTAATTCATTATGAACTGGCAAATTTGTCATCCCACTGTTTTGTATGGCTTGTTTAATGCCATGAGTTATATTTTTGCGGTAGTTGCTGTTTTCTGTTGTTTACCTCCGACCTGGTCTTGTAAGCCCTTTTGTGAAAGACACTCAGATGTAGAAAATCCTCTGTATGCTACCTGAAGAAGTGAAATTAGTAACAGCGAGACAGTTTAGCGACGCTAACAAAACTGCAAAAGCATTTAATGCGTGTTCTTAGCAACTTAACTGGTGGGGGGGGGGGGCGAGCTTACTTCTCAAAGGCGGTGGATGACTCCATGTGCTGGGCAGGCAGGTAACTGCAACAGGCAAGCCAGTTTGGGCAACGTTAAGCAAAACGCCTTCTGAAGAAACAGCTGTAAAAGCTTTTTGCAAGGTCTTCAGATGCGGCATACGTAGATATGGCTCCCAAAACAAATCAAGTTCAAGAATTTCTTAATAAATTGTGTGTATTCTAAGGCACATTATTTTGAAAATGTGTGGTTTTTACATCTTCAGATACAAGCTAGGAATTTTCTTTCTTTTTAGCCACTGTCCTATTTCAAGTTACTCTCCTTCCTTGCTTTCAACTTAATCATCAGGTACTTAATAGCCTTCGTTAAATATGTCATAGCCGGCAAGACTCACAGTAAGACAGATAACCATGGACTTTTAGAGGCTTATGTTCTTTGAGGAGAGGAGAGGCAGAAGAGGAGAGAAAGGCTTAACAGCTGTGCCTAGTCAAAATAATCCAAAATTAGAGGGACTGTAACATTTAAAATTGGAACAGAGAGCCTTAAAATCTAGGTCTGTGCAGATCTCTTTAAACACTTTATTAAAAACTGCAGACACACACTCTTCATAAATCATTCCCCTCTGCAGCACAGCTAACCAGTACTATTTACACAGGGACACGTCAGCCTGGCTTGGAAGTGCCACCTCATCACCCTGGAGCCCCCGGCTGGGAACAGCCACCCCTCGCACCGCTCGGCTGTGCCTCTCTCCCTGTTTAACCTATGAGGTTTGGGAATTAACTGGAAGTGACAAATTAGGATGGAGAAGTGTGACTAAGGACACAGCTGGGCATGATTAGCTGTAAACTTGGACTACGCTGCTTTAAGGGGCGATACAGCTGAGGCTGTGCAGTCACATCCTATAACTGTTGCCGGTGCTTGACAGATAAAGCAGAAGACAAGGGATGGCATAATGAAAAAGGGAACTTGCAACGTGCTGATGCTTACCAGAAATGTAACAGTTTAATGGGAAGAACAGAGTGAACTGGAAATAGCAGCAGGAAGGAGCTACAAGTTGCAAGGGATGGTAGCGTGGCAGTGACGAAGCTGCTTGATGCCACACGGTTAAAGGGACTCTGATCATAATTTGGTGTAAGTATCAAGAGCCTGGGACAGATAACAGACCCTATTGCCAATCATGTATCCCAGGCATCTGAAAGCATGGACTTCCACTCGGCACTGAGACGGCAGGGAAGGAAGTTGTACTTGCAAATTGCACAGCATCCCCAATTCCACTGTGCTGTTCCACCAGATTGTTCTACCATCAATTTCACGCAACCACAGCAGCGTAACTGGTTACTGACCCCTATAAGGAACTCTTTCTTAACAAAAAAAAAAAAAAGAACATGGAAAAACACCAAAGTTTTAAGAAAATTCAGCAAAAAAAATCTTCATTGATTTTATAGCTGCCTGGTGCTCTTGCTGACTACCAAGCTCAATGAAACCCAAGTATGTGAAACTAAGAAAGTGTTCAGGGTACATATCCATGCATATTAATTTTGTCCTTTTGGGACCCGCGTGCTGTGGGTACCATAAACACTAAATGCAGAGTACATTTTTTTTAGAAGTAGCTGGGAATGTATTTGCTGTCTTCCAGTACCTTAGCTGACCACAGCACAGATACTTTCAGAAAAGCAATCTACATTTCGTACCTAGGACTGTATTCAACTCTTCTAATATCGTAATTAGAAGTTACATCATCCTTTGCCTCCACGTATAGTCAACAGACACAGACATGTGGAGGGCTAAGTAATGATCGGCATGTGCCCTGTTTTCACAAATTCTGGACAGTTTAGACTACTTTTTACGCAGCTGAAATTAGAAAACCTGACCTCTGACACCCTAGACAGAACATCTCTTCCTCAGCTCCACAGACCCCTCTTTTACTCCTCCCATTACTTGTGTGCATATACGGCTGCGTGATGTTCTAGCTTAATCTGTCCATCATTACAAACAGCAACCACGCTCCTCCTGCACCCCGTGGCTGACAGCAGCGGTCACTTAGAGACGCACATCCCGATGCTAACACGGGCAATACAATGCAGCACCTCTGCCCTCGCTGACGCTCACTCTGCTTCACAAACACCACCCACCTCTTCCTCTCCGACTGACAGTTTTCAATTAAAATTCTGAGTGACCGTTCTCAGCCTGTTCGTAGCTTGAAATGTGCTTTTTTCCATTTTGCATCTAGAAAAGGCTTGTGTTCCTGACGGGATGTATTTTCCCTGAATCAAAGATATAACCACTTCTTTACAAACTTTGCCGTAGTGAAAGGATTCAGAGCAGATCTCCCTGGATGTTTGTGCATCTTGCCTCTCTGGTCACAACCGCAACGGAGAAACAAAAGGGTTATCACAGAATCACAGGATGATATGGGGTTGGAAGGAACCTCTGGAGATCATCTAGTCCAACCCCCCTGCCAAAGCAGGTCCACCCACAGCAGGTTGCACAGGAACGTGTCCAGGTGGGTTGTGAACATCTCCAGAGATGGAGACTCCACCACCTCTCTGGGCAGCCTGTTCCCTGCCACCCTCAAAGCGCAGAAGTTCCTCCTCATGTTTAGGTGGAACTTCTTATGTTTAAGTTTGCACCCATTTCCTCTTGTCCTGTCACTGGGCACCACTGAAAAAAGACTGGAAAAAAGACCTTATCCCATAAAGCAGCTCTGCCAAATGATTCAGCTAAATATTTTCAACTTTGAATACTGTTTTGACTGACTTCAGGTTAAAGTATTTGCAAATAATTCCTAGAGACAAGCTCCAGCATCAAAGGAGCCCTAACACTGAGTCTTGCTGAAGTTAACATTCTGCAAGGGTCCAAGGTACTATTGGGAAACCTGCGTTAAAACTTCTAACACCATTCATATTTTCAGTATCTCTATCATCACATACTGAGTTTCAGCCAGAATTGACACATTTTGGGGGGGAAATCAAAAAAGTAGATAAACTCTCCCAGGTTATTAGAGCCCATGAGACCAGAGAACTACAAGGATCACTAGACTTGCAGCTTTTCCATCTTCTTGGCTTTATACTGAAATACAGAAAATCACCTGCACAAGAAATTAAAGCAGTGTGTTTTTCAGCAGCTGGTAAATGCTAATTTTAGAACTGAACCAGTATAATCAGTCTTGAAGATGCACAAACAATGCAGTCAGTAAGACCTCTGTTAAGTTCTCATCCAATAAAACCACATGAAATAACATCAAAATGTGAGGAACAGAATATGATGAAGCAGATGAAAAACAAATAACTTACCTGCTTCTAACAGGCTTTTTACAAACAAAGAAAACGTGAAGATATAAAAAATTATAAAATGAAAAAGTTAAAAGTAAGCTTTTATATACCCAAACATGTAAGTGGTTGCATCTGTAAAGCACATCCTCACGTTTTTCAGAGTAATCAAATCAATGTTCATGTTTTCAGTTATGTGAAGTCCTGACAACATTGAGCGAAGAGGTATTGTTGCAAGACAGCTAAATACTTTTGCTGCTGTATTTTGTCCAAAAGCCAATCACAGTACCAAACACTTCTGCCTATTGTTTTCTGCTTTGGTACTTTTTTCTTTTCTTTCCCAAATGTACCCAATTATACTATGTATGTGCACACAGGAAAAACATATGTTCTCAAAAAAACTTTCCTCCACAGAATTACAGAATGTTTCTGTATTAATTTTCAATCAATGAGGGTCAAAGTAAAGGAAGCTGAACGCTAACAATCTGTCGGTGCAAAACAAGCACTAAAGACAAGCTCACGATGTTCAAAGTACTGGCTGTTCCGTGCATCTGGAAGAATTTGCACTCCTCAAGTGTTTTTGCACAATCAGGCTAAAAATTACTTTAACAGAGCACGGAAGTTGTTCTAGTAGCAGGAACCCCGACATCCTTAGGAACTGGTCCTCCAAGAAATGACCTACTTAATGCACGTAAGTAGGCATTTCACATATAAGCCCCCCGCCTTCCCACCCAAAAAACCCCACGCTAAAAAACTTGCACTAAGTTTTGAATTCTTAAAAATGAGCTGAAACTGCTACAAAACACCCCCCCCCAAAACAAAGCACCAAAAAAATCATGTTTCTTATACAGAATTAAAAATAATAGACAGTGAAAAAAAAAATCCACAAAATAAGTAAGAAGCATCTCTTCTACTTCACTTTTCTAGTGGCGAAACCACCAAAATGGCTAACAAGCCGTTTAGCTGTTAATCCAGTTACTGTAAAACTTTCCCTTTTCTTGGAAGACAACAAGGAAAATCCTGTTTTAACAGAGAGAGGCGACTTTCTACCTTCACTTTCTAAAATCCCGACAAATCAGAGATCAGAAGCTCGAGAAATGACGTAAATCATTAAAAAAAACAACTACCGCATCCCGTGTAAGTACGTAGGGTGCGTACCACCGCGCTATATCCTCGCTCCGGGGTTACAAAATGCAGAGGATGCAGAAATCCACCTTTTTTTTTTTTAATCCCAGAGGAAGGGGGCCCCGTGCCGGTGCCCCCCACCTCTCCCCCTTCCCTCCCTCCCCGCCCCGTCCGGCCCCTCCGGCGGCCGGAGGGAGGGAGCGGCCGCCATCTAGTGGGGTTCCTTCGGTGGCTTCTCGTTAGGCATCAGCCGAGATGAACATTTGCAGCAAGATATTTAAAAAAGAAACATAAAAACAAACAAACAAAAAAAGAACAAACCAACAACACAACAAAACCCACTGCTGCTAAATTCCCACGAGGTTCTTCAGGTCTCAAAACCCACCCGAATCCGTCGGTAGCCAAACGGCAGCATCGCCGTTACGCTGCGAAGTTTTCGTTCACATGAAGCTCCTCGCGGAAGCTGTTCCCACCCGAGACTTAACTCTGCAGGCAGCGCTAAACCTCTCTCGCGTGACATTATTTACTCCCGACGCACATCACGGCCTCTGCAAAAGGCTCCAGCTGAAGACCAAACAAGACTTCAGAGACTTCCACCGCCGATCCCACGCCAGCTGCTGCGCGCTGCTCCAGCAGCTCGAGGCAGCTGGAAAGCCGGCGGGAACAGCAGCCCAGGCTCTCCAGCAAGGCAGGGGTCCCTCCCCAGATGTGGCACAGCTGGCACGCGAGCTCGGGCACCGCTCGCTGCCGGGCACAACCAAACCACAACTTTACACCCGCTCTCAGACTTAACCGCCCTTGGGGCCAACGGTGCTACAGCCAAGCAGATGTCCGGCGAAAGGCTTCTCTTAAACAAGGACTAGTCTATTTTCATCTGCCCTCGAATGAGAAGAACGTAACCAAGACTCACTCACACGTACACATCAGGCATGCCAGCAGGCTAACATTACAAGAAATCTGGTTCTGCATTTCCCCGAGTTATGGTGAAGTATGATTTAAATGTGCTCCGCGTTATACACAAAGTCCGAGATGCCCGAAAATAAGTAACTAATTTCCACGTGCCCTTCACAGCAATCTGTCCAGTCACATCCACACACACAAAAGGGTTTTCACTCATTCAGACACCTCTGCTGCTGCCCCGACAGCCAGGCCTCCAACAAGCACCAGTATCAGCCGTCCGACAGGTACTCCAGACCTTTCAAGCATCGCAGATTTCAGTGTTTCAGAGCCTGAGTCAATCAATCTCCTCCACACGCATCCCTGCTCAGCAGAAGTTGAGAAAAAAGGGTGTTCTACAAAATAGGTGGCCTCAAGGAAGGCTGCAGTGAATTATAAGACAAGGTGCGCTCACTGCTATTCGTGTTTTGGTTCCGTTCTAACGTTTCAGTATTGAACCTGGCCACAAACCATTCAACCTGTAAGGGTGACGAATTATTTCTTTTGCCTTAATAGATGAATTAACATAGATTGCACGAGGGTATTTCTGCGACATCAGACGTGAAACACACTCCTAATACAAAAGAAAAAAAAAAGACTCACCCAGTCCAGCCTCTAAGACGCTGTGTCAAATTCAGGTATTGGACTATCCTGCATAAAATCACAGCTCAAATCAGGTGCCTCTCCTCAAAATAGGAGGAGATTCTAGGAAATCTAATGCACATTCAAATGTGCATACTACTTTAAAAATAGCTGTGTTTTTGGCAAAAACACCACCAAGTTGCTTTTGTTACTTCTCCCACTACCCCATTAACTCAATCAAGAGAGAGCCATGCTGAGAGCTAACGAAAGGTCCTTGTTTCAATCCTTCTTGTAATCCGCTTGCACGAGGACAGAAAGTAGCATATTTATTACTGAAGCCAGTAGCAAAACGGGTTCGTTTTTTTTTCCCCCCAGTTTTCTTTCATAAATAACTGATTTAATCCACGTGAATATTTTCTAAAAAAAAAAAAAATATAAAAAATCATCATTGACAAAAATACTGCCACTGAAATTACAAGGACGCACAACAGAAGACAGGTGTTGGAAATTTCAGTCGCTTCTCATGTATTTTGATGATGTCCCACACACCGTATGTCACCGCCTGTGGAGGCTGAGACGCGCCGCCCTCCGCTGTCCCAGCAGCTCTCTGGCAGCAGAAGCCCGAGGGGCTGATGGGTCAGGAGAAACTCCAGCATCGTAGAGAACGAGAATTGATTTTTTTTTTTTTTTTAACTTCACAGGTGTGAGATTAATCTGCTGCTCCCAAACTTTATAGAAGACCGGTAAATTGAATCCACACGCTCTGGAAAAAAAACCCCTCCTTCTTTCCTCTCTCCTGACATTTTTGCACTGTTTTCAGACAAAAAAAACCCCACACCCCCAACTATCACCACAATTGTTCAATATACCAAAACTTTATGTTCCTTGGCTGTTTATATTAATAACCAAAAATATGCTTTTAACAGTTGGAAGAGCTGAGCTGAACTGATACTGGTGAATGCAAAAAGATCGAAAATATTTAACATTTTCCCTTCAATTTGGGTCTGAACACTTGAGGAATATGCTACAAAAGATTCTAGATAAAATTAGAATCACGTGAAAAGGAAGTTTATATAAGGAAAGTGCATGGATGAACTTAGCTAAAAATAACATCATAGTAATTAGAAAAATGCATCAGAACACGTGGAATCAAACAGAAATGTAACAATTTTTCTGTCTCGTCAAAAGCATCTCTCTGCTTAAAACAGAAGCACTTTTTAAAGAAAGCATAGAAACAGAAAGAACAGAGGTTTTAAAAATGAGAATACCAGACGTTGAACGTTAACGCTCTGCTAAATTGTTTACCTGGATGCTGCTGGAAATGACGTATTGAAGAACCTTACTTCAACAATCTTCTTTCAGGAAACTACCATGTTTGTTCCAGTGCTTTACTGACTTTCTGAGGTGTTATTAATAATTAAACTTTTCTTTTAAAATTATTCATTAATATTAACTCTGTCTGCAATCTTCCTGGAAGCTAATACTTTTTAAAGGAAATAAAACCGTAAAAATGCGCTAACCACAACGGTTAAATAAAAGAAAGTATTTAATTTGAGAAAGGAAGCTACTTCTTGTAAATTCACTTTCCACAATTCATACTCAGAAATACAGTAACAATCCTGTAACAAAAAGCATTTTCAGCCTTCACTTTTTACATCTATGAGAAACGGAAAAGCAATGGCAATTTACCAACCCAATCTCCACCTTTGTTTTTGATTCCTCTAAACTAAGAGAAGGTAAAGGGAAAAAAAAAGTGAAGTAACGTAGGTGAAATCATCGTACATGAGCCTCAGAAACCTAGGAAGTTAGCAAATTCTGTTTGACACCACTTGCATGCGAAATGTGAGGAATAACCACTAGTACTGGATTGGATCCAAACAAGTTGTATTACAAGAAAAGCCACTTCTCTAGTTCCCAGAGCTACTGAGTTCCAAGTTACTTAATTCTTACTTTTTTTAACCTTTTTTTCCAACTGGCCAGTGCAGCACGGCTCCACCACACGCGAATGCATCTTCCCCACTACATATACACAGACTCAGATGACCATGCTGGGGAACCTCCATACCGTATGCAGTGCTCAGGGAGAGTTAACACAAGAGAAAGATTTACAACACCTAGAGTCCCATCCGTCCTTAATTCTGCCTAAAGGAAATCCTAAAGAGAAAGAATGCCTGAAATCTCATCTCTTCTGCACACTTAAGCGCCTACCCACATCACTCCGGCACTGCTTGGCTGCACATGTCCTTGTGGTTGGAATACTTGCCCAAGAAGTGACAGATGACATTCATTTCCCCTTTCAGCTTAAGATAATACAAAAGTGCTTCTGTTTTTCCCAAGAGCTTTCTAAGCGCCTGGTAGCATGTGAAGTTGAGCCAGATATACTTCTTACCTCCACTTCTTAGCCACAATGTAGAAGAGAACCCAAGATTCCCAGGGATGGAGCGAGAAGCGAAGAGGAAGAATAAAGAGGAGGGATTTCCCCCAAGAGAGAATGCTGATCCCTGCACCAGCATCTGTTTATTTCAACTTTGCGTTTGAAACCCCCGGATACCATACATATGAAGTATTTCCATACAGTCTGCCTTATCAGGACCCCCCTCTCTTGCGCTCCACTGCACACGAGCTATAAAATTCCATCTTCTACCATCATTCAGTCACTGCCACATCTCCTCCCCCAGAGCGAACAAAGCTCTGCAAGACATCCCGGGGATGTATTGGTACCCAGATTCCACTGAGATTCATGTGCAAGGGCTTCTTGCCACACTGCAATTTTGGGGGGGGGCGGGGACGGGACTGGGTCTTGAACCTTCACCTGGAAAAGCTACATGTTACCCACAGGTTCTACTGTGAAGAAGAACTTTTTAGAAGTTAGAAGAACTAATTAAGTCAATATTATTCCTAGGTCTTGTTTGGATTTATTTATTAACTAGGAATAAAATATTTCTAGAGTGTTTATTTTACTTTCCTCTTAAAAGATTGTATACAAAGTAATGAAAAAAACACGTACAGAGTGTTCCGAGGAGAATTGGGCTCTTCTCTACCATCACCACTCAGAAATTCAGGGCTGCAAAACCCACTCTCTACAAACTACAAGCAGAAGACGGCTGCGTTGCAATATGCACAGCCTCAAATTGTTTAAAGCTGTTCAAATAAGTCTCACAGCCTTTTCCCTTAAAACCATTTTCTACCCTCAGTTGCCTCAGAAAAACGAAAATGAGGTTGCTATTTGGGTGTAACTGTACCCTAATTCTACAAATATTTTTGCCACCGTTTCTTAAGGAGAGGACACAATGCTACAAGAGATGATGGCTTCCAGCAAACAAGCACTGTCAGATGAGTCCAACCGGCTTCCTCATTTGCATTTTGCCCGTAACACAGTCACTGAGCGCTGTCACGTAACACACGCCGCTAACTGCTGCTCCCCCCCTTCCAAAAACCTCCTTTCCACGCGCAGAAACTCAAAGTACAAGCAGGAGCTTTAAGGAGAAGGTAGCAGTGATACAACCGAGACCTGTCTGTAAAAGGGTGGCTGATTAGCAGGGCATAACGACCCCCTCTGCCATTCAAGCCGAGGAGTAGCAGCTCCTGCCCCTTCTCCATCCGTACAAAACTTCTTCTGAAACATCGATCATGCTCATTAATATTTTTTAAACCTCTTCTTAAAATAGCTCGTGAAGATCATTTTCACATTAAAGCGAATTCCACTACCAACATACTGAATCCGTTTAAATCAGCTACAAAACTCCCAAATGTTTACACGGACTAGGAAAAATCCAAACATTGCCTCTTGTTAATTTATAATACATTTACTGAACATTTTGTATTCTGAAACACACTGCAATACCACCAATACCTTGTAACCTCAAGGATTCAACCATACGGTCGACTTAGCCAATGCTGTCACCAACTCGAACAGCTTTTCCTGGGTTTAACTGTAGTCAGGTAAGGCCAAAAAGAGTAAAAACTGTATCATTAGTTTCAGTCGCAGCAGAAAGGACTACGGTTCTCCAAAGAGTGATAATGAGTGCTTGTGTACCTATGGAGATGCTCTGCGTAACTTCAGGTAGACAACATGGAAGCAATAGGAAGAGTAATGGAACGGATGAGGGCAGGATAACGCAACACTTTCCTTTTCTTCATCTCTAATAACCTGCAGGCGCCCCAGCCTGCTTCTTCCCCAGATGACAAATTACAGTAGCACAGCTCGGTGCCGGGCACTGGCAAAAGCCGCAAGACTTGTCGCAACAACTGGAAAACTAACGCCTATCACGTGTATCTGTAGCAACAGCACACCTCCGCTGGGACAGGGGCTCGGTTAAAGCCACAAAAGAACAGGGAGACTGAGTAATAATTCCAAACTGGACTTTTAGAAATATACAGAGGCCAGTCTTACCTATTTGTGAGTCAGCTGCTAGAGGGAAGTAATGATGTTCTGACAGTCTAGGCCTATCAATGGGTATCGAGAAATTTTCTGAAGTTTGGCCTGGGATACAACAGCACAGTATGTTTTTAAATAGCTGTTTTCAAAGTTGTCCTTGATGACTAAAAATTAATATATTTCCTTTGTGTGCACACTATGAGATACACATTATATTGTCCAAGGGCCTGCAATTTCTCATTTTGAATAGTTGGCTTTTGCTTTACCTTCTTGAATATACGGAGAAAAGCTGCTTCTCATGTTTTTTTAAAGCCTTCTAAAGCATTTCTGGGGTGTCAGCATTCTCATTTGTCACTAGAAGCTCTTTCTGATGAGCTCAGGACTTCAGCTTCAAATCAAGTTACATCAAAATGACATCAGCTGAATATTAATCAGGGCAGCGTGCACAAATAGGTGCGTCAAAACCGTGGTGGGACTAAAATGTGAGACTTTAAATCATTATCAAGCCTCAAAAAGCATCTTCATTTAAGTCCGTCCATTAAAAGAGACCTGAAAACTGACTGAACATGTTAAAACAGCCCATTTGCTCACTGAAAAAGTCACGCACTCTAGAATCATCCTCTTAGAATAAAAAAAAAAAAATCAAACAGCAAAATGTAAACTACCAGGTTGGTGCAATTGAAGTATGGGGAGTCACACGTTGACTTGCGGATGCTGCTGGCAAGGCTGTGGTTGCATGGTACTATTCTACGCTACTACGTTAACTGATAAATCCAAGATTTAACCTTTCTGGAGGTTTTCTTCAGCCCTGCTGGTTCAGCTGTGGCTGGAATAAAACACACGAGCGGCACCGAGAGGGAAAGGGGCAACCTAACGACCGGCAGAACAGCAGCAAGAAACTGCCACCTACGACACTGCGGCAAAAGCACGGGGCTGTTGACCTTTGCTTCCAACATAACCTCTATCTCCAGGTATTCAGACACAGAAACGAAAGCCACCAGTGACACCATAAACAAAACAGATCACAGGGGTACAAAGAGATAAGACTCAGACGACGCTGTCGCCCTCCGTGACTCCTAAACACGGAGATCTATAGGTACCCCTACGTTATCAGGTGTGTTAAATCAATTAAAATCTAAGGGTATGTTTTATCCATTAGGAAGCACAGGGAAGTTCGTGAGCTTTGATTTTGATTTCTCCTTTGGACAGGAAAAATCTTCATTTAAACAGCCGGGTTTTAATCTTTTCTGAGTTTGCATTTAACGTTTTAGAGAAAAGCTGGTTCTCACCGAGAATAAATCTGTAAAACAATATAGCAAAACCAGTCTCTATAATTTTAACCTGTTTTTGCTAACCAGAAAATAGCTCAGATCAACATAATTTTGAAGTAAAAATAAATTTAAACATAAATTCATTCAAATTATTTACATACAGATTACTGTGTTCAAAAATTATCTCATGTTACTAGATTTTTATTCTTTTAATCTCTCACTATAATTCTCAGCAAGAGTAATATCAATATTGTACCAGAATACTATACATTTTAAAGAAAATCAGTACAAATATATTGAACATGTTGTGTATCTGAGGGGAACGGGAGTTTATCAAGGCGTGATTTGCATTTAAAACAGACGTATTAAACAGGGAAGGGCCATCTGACAAGGCAAAATTGAACTGCTTTTAGGGAACGTGTCCTTCCAAGACTTTAGAATGAGCAGATCTTGCCCTTCTTCAGCTGTGTTTTAATTACAGATTAAGATAGAAAAGTTTCTCCATCATTGTTTTTCAGCTCTTTATGAAGTAATTCTAAAACTAAATTAACTGAATACACATAAACGAGGAAATATGCCCTTTACCTGCAGAAGGGACTACTACTGTCGTAATTCAAGTTAACACACACACACACTAATTCCAGCAGTGTACCGAGTGAGTTCCTAGAGGTGGTTCATTTGAGTTCTTTAAGATGTCGGAAACAACCCTGTATTGTTTAATATTAATCTTTATTAAAATCAGATTTATTCAAATTGAAACAGTATATGACATTGATTTGCAATAATTTTAAGTGGGTACATTTAAAAATAAAAGGAGGAATTTGAATTAATAATCTTTTTTTCCTTCTTTTTTAAACTATCAACTGCTAACTATTCATCACTGAACACAACACATTTACCTATAGGATGAACCACGGAAATACCTAATAAAGCACAATAATACTGCTGGCAATATTCAGGCCTTTATATAATGTTTACAAGCATAATTAATCTTCACAATAGTACTGTAACGTTGGTAGGGAGTAAAGTATTCATTATTCTTTAACTTCACATATGGGAGAACTGAAACAGAGAGATTAATTTAAAAAAAAAAAAAAAAAGCATGTGTAGGTCCCCCAAATGTAAAGTCAAGGCCTAAGCAAAAAAAGACTAATTTTAAAGGCACTAAAATCAATAAAAGCAGATGGGGCTCTGAGCTTGTGAAAACAAGTTCTCTCCAGGAGCATAACATTAGACATTTGACAGTCTGGGCTAACATTTTTATTACAGTTTATTTTTAAAATTTTTGTTACGTTATTTTCCATAATTAATGAAATGGGTGTCCAGTTCTGTAGCAAGATTAGCCAGGTCCTGTTAGAGCTTCTAGGCCATAACCCTACCCCCCTTTTTATAGTAACTAATTTCAACTAAGACTGCATGTTAGTTCTTCTGATATACAAATGGAGAAACACGTTTAACATCACACAGAATAAAAAAAAATCATACACTGAGTCAATGCCACCTTTGTCAGAATTAGGGCCACCAAGCCTAAACCACAGACACATGGTTTAGTGATGTTTTTTATCAGAGTTAGGTTGATGGTTGGACTCGAGGATCTTAAAGGTCCCTTCCAACCTAGACAATTCTATGATTCTAAGCACCAGCCTGGGTCCACTTTTGTTTCGGTGTTAACAGGAAGCAGGAAAAAGGTGGCTTCAAACTTACCTGGAGGGGACACCTTCATGCATGGATTTCTATCGGACAGATTTCTATTCCAGCAGGATATTGTTGCCCTTAAATTGCTTCACTTCCCTTGAGGGCACGGCCTTTCTTCCCCCCAATATAATTCTTAACCAGTCAACACACTTTCTCTCACCCGACATCTTAGAAACATATTTTCATTTTTGGGACAAATCTTGATACTGTTTTGGGTCGGCACTTTCACTGAGACTTTCGCTTATTCCCACCCCCCTTGCAAATAGGTTTGTGAAGATAATTACGAAAGAAACACTCCTCTGTGGGTGCCGACTGGGGAGTGGTGAAAGGACATCTATTCCACCATGCAGTGGACATGTGTGAGGACACGTCAATGAAAAATACATGTACCTCCCCTCGGAGGTGGTCTGGTCTTTTTGTTCCTGGGCTGGAAGAGATTCCTGCCAGGGATACCAAATCCAAGGAGAAGAGTCAGTGCAGTAGCAGAGAGACGACACAAGGTGGTGGCCACTGAAGCCTGGCGGAAAGGAAAGGGAGCGGAAAGCCCGCGTGGAGAAAGCCGTGAAATGGGGATGTTGGCTCCAACCCTGGTATCGCACTGTGGGGCAGGGGATGCTCTAATGGAAAGCACTCCCTTTGAATCTCAGCCAAAAACTTAAAAGCATCGCCACAGCTGCCTGCATTGTGTTACTTTGGGTTTCAAAAGGGGAGGAAACAAAGCCAGAACCAACCCCTGGCTGGGTTCACAAGCTCCACCAGTTTCTCCGATTACGCTTGGAAGCTCCTACAGCCGCAGGAGACAGGTAACGGGACACAGACGCACGAGCGTGTACGAATAACTGCCCAGAGAGCATCCCTTGGGGGTGCACACCTGGAATTCCAAACACTAACCGCTACCTTAAATCTGGGAAACATAACGTGGGCCAAAAAGCTTTACAAATAAAAGCAGGAAAACTAAACCCCAGAAAACTTATCAGCTTTTACCAAGTGAAAAAGATTCATAGAAAGCATAAAACAAGTAAAGAAAAAAAAAGAAGTGAGAAATAAACCAATTTCATCAATGGTGTGATTGAAGAGGTTATTAAGAGGTTAAGAGGCAAACATGTATCCTTCGAAAGAGGGAAATTGACCCTTAGCAAACCAATGGTGGGATGGATCAATTATGGCAGGTGAAATGAAAGATGGACATAAGGAGACAGGAGAGGAAATGTGAACAGCAAATAACAGAGCTGTAACAGCAATACCAAGGGATTCTTGAAACATATCAAAGCAAGAAGCCACCAGTCTGCCGGGCTGCTGAAGAGGCAACAGACAGCTAAGGTCAAAGATTTGCAGAGAAAACCAAATTATGTCTTTCTATCAGGTCTTCGTGGAAGACGGATACATGCCTATAACTTTACTTTTCATACATTTTGATACGGTCACTGAGATGCCAAAGAGACGATGTCAGAATCAAGATGATAAAATTACAGAAGAAATAGTCACTGAGAATATATATAAAATACCTTGAAAGTACGAAGGAATTTAATATGAAAGACTTGAGCAGCTGAGAGAAACAGTAACTATCTTAAAGATGCAAAGAGAAATCCTAGAAATTACAGCTGAACCAGCTTTATTTCAACATAAGGCACTCTGGATGCTTACCACAGACAACCCAGTCAGCAATGACATAGCAAAATCAATCAATCAATATATTTGAAATTAAAAACCTGGAATGTTTCTTTTGGAATCTCAGTTTTACACAATGTGAAAAAATTATTTTAAAAAAGCAAAGAAGATATAATACACAAATGATACAGCACTATGTAAATTAGCAGCGGACCTAGGATTCTGAATATGTATTTTCCCTAATTCTGTTCTCAGAAACAACCAAAATGTAATAAACAACACAAATAGTAAAAAGCTTAGGAAGATTTCATGTGAGGAAAAAAAATAATTGGGCTCATATAACTGATTCAGATGAAGTTAGTGAACAAATGCTACAGAAAAAAACAAAGTACTCAGTTCTCTTAAAAGTTGAAGGGCAAAGGAATATTTTTTAAATGGAAAGTAAACAATTTCAATTGGAAATAAATCAGTTTTGTTTAGCAACTCTTAGAACTCACAGCCACAAGACAGCACAGTGAAGATCTTACATTCACATTTATTTAGGTAAGGACATCGTTATGTGAAGACTTGTCCTATCCCTTTATTTCCCCTTTTCTCCCCCAAAAGACAGAAAACCTAATTTTTCTCAAGGTTTAAGGTATCAAATCAATTACAACCTCATAGCACACTTTGATAAAACAGCAAAGTTAACTGCCTGATCTCAATATATAAAAATATTTTACCTATCTCGTCAGGAATACTTTAAACAGCAGACCAGTTCAAGACGTAATGCAATACTCCGCACTGCTTAGCTGTACATCAGCCTGGATAGAATAATCTCTCCATAAAACAGTTCCCCCGTATGTAAAAAGTTAGGTGGTTGGGGGTTTTTATTAAGCTTTCTGAAGCTTGCCAGAGTCACAGAGTAAAGGAGCATTGCGGGTACTGGGAAAGGTGAGAGGCTGGAAGGAACTGACTTTTATATGAAATTATATCAATTGGTAAAACTCCTGCATCTGAGTAGTGAAACGAGTCACTTAGGCTCTATGCCCTTGCGTGTTATGCAGACATCTAGCCAGAAATTACCTCCGTGTGGAATGAATGCCTGCCTTTATAATTCCCCCAGGTGACTTGTGAATGGAATTGCCCTAATATTTAAAATGGTAATTTTAAGGTAATACCACTGCATGCGTTTAAAACGTCAATTAAAAAAGAAGGAAAAAAAGCAATACATGAAACAGGCTGGTAACCGTTACAGGCTTTATTTTCATACACAGTTAAGATTTGTACAAGGGTCAATCTCACCTGACCTTATCATTTCAGATGGCACTCAGGACGTGTAAACCTTAACATGTTTGATTCATGAAAAAATTCAGTAACAAACTGTTAAACCAAGTTTCCTGGTACGAAAGTACTACACCATTCAAAACTATTTATAATACTGAAAATTTGGTTTGGTCCGTTTATTTATTGTTTTTAGAATGTGAAAAATACACAGTGCTTTAAAAAAATAAATAAATGTTTAGTGTATATATACAAACAAGCATCACAGGTATCTGATGTGTTACAGTCAAGCACAGTAATCTAGCCACCAGCCTGCCCGATTATAAATAGGCTGCCAATCCAGGCAGCAGCGGCAGTCTCTCATCATTCTGCTCTCTCCCTCCATTTCTATTAGATTTCTAACATGATATAGTAATTTCTGCATATTTTCTCCAAGCTCTGTAATAGGTTTGACAGGCACAAGCACAAATACATTTGTTTTTAAGATTATTCACCATGGACGCAATTCTATACTAACCTGTTACTGTTTACTTGATTTATATATGTGTACAGATTAACTGGCCTACACACTTGCATTGTCTGTTATAAATTAAATGTCTACTATTATAATTCAGCTGTCTTTAGAAAAGCAACTAAACTGCCTGTCCTACTAGCGACTGGAAAATAATATATGCACCTGATTATATAAAGAATGACCCTCGGAGTACAATTCTTATTACAGAAATGATAAGAAGTGATCTCCCATTTTCTCTTTGCAACATGTTAAGACTTGAAACTGTTCCCACTTGAACACTTTTACTTTCTGTCCTTTAAGTATTTTCCCTTCACTACAGAAAAATTACTTTGTCAGGTAAGTATTAGTTTGAGGGGACATGGTTTAGTGGTGGTTTTGCCAGTCCTGGGTTAACGGTTAGACTTGATGATCTTAAAGGTCTTTTCCAACTTAGATGATTCTGTATTGATTTGATTTATCTCATCCCGTTGGCAAACCTGTATGTTTAGATACCGCTATATGAGACTATATCCTTACAAGTAGTAGCAGTGTTTCTAAGACAAAGTATACAAGTGAAAATGTTCTGGAAGAGCTGTTAATCGCTGTAATGCTCCAAATAATTGTGAATGAATTCACAATTCTTCTACATGCTCCTTGGCCAAAAAGTTCAAAGTCCATGTGGTTTAGTGGCTATTTCCAGCAAGGGCACATTGTTTCATTTCAATACACGCAAACGTTATTACGCAGCTTGTATTTGAGAATTTTCAGTGGGATCAATTAAAGACTACTTTTCCTCCTGCATGCTTCCTCTAAAATATTGAAATCAACACGTACAATGCACCTACTGGTGCTTAAAGTAAAGTTCAAGAAAGCTGGAAGCAGATGCTCTCAGCAAAAGACATCAAGCTATAGAACACTGACATTGATCAGGGTTAATTACAACTTCCTTCTTTTAAAACAACACAAGACAGATCTGTTTGCTTCAGATTTTTTCAGACAGGGCCCTACACCTAGAGCCAAAACAATGTGGTACCAATTAAAAAAAAAAAAAACAACTAAAGAGAAAAAAACCCCAACAAACAAGAACCTTCTAGACCCAACTGCCTGCACTCTTCACACAGTGCTAGCAAGATCATGCTGAGCTGAAATTCTCAGTAGGTGCCTAAATTTTACCATGACAGCAGTATCAATAGCGGTGACACAGACACATGAAAAAAATAAAACGTAGAGCTTCTCACACGTCCTTCAAGTGTTGTCAGTATCAGCTTGTAGAGACTCCTGTTCCTGCCCAGGCACTTACTGGTACCACACATCGTATAGAAATTCATTAGTAATCTTTGCAAGCGTAATGAAAAGTCTGAGGTTATACCTGTTTAAACCCGTTGTATATAGCACTGATACACAAACAACATTCTAGTGGCTTTCCAGACAGCCTGAGCTCCAGCAGATACCATCTTGAAAGTCTGGCTACAACCCTCTTAGAAGTTACTCTTCCCCATTCCTACTTTTATGCTCTGCTCCTCTGCAGACGAAAACTTGAGGCCGCTTTGCCCCAAGTTCTGTCACTATCAGCTTGTAAAACATTAGAATTACTTGATTAGCTGAGGTGCAGAACATGTAACTGCTGCTGGTAACATCTTAAATTATTCTAAGCATTTTTACCAAAGGGTATCTGTCTAGGCACTCAAGGGGAGGTGGTAATACAAGCAGTGTACAGTTTATGGATACAGCAACAGAAGTTACAGAAGGAGGAATAATAAACAGGAAAAATTCTTTTTTAAAAATAAAATCCAACTCAGCTCCATAAAAGCAGCAGAGACGAAGCGTGCTCTTAAATGGGACTTAGACATGGCCAAGGTAAGCACTTCTACAGACGAGTCCTGGGAGGTCACAGGATGCATTGATGGCAACATGGAAGATGACATGGAAGCAACTGCTCAAGAAGTGACAGATGGATGTGTGGGAACACTAAAGAAGTGGAGCGAGTGGGGGAAGAGACAGGAAACTCAACAAGGGAACATAAGTAAGGAAGGGCAGAATTATATAGAACTTTGAAAGTACCGAAAGAAGCTCAAATCTGATGCAAATATGGGTGGTGAACAGTAGGGGGAATACAAAAATAAGAGTGACAATTAAATCAGCAAGCAGGAAGGATTATTTTAACAGCTACATGTTAGGAAGTGAAAGAAGTCTCTACTCCTTCTGTCATAATAGACATGTCTAGGACAGAGCTGAAGTTAGTGCAGTGGTTAAGACATGGCATGAAATGAGGCTTGCCCATAGGGATACTGAAAAAAAAAAAAGAAAAAAAAAAAGAGCTATGTCTTAAGCTGCTAAGAAAGCAAGCACCAGATTTATAGCTGACCTAGATGACTACAACCAATCGAATGAACATGCTAAAAAAAAAAAATCTCTAAAAATTGCACACCTGAAGAATATAGAAAGCAAAGATTGTATGGTCGGTAGCAGAGAAAGACAGAAAACTATGAATCTGGGACAGAAAGAAGACAAGAGATGAAACTTTGGCCCCACTGAAATAAATAGCAAAATGTACAACAGCTTCATTGGTATCTGATTTTACAAAAGGAGATAATTTCTGGCCATTTTTCAGCTGATGACATAGTATCTGAGAAACATCGTACAAATGACTACCTAATACTGGAAAATGAACCCGGAGATACCATGGAGAAGCAGAATAAAACAGTTTCTGAACACATTCATTTTAGTAAGATCTCATGAAATAACTTGGGGAGATTCAAGAGGTTACGAAAGAAGCTAACGTTTATATTTTTTTTCAGCTTTCCACCAGCTGACTACCAAACCTCAGACAATTTTCACTACTTATATCCTAATTTAAGGAAGGATTATTCAGTTTTAATTAATCCATTTTACCAACGTTCAGAACCAAAAAGGGCTGCATTTGCAACAGTCCAATAAAAGACTAGAATAGGAACACTGAAAAATTTTGCAAAAGGTTTGCTCTAAATTCTATGCCAAAGACCTCTAGAGATTGGCTATAGTTTTACACTCCATTACATCTGATGCAATCTTTAAAAAATAATTTGAAAGTTAAATAAAGGCAAGTTTTCCACAATGGCCCAAATGACTAAGAAGTCTGTTTTCTGTTTGCAGAAGATGAGTAGGCACTTCAAATCTCCACCTTCACAAAAATCAGGTAGTCCTAATTTTGGAAATTTATTCCATGGCTCCTCTCAAATACTAAATGGACAAAACAAGGCTGTCTACAAATAAAATATTTTTGAGAGAGAACTAAGACCTACAAAAAGCAAGATAAACAACTCATTCCACAATTTAAAAAACCCCACTATTAAAAGCAGTTTTGTTTGGACAGCAATTCCTGTGTTGGCAACACATAATTTATTAGAATCAATAAAGCTGATCAGAAACATAAATTAATATTTACACAACTAGAATGTAATACAAAAGTTGGCAAAAAGTACAGCAAATAACGTTATTACATAAGTTGCCTGGTTTAACTACTCTTAGGGATGCTACTAATGCTGTGCCTTCAATGATTTTTCTTTTACTTTCTCTTTTGCGTATTAACTAAATCCCTCAGCTACTCAAGTGTTTCTCATTCCCAATATTCTAAGACAATTTCTCGCCAATTCAGTGGGTATTCACCCCAAAACACTTCAAGAATTGACTCTAATTGACATCTTTCCAAATGCGGTTGAGAGTTTAATTTTTGCACAGGTGAAAATTGAGAGCAGGACCGATAAAACAGCCCAAGAACACACGCACTTCCACTAAGAGCCTGCGTTTTCACATCAATGAAAGGAATACGCTCATAGTTGAGCTCTATCAGCTTATCTTAAATCAGGTCATTAACAATAATAATTTTAAAATATTTATAAAAGTTCTGTGGTTGGTGCAGTGATTATAGGTGTTATAAACACCGTCACCTTTTTACTATCCAGTATCTTTTAGAGTAAGCTGTCAGTATTATTCACGGTGGCTGCTGGGAATGCTGCTCTGCACAGGCTGTCCGTGGCTGGAGCACGTTCCCGGGTTCTCCTCTGGCCCGTTTCCATTTCAAGATCTATAGTTTCATTTTCTCTGACAACGGAGGCAAATTTACTATTTGCAACGCGGAGACTTAAGAGTTCAATTATTTTATTTCTTAGCGATATTACGTATCAATACTCAGAAAACAGAAGAGTTTTCCACGGAAGCCTTGATTCTGTACCAATTCAAGGGAACAGAAAAATTATTGATTTTAACTGACAAGAATCGAGCCTGGGGAGGGGCTGAAATGTGCTACACATTGTACTATGTAATTAGCAACACCCACAAGATAAACTCTTTGATACATCACTTATGTGGAGTAACATAAATATTCTGGCCCATTTAGCAGATCTGACTTTTTATAAATTATAAAAGCTAAATAAAAGTTTTGTAAACTTTTATTGCTAAATACTGCTGAATCCACCCATGCAGAATGTATTCAATAAAAATTACGTATTTCTGCTTCACTTCAAGTCAAATTCAAACAAACTTTGAAAGATAACATTCAATAATTTTGATCTAATTTTTTTTATCTTCTGTCATTTCACTTAATCTGCTTTAAAAGCAGGAAAACATTTGTTGAGACATTATATATATTTTTTTTTGGTCCACAATTTCTCCTCCTAAATTGAAATTAGGACAACTGTTTTTAGCAAAAAAAAAAAAAAAAATAAAAAAAATAGGCTGTCCCTTGTAAAATTAGCTCAGCTTAATTTCTGCAATAGCAGTAGAGAAAGAATCCTTACAATCGATCAGAAGTGAACGTTCAATAGTTACCAATGACACAAGGGCAGTAAAGAGAGTGTAATACAACGGTGCTTGTGGCAAATAACTTCCTCCTGCCTCATACTGTGACACACATATAGTGGATTTAGCTCTCCCATCATATATGGGGCAGGCTTTTAATAAAAGAAAAAACTTTGAGTATAATTTTCTGTGCCATTTTTATTCCGATGTTCATGAATGGTCTGGAGTACACTGAAATTTCCTGACTGAATAGCATAAATTGATGTGCAAGTTCTCCATTCTGCACCTATTAACCTAGTACTTTTCTGATAATTTAGTTTAGGAAAAATAAATCAGCCGATAGAACAGAAGATAACTCTGTTCCTCAACCACCCCTGTTCGCAGTCTGACATCTTGCTGTAAATAATAACTCATTAGCACCAGTTTGAGATCTGATACAGGACTGGATTGGTGGTGTCTAAACACGCAGGATGTCCCTTCCCTCTCCTGACAGGGCACTGACTTGTGACAGAGAAATACACTGAGCCCTACCTGTAGAGCTGCCACTCTTTCTGTCCTTCCAACACAAAATGAGAGCACCCTCTCACTAGCAAATAACTAAAATCTATTACTGTTTCCGTTGTCTTCTAAGAGTTTCTCCCAAAGCAAAAGAAAACCATCACCAAAGAGAAACAGGCAAACCAAACATAAAGAACCACTGGAGGATATATAAAGTTCTGGATTTTTTTTCTGAAGAAGCTCAAAACTTTCTAAGTAAGATTAAGTAAAAACGTCAGAGTGAAGATTACCAGCAGTCGATCTGACCCTATTTTCTTCCCTTCCACGCTTCATTTCATAGCAAAATGAAGCATGAAAGCATGTTCCAGATTCACAGGTGAAATTGCTGAACGTTTAAGACCTTGTCTTAAATAGCTGTTTGTATTTGTAGGCTCATGTCTACGCAGACTGTTCTCTCACCTACACCTATCTAGATGGTGTCCAGCCACCGTGGCATTACACCAAACCAACAGTATTATAACAGAAATTGCCCTTCCTTATGTATGAGCAACCAAAGTAAGTTATAACACTATTTTGTCCCTATTGCTTATGAGGCAATTTAATACTTCAAAGCACCACACAAACATTAACAAATTGATCTGAAGAGTCTTTTATAAGCTGTTCTACAGAAGTAAATTCTACAAAGTAGAAATTCTACATTCTACAACTCTACACGTTGGAACAATTTTTCTGCTTTCATTTCATGCACTGGGGAATAAAATCTTCATTTACATGACTTCCAGCATAATTACTTCTGAATGAATTAGTTAAAGAGAATAAGAAAACAGCAGAACAAGGCAAACAATGTCCATACCACAAAACGTTGCTTTTTTTCCCCCCCATTTGCAGCCTGCTTCACACGGCTGTGAATGAGTCCGGGGGGTGGGGGGGGCTGTCAAGGTATCCAAGTTTCAGCTGAACACATCTACAGCCAAACGCTGCCACGTAATTCCCCAGTTTTGATGTAGCATTACGTACACATAATGAAAACTGCCAAAAGATTCGCTTTTAAAGAAAATGATCCACTTTCAAAAAAATCAGCACTTTTTGGTTCCAGGTGAAATATGAATATTTATATATAAAAGCGATGATGCCAGAATCAAACATTGCAAACAGGATTACTGACGTAAGGATTTCACTTCGGCATCCTGAAAGACAATCCTCTAGTAATTTTCCTAGCCCTTAGAACTATAAATTGTAGAGAGGGTGGCTACGTGTGAGGAAAACAATGAAAAATTAATTTTTAGAACCTTAAAATGGGTATTTAATGATTTATATCAGACCATTTAATAGTTGAATTTGCAGTAAATCGGGGGAACTGGGCAAGTTTGGGTTTGTGGTTAACAGCTTTAAACCTGTTTCTGTCTTTGCCACACGTTAACAAAGAGTTCTCATTGGGCACTATGGTTCAGGCCAGCATAAACTTTACTGAAATCCAGTTCAGACCTGAGATCAGTTGCTCAAGGACAGATTCATTTGGACAACTCTTAATACAGCATACTTGAAGAAAATAAGCCGAAAAACATCGCATCCTAAAAAATCTGCACAAAAAACCCCACCTTACATCAAGGCATTCTTTCTATCTAGATTATGCCCTCTTTAAACCCAACAGAAAGTAAAACTGCTTGCTAGTCTTTGATCAGCCTTCTTTGAACTGATCATCCTGCTGCAAGGAGCTTCAACTAAGCTTAAAACCACCTAGTTTTAACACTAAGGCATGTTCATTTGCGAAGTATGTCTTGTTCAAATGTTGTACCTTAACAATGTTTAAATTTACAATTAGCTTAGAGTTGGTTTTAACTGCTTTTGTGGGGAGAGGAGCACAGATCCTGCAGAAGTTTCTCTCTCTTCCCTTCCTTAAATATGCTATTTAAGCAATGCCACTCCACAGCACTTTACTGCCTAATGAAAAAGCTTTTATGTTTTCCCTTGGAAGACCGGAAAAGGTTGGAAAGTTTTCCCACATGTAGGAAGGATTTAAAAAACACAATCCTAAAAAAGAAATATTTTGAAAAATCAGATGATGTACTGGGGTAATGTTTATACGTTATGTATAATGTTTATATACTACAACATTTATATATGTTTATAGCTATAGTCTATATGGACAGCAGGGTGCCTCAGTGTCCATGCCCACGTGTGTAGTATCAGATTGCTCATATTTAATAGTACCATAGCTCTTTGCATAATCTAGTTAGTTTGTAAACAGAAATTAACGTATCTTCAGTGACTGGGTGACATACTCTAAGCCATGTTTTTTAATTGATCAGGGACCTGGCACAGAGAAGCAAAGGCTTTTGCAAGTACATCCAGTGAATGACAGGAAAGTAGGAATTAGAATTCAGAGCAGTTCCTAACTTCCAGACTATGAATTTTCACCGACTCACTGAACAGAACGTGCTGTAAAAGTGTTCTGTGAAGAAAGAATATGGTGAAATAGCAAAGGGAAAATACAGACAGTAAACATCTTTTTTCCCCTCTTTTGATAAACTTCACAATGAAGATGACCAAAACTGCAGTCCCCCTTTCCCCCTTGCTTTCCTGAGTACCCTCTCAGTTCCTTCCTCTTTGCAAGCCACTGAAAATCACCCTGTAAGCAGCTGGGATGCTTTAGGGTGAACAACAGGAATCAGTGTATTGTAAGTGTAATTAAATTTTAAACCAGCCTTTTGGGGACTCTAATTAAAAAGAAAGCCCACTATTTCCCTTTGTATTTTTATCATCTCAACAGCACTAAAAATCAAACTTTCAGATGTGAGTATCCCTGCTTGGAAGGCTGTCCACATCACAGAGCACCCGTGCACCCTCTCTGCACAGCCGTAAGTGCGCTGATACGCCCTCTTTCACAGCATCGCGGGGACTACCTCCTGCCTCTTCTTACCAAAATCCTTTTGCCCCCTTCTCAAGCAACTGTGCAAAATCTAGAAGCATTTGGAGATGGGATAAAGAAGCATGTTAAGTTACAGGAAAACCCTGGAGGTCCTACGTTATTTGGTGTGCATCCTTAACTACAGACTGGCATCTGCCAGCTGGCAGTTAAGCAAAATTCACATTTGAATTCGTAACTCCAGTGAGCCACCTAGTCAAGAATTAAATTATATCACATAAAACGTATATCCAAGAACTGTAATAGGAATCAGAACAAACTTTTAAGTTCAAGGGCCAACCCACATCTAGGTCACAGGCCCTGTCACAGCAGGACAGTCCCAATAGCCAAAGGCACACAAAGGCACCGATACAATCAGCAGACGTGGCTGCCCACCATGAATGATCAGGGAGTCCCACTATCAACGCAGCACACAACAAAGGGAAAGTTTTTTTGGTGGAAGTTCGAAGCAACGCTAAAACTCACACCTCCAGCTGGACGTAAGAAGGGCTTTAATTTCTACACCACCACATTTCTGAAGGTGAGATGTTGCGAGGTTGCACTCGTGAGACCCCACCTGGAGTACCGCATCCAGCTCTGGAGTCCTCACCGGAGAAAGGACATGGACCTGTTGGAACAGGTCCAGCGGAGGGCTACAAAGATGATCAGAGGGCTGGAGCACCTCTCCTATGAAGAGAGACTGAGAGAGCTGGGGTTGTTCAGCCTGGAGAAGAGAAGGCTTCAGGGAGACCTTACAGCAGCTTTCCAATATCTGAAGGGAGCTACAGGAGAGCTGCAGAGAGGCACTCTTTGTCAGGAAGTGCAGTGACAGGACAAGGGGCAACGGTTTTAAATTGGAAGAGGGGAGATTTAGATTAGATACCAG